>CM031239.1:940438407-941003407 GCA_018340775.1 Taxus wallichiana var. yunnanensis | reverse complement strand
TGCCACTACATGGCACTTGTTGATATGTGCTAGTGTGCTCCCCCTATGTTCTCTACCTTATATCTTTTATAGTCCATAAACTAAGGCATTAGTAATGTTGATATAAGTTGTTGAATAGGAGTCTCAAGCTCCTCGCACATGCATTATATTCATAGCCCAGAGCGCACCACAAGATGATGTCACAAAGCATTGGTCAAGGGGAATACACACATGGTCATTAAGTAAGTGCTTTGGGATTCACAACTCTTTATACAATGAAAACTCTAAACAAAGAAATTTTGTACACAATTAAAAAAAAAAAAATGTTGATAAGACAACTTCATATAGGGAGCCTGGGGTGGCCTAGGCAGTAATAGGGTCTATTGGGTAACACATACAAATGCACTCAAGGAATCCTCGAGTGTGCTCAAAGAACACATTTCTGCCCCATGTGCGGGGATCTTCAGTGGTTGCATCTGACACGTGCTAGGAAAATGGAAATTCTAGATTTTGTACTAGTAGTCATTGAGGCATGATGTCATCTCGACCTTGTATGTGTCTCATTTAAAACCCAAATATCTATTTCTAATACTAATGCTAATGTATACTAACTACATATATGAATAAAAACCCTAATATGTAAATGTGACATGTTTTAGGGAGGTAGTCAATGTTTAGGCCCGCAGTGAAAATCACTCACCTAATCTTGCAGAATGCATTTACCAAGTAAAGAATATAGGCTAAAACATAATTCATATTGGTTTATGCTATACTTGAATAATTAATGTTTTTTATTGTGCTCTATAGGATTTTAATTAAAAATATAGAATCCTATGAAGCGCTGTAACTAAAAAAGGAACAATAACCAGATCATACCAAGCCAATAACACCAATCAAACACCAATGCTAATCAAACACCACGATCTATAAGATGAAAGCAATTTGCCGAATAACTTTACATAAAACCTTTACAAACAAATGAGCAACAATATCATATATTATTATGGAACTCAATGAAATACAATGAGAATGGGCCTTGCTTATATAGGCAAGGAATAACAATCTAAGAACCAATCAAGGTCGTAGATCAAGCCATAAATCAAGGAAATAACTAGTCATCAAAGAACTAGTCAAGACCATAGATTTAGGAGAGAACTAGACATCAAGGATCTAGTCAATACCATAGATCAAGGAAAGAACTATACCTAACAACTAGATAATATCTCCTAATATCTAAATAAGATAAAAGAAATATCCACACACATAAGTGGGTGAGCATAAATATAATAAAGGTAAATAAGTACATAGGTGAACATGAGCTAAGGTAAATACCTACTCTAACACCCCCCCTCAAGTGAAGCTATGGGCCAAAATAGAAGTGGCATGTCCATAATATGAGTCCCAACAATTAGGCTCGCCGAGGTACTCATGTACAATAACCGGGAAAAAGGGACAAAGTAAGGTACCCAAAACCAATAACAACAAAGTTAAGAGAGTAAAAACCTGCTATAAGACATCCCAAGAAGCTTGGCTCAAAACACTCATACAATGCTGAAGAAGTTTGGTGTGCACTGTGGTCTAAATCTACTACTTGATCACAAAACTAAAAAAAATGACACTAGGCTTCACCAAAATAGCTCCATATAAGGAGACTATCAACGAAGTGATGTCGAAAGTTAAAACAAACACCAAACATAATTTGATCAACTGCTGCTAATAGGTGTGCCACGATCCAAGAATAATAACCGAAGTAACAAGGTAAGGACACAAACTCCGTGAGTGTCACGATCCAAGAAAACCAAGGTAACAAGGCAAGGACACAAAACCCGAAGAAGCGTAATCATCACCACACCCTCCCATATCTTGTTGAATGGGTGGAGTGACGCTTACAAATCTGTATGAGTTGCACAAAATCAAATACTCAAACACTGACAAAATAACACTAGACTTCACCCAAATAGATACCCCACAAGAGATACTGTCAACATGCCAAAAGTGTCGAAAATATAGATACAAAATCTCTCAACAAACAAGAGAGATACACTACACTTGCTAAAGAAAAATGCTCAAAACAAGAAGCATTACAATGCAGAAGGTATAGAAAGTGGAGCAAGAGGTCGAATGGTGGAGGAGCCACATTTGTAGAGTCCTCTCAACAAATGCCTATGTCGCTGCTATGAGTGATCATATATCCACCCCAAATCAACACAGATGGATGAAGAAGATGTTTGCATATGACTTGGTGCAAAATGCATAATGGGTGCATGCAAAGGAACATTAGAATGTGTGTCAGGTTGATCATGTCTGATAGCTAAAATCTTAGGTTTCTCAAGCCTGAGTGAAGGTGAAGAACTCATGTGTTGCTCATGATCCTTAGAAAGAGGTGAGCAAACAAAAATAAGAGGTCTGTTAATGTGTGATCCTAATGAAGTATCTTCTCGAAAACCAATGTCATGGTGAGAATTACACTTAACATGTGGAATAGGGGAAACAATACCTTGTGAATGTCTGCCAATACCTCTGCTAGTGAAACCCATAGAACAGATCATGCGAGAATTGAATGCAGTGGTATGCTTCTCAAAAGAGCCATTCATATGAGCAAGTAGGATACATAACATGTGTTACTGTAATAGGCATAAATGTGGAAGAGCATGCAGTAACAAGCCTCATAGGCTTAGGAGCATCAAGAGCAGGAACATGCTCAAAGACTGAAAAATCAATGTCAGTGGGTACAAGAGCAACAACTGCAAGTGAACTAATGGTTGTCCTCAATATGATGGCGATGTTGTAGGCTATCAAGTTTTTGCTGTAGGTAGTGTATTAATGTATCCTTATCATGAATGAGTGATTGTAGAAGAGAATTTCACTTCTTGAGCGATATATTTTCTTCCTAAAATTTTACAATATCCTCTTCAAGCCCACAAACTTCATAGAAAAGTATAACACTCTTAGAATCCATGATAGATACAAGAATGCAACTCCCAAAAGTTTAGGACGTCGGGCTTAGCTGAAATTACGTCCATAATTGATTACAACACTCCTCCATATTTGGTAATTTATAATGAGTGTGTGTTACAATATGACACTTTATAATTATAGTGAAATTCTCAAAATAAATATTTTCAATGGAAAGAGCACGAAAAAGTATCACTTTTGCAAAAAACGACACTCAAAACCGAGTTACCGATCAAAATATACAAGCTTTTCAATATTATGCTTTGTTATTTGTTTTAGTTACCGCTAAAACAAAATAAAAGGCTCTTGCCTTCACCACACAAATCTAATAAAAGGGGGCTGGAGTTAAGCACCTACTAGTAGGAATCACAAGCTTTAAGCCCTCATATGACTATAACATATGACCAGGGGATAAGGATTTCAATGGGTGTGTGCAACTTATTATTCTGGGGTTTACCGCTTGTTTTTGAGAAAGTTGCATCCAACCGCTTCTTCTGCTACTTCTAGACTATGTGGACAGTAACCTGCATTGCCGAAAATAGCAGGATACAAAATTACCTGAAATGGAAAAATCCGTGCATGGCCATCCTAGTACCCTGCTAAAAGAGGGAAGAACCATAATCCTTCTGCATGTAACTCGAAAACGCTACACCGCACCAAAACAAAACCCAGTGCAGATCTCGAGAAATCCAACAAACCTAGAAATCAAATTCCTCAGTTTCTTTCCTTTCTCGGCATGAATCACAAGGCAAATAAGTGTGTTTCTAGATGGATGTCAACAACAATCTCCTACTCTGATACCATAAAAGGAACGATAACCAGATCGTACCAAGCCAAGAACACAAATGCTAATCAAACACCACGATCTATAAGATGAAAGCAATTCACCATAATAACTTTACATAAAACCTTTGCAAACAAATGAGCAACAATATTATATATTATTATGGAACTCTATGAAATACAATGAGAATAGGCCTTGCTTATAGGCAAGGAATAACAATCTAAGAACCAATCAAGGTCATAGATCAAGCCATAAATCAAGGAAATAACTAGTCATCAAAGAACTAGTCAAGACCATAGATTTAGGAGAGAACTAGACATCAAAGATCTAGTCAATACCATAGATCAAGGAAAGAACTAGTCAATACCATAGATCAAGGAAAGAACTATACCTAACAACTAGATAATATCTTTTAATATCTAAATAAGATAAAATAAATATCCACACACATAAGTGGGTGAGGATAAATACAATAAAGGTAAATAAATTACCTAGGTGAACATGAGCTAAGATAAATACCTACTCTAATACTAACCTTAGTTTAAGAGGAAGTTGATTTCTAGTGCCATGGAAATCACATAGGCCCTACAATTAATCAATGGCAAAAATAATGGTTTTAGATGAGACAAAAATGAACAATATTTTCATAGCCTTTCGTGAATCTTGTGAAATATTAGCCCCCATCACTTGATGGTGGTTTTCAAAAATTAGGTGAAATATAATTTTTATAATTTTCCTGATGATGGCTTATTTATTACTATAAGCCGCACGTAGGGGAGAGGAGCTAGTAGTGGTGCACCCTAAGTTAGGGGCCCACAAAATCAATTTAAATATAATGTGAGATCTTGATTTTTTCACCAGCACATAGTTCAAGATTTTTTTATATATATATATATATATATATATATATATATATATATATATATATGAGTGTTGAATTGGAGGGAAAGACATATTTTGAATTGATTTAAAATAGTAAATTTGAGTTACACTACATTTTGATTGGGACCCATACTTGATCATGGGTGATAATGGTTGAACATTGACAATTTAAAAATGACAAATCTTACATGGCATGATGTGATTGGGTGTTGTCATGTCAAAAATGACTAATCACCAGGTACTTTTATGACAACTATTGGGTGTTGTGTATTCAAGACACTATATCCACAATTGGACCCTGCTCAACTATTGGTGTCTCTCCCCTAGTAATGTTTTTTCCACGACACACCAATACCATCGTCGTTGGGTGTTACAAATACTCGGATTACAGTGCGTTTTACGTTTGAACAAAAGCAAGTTATGAGGGCCGATGGTGATGTAAGGGTCTCAATGTATTGATCCAAGGTTTAATATTTTTGTAAGAAGTAACGTTAAATGTGCTCTGGTTGGTAGAGGATAACCTATATGGTGAGGATATGATCTCTATTTAGGGAAATAAAAAACATGCTCATTTTTTTTCTACTTTTTGATTTCATTGTTCTTTCTTGGGAATTCATTCACATTCATGGTTGTTTCAAATTCTAATGGTATACACATATTTTTAAGGAACATGATGATGCTTCTTTCAGAGGGGTAGAAATGATTTTGAACTCGAAACCTAAAGTAAAAATAAGATGTAAAAGGAACTAGAGGGCATGGTGGGCAAGGGCATGAGCAAGTGTGCTTCTCATCTAGCCTACGACATAGGTGTTTAAATTTGATACACGATCATTAATCTAAGCTACTTTTATTTCTATGTTTTCCTTATTTCTTATGTTGTTTCTAAATATTGTTAATTGGTTACATGTATATGGAGTCTCCTTCGCAACATGTTATGATCCATGGGCCTTGTTTCAAGAGAGGATTCAAACCGATCTCCCTAGATTTAAGTGCGGGTGTACTAAGAACTCCAAACCACTTAACCAATAGACAATGCTTTCCACCCCACCACATGGACGAGGATTTGGGAATGTGGATTGAGCTTCTCAAGCCGACAACAAAGCACCACTATTTTCAAACGTTGCGCATGTTTATTTCATGTTGTTCCACTTCAAAGACTATTTAACACTATCCTATGTTTTGATTTTTGTTAGTACAAGGTTTTTAATGTCGTTATAAAACAATTTTTGTGTTTTGTGTAAGTTCTTGGGGTGGTGAATATGTGTACACATATTTTTCTTGAATCTTTGTGCAATGTTAAATATTTTATTTTGTAAATATTACTCGACATTTTTCTCTCGAGTAATTTTTGACCGGGTGGTGTGTAGGGAATTAATGTCCCTATGCTCTTATGTGTTTGACGTATATTTTGTTAACAATATTTTAAGTTATTGAATTTGTTGTAACCCTTACAATAAGTGTTGCAATTTATTCTTAATATATAATGTTTTCTATTGTGAATTATTTTCTATTTTTATTCTGTTGTTATTAAAACACATAATAATATAATTGTAATAATCCCAAAAGTTACAAAGCCATTTAACACTAAGGATTTTTAGGTTAGCGACTATTAAAATAGATTTAATACTCAAAAAACATTGCATTAAGTAGGACAAACTTTTCTATCAATTATTAATAACTAAGTTTGTAACAACGCGGTTAAAAATTAACTTTAATCTATATATTGTTGGTTTGAGTCATTTTCCACATCACGTGGCAGGTCATCTCACTTAGGTGAGGTCATAGGTCTAGGTATCACAGGGGTGTCATAGGGGTCATCATCAAATTCCTTACGCGTCAGTGCGTCATATGTGTCATATGGGAGTTACTTCCTATTCTGAGAATGTAACTACCCTTCTCCACTTGAGAGGTCATGATTACTTGCACTGGGGGTTACATAGCACCCCTAGTTGTACCCCTCACTCTTTTCATATATATGAGAGGATGGTTTATGAGATTTTCCCTCTTTCGAATATTTGTATGGACACTTATGGTTGATGCTCGCTCTACCATGAGACCTCGTCATGCCGCTTTGGTGTGCAACTCATTCGATGTTCACTTCATCCTACATGATCATCATACTTCACATTTTCGAATTCTTCGTCATGGTATCAGAGCGCATGTTATGGGGATCCATGCAACTCATTGGTTCATCATTGCCTTATTGCTCTTGGTTTGTGATTTTTAGGTTTCATGTGTGTCTCTGTTGTGATGGATATTCCATCTATGCTCTACTTGCATTGATTTTGGGTTTAAAATCTCATTCGTGGGTGTTTGTTCATGTTCACGTGTGGTTTTCGTGTCTTACATGCATGTTTTATAGGTTTATTATTGTTCCAGTTGTTACAATTAAGAGTTTTAAAGGTCTTGCTTGTTTGGTTTTGAGGTTTTTTAGGGTGTTAGAGTTGTTTGGCCTAACTCGACCCCATCTAATCGAGAAAGCTCCCCCATCTTGCCCGTTCATCTCTTCGCCACTCGGCTCGTGCATCGGTTTTCAGCTAGCCTACATTACATCGGGTTTATGTTTAAGGATGCAACCTTTTACCTAGTTTGGGTTTAGTGTCTCCTCTTCGACCTTTCGTTTGCATTCATTCACCTTACCCGCACGCTCCAGCTCCTCAAGCTTTGGGCTATGTCTATTGCACGGTTTTGGCTTGCTCACAAACTAGTCTCATTCCCACATTGCTGCCCTCTAGTTAATTGATTTGGACTACGTTGGATGTTGAGTTCGTTACCCTTGTTTGGATGGGTTTCTATAGTGTATTTGTCTTTGTGGCCTTGTTTGGCCCCGTTTCATCACTCATCATCCTAGTTTCCATTGCATTACTTCCCATTCAAATCTGACCCTCCACTTTGGTGTGCCTTGGCTTTCCCCGCATGGTAGGTTTCTTGTGGTCGGCTTGTCTCGCTCTAAGATTCTCTCTCACTCAAACACTCGGCCTATTATACGACTATTGAAATCATCGCTCCATACCTCGGTGCCAACGTTCTTTGCTTCAACCTCCATGTGCCTCTCGGCAGCCTCCCCACTTGGTGTATTGTCTACACTCTCGCCTCGTCCTTCGATATCCACTCCGCCTCCAACTCCACAATGCTCTCTTGACACATGGTGTTCACCCCTCCAAGTGGACCTCTACATTCCCTCCACGTTGGTTTGGCCTTCCAGTGGGTCACCCGACATCTAACTTGGGACCTCCGATACAACTCCCCAATCAATGGTCCACTCCCACCGAGCCAACTCGAGCTCCCTCATTTGTATAGCCCGACTCTGGTGCATTGCGTTGGGCCGCCCAACTTGTGAGGACTCCGCCCAACTCACCGGTGTAACCTCACCCACCTAGCTCGCTGCTTGAGCCTCCTAACTCGCCAAGCCAACCTTGGCCGAGCTCGCTTTTTTAGCCTACTCCGCCCTTCGAGCCTCGACACACCCCTTCTCACCCATTGTTGTATTTTTCTTATTTTCCCCCTTTTTTAACATTGTATGAGCAATTAAGGGGGAATAAATTAAATATTCATTGTAATAAGGGGGAGTATCTTTTTCGGACCTCCGTATAGGGTTATTGGGATTTTCGGGCCACTTTTTTGGCTCGTTGCTTTATAGTGCTCCTCTCGCCGGCTAGTGAGCACGTTCACCACATCATCATACGGCAAGAGAGCCTTCTCTCACACTAAGTAGTGTTTGTACCCTTGTTTTGCTTTCTCCTTTTGTGCTTGATTGCATGTCATTCCTTTACTTTTGACTAGGACTTCTTGTGGCCTCCACTCTTGCGCGACTCATCACCTACTACAAGGTGAGTGGTCAATTGTTTGACATCGCATGAACACACCTTATTGTAATCACACACTACTTATAAAGTATCACAAACAGGGGGTTATCATTGTTTCTCGGGTGTCGTATTACTTGTAGACACATTCTGAATGAGTCCAATGTCTTGCATTCTTGCACCCTTCTTCTTGTGCACCTTGCACTTCTTATTTTCACTTCCACATCATGGAGGATGCTCTTTCTAGACTTGAGTGTCATAGGATCACTTTACAAACCTCCACCACTTCTTCTTAGGAGAGAGAACTACACATCATGATGTGTTTCTATGGAATGTTACTTTTCCTATGAGGGTCTTTCACACTTTCTACATGGGCTAATTCCTACACCCATCGAACATCGTTGTTTCAAGGACTTTCTTGAAACATGCGACCATGTTGTTGGTCACTTGATGTTGCATGTCACCAGACCTCTCCGCATTCATGTGGCAGACTTAGATCCTCCCCACACTATTTGGAGCATCTTTCAGTCCTTGTTTGGAGACCCCGCAAATAATGTTGTTGTTGCTGATGCCGATTCAATTGTCTCCTCTTTTGCTCCATGTGATGACAGTTCCACTGACACTCTCATCTCACTTTTTCGCTTCTGATGAAGAGGGTTGTGCTTCTAGTTCCGATGTCGAGAGTAATACCGAGGTCTCTCTCCTCCTTCTCTCACCTTTCCAGAGTATGTCAACACTCCTCCCTTCCCATCAAACATCGAAACGGTCCCATTCTTAGCCTTATACCGTCATTGCATCTGACTCCTTTCCACTTCTAGTGTGTGAGGCCCATTTCACTCCTCTACCTTCATGTGATGATTCATACATGTCTCGACATCACTCTTCTATTTTTCGAGACCCCTCATTGGGACGAGTATCTCGCAGAGTTTCGTAGTCTTTTCGTGGTGCCTACTTGTGATGTAGTAAAGCTTCCTCATCCTTCTACAGGTGTTTCGAGGAGTTCTTCTTCTCCTTTGTTGGGAGTGCAACTTTTGGGATTCTTATCACTTTCAATTTTCAGGAGATTTGCATTTATCCACCCTTGCTTGTTGATCCTCTTTCTGTTGTGGGGGTTGTTGCGTTTCCTTCACATCACTTGAGCATCCTTTTAGCAGATGTTCTTCTTTCACACTCTAACAGTTCTACGCTCGTGGCATTACCTTCGGTTCCTTGCACTCATTTGCTAGACCTATGTCACATTTCCATGGACCAGATTCATATTTCTTCGTCATCTGCCTTGCCTTCGGTTTCCTTTTCGGAGTGGGTGGACTTCCAAGTAATCCATTTATGTCCTTCCTAAGGGCAGGCATACATATTCGGTGTGGGTGGCTCTTATTTAGTCCAGAGGTAGAGGATCACGTCATCATAAATTTTCTTAGAGTCTTCCTAGAGCTGCAGAGTTCATCCATCCATTACATCTTCTCGCATTCCTCTCTTCTCCTTCTTCTCTCTCTTCTTCTCCTCATCTTCTCTTCTTCTTCTTTCAGATAGATTCCCCTTTTGTACATGGGTACCTTATCGTGCCCCCAATCGGTCTTGGGACCCATCGTGGCATCTTTCTTAGATTAGAAAGTAGTCTTCATCTCTTGTAGTGGATGTTTTTCCCACTAGGTTTTCCTCCATTGCTTGAGATCCTTGTTGTGCATGGGTGCCTCATCAGGCTTTAGTGTCGGGACCCATTTCTCATTTTTGACTTGCCACCTCATCCTAAGTTACAATGAAGGGGGTGTTGGTGTGAGTCATTTTCCACATCATGTGGTAGGTCATCTCACTTAGGTGAGGTCATAGGTCTAAGTGTCACATGGGTGTCATAGGGGTCATCATCAGATTCCTTACGCGTCAATGCGTCATATGTGTCATATGGGAGTTACTTCCCATTCCGGGAATGTAACTCCCCTTCTCCACTTGAGAGTTCATGATTGTAGGCACTGGGGGTTACACAACACCCCCTTTTTTTACCCCTCACTCTTTTCAGATCTATGAGATGATGGTTTGTGAGATTTTCCCTCTTTCGAATCATTGCATGCACGCTATGGTTGATGCTTGCTCCACCATGAGACCTCGTCACGCTGCCTAGGTGTGCAACTTAGTCGATGTTCACCTCATCTCGCATGATCCTCGTGCTTCGCATTATTTGTCATATATTCATCATGTACACGAGTTCAAAATCACCAACTTGAATATAAATCAACCGGAATGCATATCCATTATAGTCTATATGTGATTTTTTAATTTTTGGGCTTGTTCTTATACTTTTGAGTAATAATTTAGATGTTTTTATCGTTAAAACTCGTGCATATGGTCGAGTGGCTATTAAAATTAATTGTATATTTTAGTTTATTATATGAAGATTAGGATGATGCAACAATGGTAATAATTAAGCTTTTTTTTCTTGTGGACTTTGAAGATTGCTTTGTAAGTGTTAAGTGTATTTTTGTTTAAAGAATGTTACAACTCTTGTTTATATGTTTACACAATAATATATTATCTTTAGAATTATGTGTTCATATGGTCTTAGAGAGATGGTGGTGGAGGATTTTGAGTCATGTTGGGGCTTTCAATCGGGCTTCCTTAATTTTAATCTAAATATTAAGACAATGCAACAATGGCACGATTAAGTCATTTTTTTTTGTCTTACTTATGTTTCAATAATTTTGACTATTGGGTTTTTGAGATGCATAAAATTTATTTTCTATATACCTTTTTTGATTTGGTGTGTTTGGGCCTTCATCTTTTGTGTTTATAAAATTTGTATTTTTATAAGGTTTGAAAGATTTTAACTTAAATAGATTCATTTAAATTATTGTGCTTACTTCGACTTGAATATTGTTTTTTAATTGTGAAGTGTACAAATGTTTAGATAGCCACACAACTCATGTTTATATGTTTACATGTTGATGTATTCTCTTCAAGATAACATGTTTACATAGTCTTCGAGAGATGGTGGATGAGGGATTTTAGTTGTTGGGGTCTTTTAGTTGGACTAACCATCTTGCATGGCTTCCCTTGTTCAATCCCCTACAATTCCACAAGTGGTGTGTATGCCTCGTTTTGCGCGTGGCAACCTTTGTTAGAAATATAATCCTAGGTACAAATTCTTAATCCTTTTGCACGACAAAGTGTGAATTTATTGTCGTTTTGCCACTTCTAGCACATAAGCATAATGCTTCCATTGAAATTGATTGTTCAACATACAACCGTAACAATGGAATCTTTTCTCATCATCAAAATACTAGAACAATTAAATGTGCACTTCCTTTAGCTCGCATGTATATAACTTGCATTTGATTTTGCTAATGCTACTAGTGTTGTTGCCTTCAACATTTCTATCTACAAAATACATGCTTGCACTCGTATACTTTTCAAGGAGATGAAACCACTTGAGGCGTAGTCATTAGCTACTTTCAACGAATCTCTTAAACATGCAATATATTCTCATTGTTGAAATGAGTTTTCAGAGGTCCCAAATTTCTTATCCTTATCGACCAACGCTTGCGATAAGGTTTCCCCACCATAGAATAAACTCCTTGGATGGGAGATCTACCATTCTTGTTGGTGATCTCGGTCGATTACGGTTTGTCAACGATATTACTATGCATGCCGGAAATTTGTATGTTCCGATCTTGTGGAGAAGCTTCAAAAAGTCCATCACTTTGCCAACATTCTTTGGGTAATAAGGTTTCGACCCTATACAAATTTGTATCGCCAACTTGCACTCAACATTCATAATGCTAAGGCACATTTCGAGGATTGGGATTCCATTATGTCTTGAAAACATTCCTTCACATCAAAAGCTATTTTTTTGTTTTTTTGCTCTTCTCCTTATTTGCTTACAACAAAGAACTCTGTGACAAGCACAATAATGAAATGTTGAAGTCATTAAATGCTTCTATTGCATATGCAATGTCGAATATACAAGACATAAATCTCAAAGTGACCTAGATGATGACTAGTCGCAGAACAAAACTTCTTCTTTTGTAAGCACCAAAAGGTTATGCTTACATCTAACTTATGGGTTGAAGTTAGATTGCTTAATGGTGTTATCAATAACATTGTATTTATTGTTTACAACGCATGCAAAAGAACACCACACCTTCAATTTTTGGTGGTTATCCAATTTGACAAATACATAGGTCCAACTTGGAATGCATGCGACCCGCTTCATCATCGCTTATCTCCCCGATCTCTCCGGGTAACCACATGCATCTATCCCTTAACATGGCTTGTGCTCTTATAGTCGAGAAAGTGTAGGGCCTTACGTTGCACTCAACAACTATTGATATCAAAGGCACCGAAAGACAAGGCCTTACTTTCACAAAGTGAACGCCGAAGTCAAGTAGCCTCCACAACATGTATCTATGTCCTCCTTTCTTTTTCTAGGAATTCTTCAAAATAACTCTTGACCCATATGTTCAAATCAAAGAAAAGAGGAGTGGTTTTGTTAAATGGAGTGTCACCTCTCTCCCCTATACCCTCTTCCCACACCCCTCAAATTAAATTTTGACGACTCATCGTGACCCACTCCCAACATTCATTCAATGACTCCTCATACTCTTTTTCCCCCTCCTCTCTCCCCTCCTCTCTCCATTTGTACCTTCTACTTCCCCTATCAATGTACCCATCATTGCAGTATTTTGAGTATATAAAATAAAATAATAAATGACCGAAATTGTCAACGATAGGTAAAAAAGAAGGAACATAATTAATGACATTTGAATTAAAAAATAGTAGAACATGGTAAGGATAGGGGTTAAATTTGACGGTCACCTATGCCTGTCAAACAATTTTTAAGTGACTGTAAATTTTAAATTTTGCCCTTCAAAAATACAAAATAGTGTTATTTTTATAATGTTAATAAAATATATATAATATTATTCTATATATATTTAATTATTTTAAATATATATTTGTATAATTTACCTATAAATCTATATAAAAATGACGGTCATCCTTAAAATTTGCAAGTTACATGTGACGGTTTTTTCAAATATTTGAAAGTATTTTACGGCTAAAATCACGAAAAACATCTAAACGGCCGTCAAATTTAACCCCTAGAGTACTAAGGAATATAAGGAGGAAGGACATTTGAATAAAATGATGCGACTAGTATTTATTGACAAATGCATAAATTAGTTCTCTACAGACTACGTGTCTCGACTTCTTTCTTCGATTTTTCTCGACTTCTCGAATCCAAGGTCTAGTCACCATTCTTTTTCTCCTTCCGTACGCATAAAGCCTTCAACAGCTCGACAATTAGTCGGAAGATTAAATTATTAATTAACAGGAAAGGAACTTTACTCCTAAACGGTTACACCAACCAGCACAAAAATAAATAAATAAATAAATTATGCCAAACCATAACCAGGCCACGAAATAGCGGTCAAAAAGAAAATTTGACCCGCTAATACCGGACAGGTAAAAGACTAAAGCACGTGCTTAATATCGTTAAAAACGCATTAGCAAATATTACGCTGGCCCGGGAGTGGGACCCCAAGCCGTACAGTTTGACGGGGAACCATAGATATACACCATAACCCATTTCCGTCCCTTTTCCCAAATAAAATGAAACTGGATACGTCTACGACCGCGCAGTTATAAATTTCACAAGTTTGCACGCCAGGTCGCAGGATCGAAACACAAACGTAGTACCTAAGTATACTGGATGTGCCTTTTCTGAGTCCCTTCAACGTTCGGCGAGGGCCAAAGTATGAACCCCAGGTCGGAGGTTCGAAACACGATGGAAAAGGAAAATCAGAGGAGCAGAGTGCGGCAAAGTGTACAAGGTCTCAGGCTCCCGATCCCTCCCAGGGAGGAGCCCTTCGGCGGCGTGCCCAGGCCTCTGCCACTGCCGCTGCCGCTTCCTCTCCCGCCCGCTCAAGTCGCTAACAGCAGAGACGTCGCCGACCCGGCGGAGTTGGAGAGGGTCGAAATCCTGGGCTACGGCGCGGGCGGTAAAGTGTACAAGGTCCGCCATGGCAGAACGCAGTGCCTGTACGCGCTCAAGGTCGTGCACGGTAACCACGATCTGTCGACCCGGCGACAGATCCTGCGGGAGATGGAAATCCTCCGCCGAACGGATTCCCCCTATGTTGTCAAATGCCACGGCGTTTTCGACCGCGGCGGGGAGATCCAGTTCGTGCTGGAATACATGGACAGGGACTCCCTCGACAAGCGCCCGTCTAAGCGGCTTCCCGAGCCGTTCTTGGCCGAGATCGCGAGACAGGTCCTCCACGGGCTGAAGTACCTCCACAATCAGAAGATCGTGCACTGCGACATCAAGCCGTCGAATCTGCTGCTCAACACCGAGCAGCAGGTAAAGATCGCGGATTTCGGCGTGAGCAGGATTCTGTCCGGAACCCTAGACCCCTGCAATTCCTGCGTGGGAACTTACGCTTACATGAGCCCCGAGAGAATCGACCCGGACAAGAATGACGGGCACTACGACGGCTACGCGGGAGACATTTGGAGCCTCGGCCTGACGCTTCTCGAGTGCTATGTGGGCCGATTTCCGTTCGTTCCGCCAGGAGTGCAGCTCGACTGGCCTACTCTAATGTGCGCCATTTGTTACGGGGAACTGCCATTGCCGCCTCCTTCAGCTTCGCAGGAGTTTCAGAGCTTTATAAGGTGTTGCCTGAACAAAGACGCCGCCGAGCGCTGGACGGCGATGCGCTTGTTATCCCACCCTTTTCTCACTCAGGCCACTCGTCTCTCCCTGTAAAACTCATACTTCTAAATTTCTTTCTTTCGTATTGTATTCTCCGACATAATTTTGTCCGCTTCGTTGCAAACCGCTTTCTCTCTATGGGGGTTTTTGATCTTCGCTGTTTCTGGTCTGTACAGACACGAAATTTGAGGTTGCTTTGGATTTTTTAGGGTTGTTTCCCTCTGAATCGGAATTGGGAGTCTTCGATGACCCTTGGTTTTTAACGGATATGGATCGTTTTCGCAATAGAAAATTTGCGGTTGTATGCGATCGATGCAAGCATTTTTTTGAATTCGAAAGTGAAATAAAAATGCTTATTTATTATTAATCATTTGTTTTTGACATTTTGGATTCTAAATTGTACGAGGAAAGATTATTAATCATTTATTTTTTTACAGAATTAAATGCTGTTGAAAAGAAAACAAAATGCTTTTTTTTCTACGATTGAAAAGTCTAGATGCATGGGTCTACGTCGAACTAGCAATTGCACATTAAATTTTTGTATATTTGTACACCTATTTTTTTGTATTGTCTTTTGTTTATTTTGGTTTTGTCCTTATTCACTTATCTCTCCAAGCAATATTGGTTACCCCTCAATTTGTAAAGTTTTGTTTAATATTAATAAAAAGCAGAATGCTTTGTTTTTATTTAGTATGTGAAAAAGGGGTGCCATAAATGTGCCGACTGCCGATGGATTCTTTTATAAATATTTAGATTTGTTTTTAGGTGGGCTATGAGTTGTAATTGCTTTTTATATATATATATATATATATATATATATATATATATATAGTGGAAAACACCATTTATTTGGAGATACTTTCACTTGTATGCATCTATGCAAAGCAACACTCCTTTTTATCTATATAATCAACATGACCCAAGTTTTTCTAGGTTTGACTCGAAGACATTGCCATTCAATTTGGCTATGGCAATGGAAGGATAAGTAAGGTTGTTGATAAGTTTAGTGATGTATTTTAATGGACAAAGGAAGTATTTTTGTACTATCAATTTTATTTTTTTGAGTTTGGTTGTATCTATACTAGTACATGAAAAAGAAAAGATTATTTGAATTGTTTTCATATACAAGTCCATGATTCAAATCTTTCATGAGATTCAACACTTTTGTGTACATATATATTTATATCTATTAAAAAGAAATGTAAATGTTACACATTGTTAACTTTTTAGCCAATAAATATCGACTTTGAATATGATAACTCGTAAATGTTTGAATATGTTACAAATAGTTCAAGATTGCTACATATAATTTTTTTAAATCACATAAGAACTTTCATATTTACACTAGTAAACATTCGATCATGTTACAAATAATTCATGATTGATACTTTGTTAAATAGCTTATAATTAATGGAGAAACATTTGAATATTAAAATGCTAAATTGAATATGAATAGTTAGTTCAATCAAGTAATAAAAACTGTAACTTGAAAATTGAGCACACAATAATTATTTACAAGTAACGAGCTACTACTTCAATTACACGATTTTAAGGTCTTATGTCCATTAGTCTCTTTGAAATTAGTGAATAAACAAAAAAATATTAAATGTGTGAGGGTTCAAACATATACAAGCTTAACTAACTACTAGCAATCGCATGCGAGTAGTGCAATGTGAACGCCAAAAGGGATGCTTTGTGTAGGAATGATATGTAGAAAGGGGAAGGAAAAAGAGAAGTGGAGTTGCGGTGGTTGAGGTATTTGATTTTTGGTTATAAGGAGGAAGTGAGAGTGGAACATGTTAGGAATATGTAGTTCTCACATGGTTTGAGTTTACCGTATTTACTGATTACGTTGTTTGGTGTAAATATACAACTCCGATTTATGGGTTGTTATTAAATCTTATTATTTAGAGTGTGTATTGTTACGTGGTCAAAAATCACACTAATATAGGAAATGACACGATTATTGTTGGTGTTGTTAGAGCAACTTCATAATTTATAGGAGTTGTATATCACGATATATATTTTGTAATGAGCTCCAGATGAATTAATGAAAGATCTGTCTTAATATTTTTCTGTATAATTTACATTTGCAAGTTTTAATAAATTGAACTAGATCTCACATCTGGTATCGTAACAAAGTTGCTCTTGATGGAAGAGTAAATTATTCAGAGGGGTAAGTATAATTCTCATCTTGCTCTAAGTAATGGGAGTTGGAAATTTGTATCCAACCAAGTGATTAGCATATAAGCTTTTTTAAATTCGTTTTGGCTTGTTCCAATTTTTTATTTATTTTTAAAGGTTTGCGTCTCTAGCAATGCATGGAGACATTCATACCTTAGTATTGTGTAATTAGAACTCTATTGATGGCAATCTTATTTGCAACTTGGAGCCAAACGAATTTTTTTAAAGTCTGTGCAAGGAAAGAGTAGGCCATCTATGTCGAGCCTATGAACTTAGTGTAGAAGAGTTTTTAGAGGAAATTTGTAGAGGCGTCATATCTAATACTGCATATTTATGCTCCCTTGGGTCATTGGTCACAATTTCACATATTTCGTAATAGATCTGAGGCTTTACAAATTAATGAGGTCATGGACTATTACAAGGGGTGTAGTCGACATGGTGGAGATGCCAGTAAAGCACATTGTCACAGAATTCACCAAAGTAAAAATCCCAGAAGTTACCAAAAAGAGATGAGATAGGGTTTCACACAATTTGGAGGAATGAATACTCCTTAATCCAAGAAATGCTAGAAGAGATCAAAGGATCAAGATAAAGAATTTCACTATTCCATTGATTAGAATCTCGCGTTCTTCCTATTCTTCCTATTCCTAAAACAAAGGGATACGTTACAATTGCTTATAAAAATCCCCTCTAATATGTTTCTTAAAAATTAAAATGCTCATAATCTTGCATCCTTCCAAGTCCTAAATACAATGCAAAGATGACATTGTCCCTTATACAAAGTGGGAAAATAAGAGAAAACTCTTTTACCAAACTATCAATAAGGCATAGTGAAAGTATTGCCAACTACACTCTCAAAATACACCTTGAATGCCAAGAAAACAATCAAATCACAGGTAACCAAATTCTCCATAAATCACAGTGGAACTATGGTCAAATAAATCCACTTTCGAAATACACATTTGAAAGCTAGGAAATCAAAGAAGTCACAGGAAGAATTAGTAAGTTTATTACTCTTCTAAAAATTGAATATAAAATGTACTTTTTGGTGTAATATTACACAATTACATGACTAAGTTATACTAAATACACCCATAGATAACATGAACCACAAAAACTGACCTAACAAAATCTAAGTAAAGGTACAAAATATATTGTTTTCATTATGTTGATGTTAATATATGTTGGACAAATAATATTTATAACAAGCCAACCATACACCATAAATATTAAACACTATCATTGATGAGCATTGCATTTTAACTTAGTGGTTATTCCTACAAAATGCTACAATGAGTGTATAAATCCCAAAATTGGCATTGCCTCCATTTTCCCAAAACAACATATTTATTTCTCGGACACGATACTATTAGTATCCCTTTTCTCGAATGAACTTTCCATTCGACAACCAAGTACAATAAGAGAGATGCATTAGCATTAGAAATATGGTATATATAAACATTATACCTTCAATAAGCAAAGTAAAATATTCAAATCCCAAATTACGATAAAATCCAGAAAATCTACACAATAAACCTTAAGCATAATGTTAATATGATATAAACCTTAAAATGACAACATTAAATCCCGTGTATCTTCTTTAAGATATTATCTATCAACCATAAGGGAGAGGAACCAATCTTTGTGCACCCAAAGTTTAAGGGTGTGCATAGAACACAAAACATTATATAATTCAAAACAAAAATGCCCTTTAATAGGTTATGAACTCTCCCTATTATATATATTTCATTATAAATATTAAAATAATGTGATGAGACATTTTTAAATATTTAAATTTGGTTATTTTAAATACAAAGAAATTTAAAGGTGAACCATTACTTGTGAATTAAGTCACATATTTGTTTCTACCTATTTGTCATCATTTGATTGGCTAATTAGGGTGAAATGACTTGATGTGACTTATTCTATTGGGCATTTTTTATTCAAAATATAAGTGATAAAGTGACATGTACTTATTCCCTAATTTCCATATACCCTCACAAGTATTGGTCCATGCTCAATAATTGGCTCCTCTCCCTTATATAGATTGAGCATCCATCGGTTCACAGTCATTAATAATGGAAAAGTTAGAGACAATTTAGGAAAATTATTGTCACATATGCTCGATAAATTAGGAAAACAATTGTAACAGATACTCAATATTGCCAATCAGTGCACACAAAAATCACGAAAAAATTGAAAACTTAGTAAAGCCTATAAATGAGGGAAACTACATAATCTTCTCGCTTCTATAGAGTTCTTTACTCTTAGGGGCACTCAGGAGGAGGGGCCAAGGGTTCAAACAGTGGTGATTGTGTAGGTACAACAACTTGCCACTCAACATTTGCGTAAACTGTCCTCATAACAACTGGTGCTTGAAAAGGTGATGACAATTTTGTCATGACCTTTACAAATTAATAGATTAGAGCAAAAATTAATATGGTGGGTGGTGGTGTAATGGGTGGTAATGATATTGAGGAGTAACCATTGTTGGAATTTTTTTAATGAAAGTAGTCAAAATGTGAGTGAAGAGAAGGGAAATAATATGTGGAATACGGAGTTGACATGTAAAACTTGTTGAAAAGTAGTTGATCTCATTTGACATAATTGGTTTTGGGTGAAATGTGTTAGCCACTAGACTTCCATAGCTTGGTGATATGCTCGAGCCATAACCAAAGCACATGAGTTATGACAACTTGAATTTTTCAAAGTGGCAAGCATTAAAGCCCACCACTCTCACAAGCCACAAATCTTGACATTTAAGTGGTGTAACGTTTCAAAATATACAAAGTCCACGTTCGCTACTTGCGGGAAGGAGGTACAAATGGGAGCGATTTATCTTCAAGACCATCTTATTTTGACTAAATGTCAAATCTACAGAGTGTAGATTCACCTAATGCACGTAAAAGGCACAGATGACGGTGATTTGTCTTCAAGAATGTCATGTTATGATCAAAGGGCAAGGTTCACCCCTAAATCTTATGTTGTCTTGATCACAGACATATCAACTCGACCTCATTTGCAATGTTCACGCAAGTGTAATATGAGCTTAGAGGGGCCAAATTAAAAGAGGGGAAACCATAAAAATTGAAAATGGGTAAAATCCAACAAGATATTGGTTCAAAACCCAACCTAAATGCTTGTTCCTTACAACAATTGGTTTCACACCCTTTAGTCATAAGATGGAGTAATTGTAGGAAAGAAAGAAATATGCAAATATCCATCTCTGATTAAAACTTACGAATCTTGTCTCAAGTAGATGGAGAAATGTGAAAACATGGTATTGGGTGGTCTTGAGCCTCCTCCATAATGTAATTATATAGTTAAAAGAGCGGGAAAAGAAAAAAACCTCGACAACTTTGGAATCGGTGCCACTATCTTGAGCTTGAATGGAGTCCACACATTTAAAATTCAACTCTTCAATAAATCCCAGCATGGGCGCACTAAGTTGTCTTCAAGTGGACAACCTTGCCTCAGAAGAATAGACATATTGAAGGTGATGGAGGGAAGAAGTGTTGAGAAAGCGATAAAGAGGGAGAGGATGAAGGTTGATAAAGAAGGTGTTATCAAAAATTCACCCTCAAAGGTAATTTTGATAACATGCATCGATTCTTTAGTCCCGAGCAAGTAAAATTGATTCAAGGCCCAAAATCATGTTTTAGGGGTCCCTTTGGTTTCTCTCTAACTTCCCCATCCAAGGAAAAATCCAAGAAGTTAGAGAAAATTGGAAAAAATCCGAAAAATGGGCTCATTTTGGTGTTTTGCGGAAAAATCAGACATTTTGTCCCCTGACGGTCCGCGGGATAGTTGGGATGCAGGTATGCATGGGATGCAAAAAGATGATTTTGTTGTAAGTCAAGATACATTGCGGGTGGCACAAATAAATGTGTCCGGACGGTCGGGACAAAAGTACACGCAGAACGCGCAATGGTGAAAAAGCCGCAAAAGGAACCATACGTTGCGGAGAATGCGAAGGTCAACGGCGGACACGTGAGGATAAGGAAGCCCAAATCGGGTGATGTGGAAGAATGTGTCTGGGACAGTGGGACATGCAAACCTGATTTTTCCGAAACAACCGCAATGAAGAAAAAGTCAACGTTTGACCCCCAAACTTCAAACGGCCATAACTTTTGACTCCGATCTCCAATTTTCATAAAATTGGACTTTTTGGAATGAGCACAACGTCCTCTAGATCAAAAAAAATATTAAATAAAAGAAACATATTCATATCCAGTCAATTAATTCTCATTCCGTCGAATGACAGAAAATGCTTCGCAGACTCCAAAATAGCCGCTTTCGCACTCGAAGGCCATAACTTTTGCATTTATCAATGAAATCGCACGAAATTGGCATGTTGGAATCATGGATCTGATCCCAATGCAAAAAAATAAAGAAATTATAGATTTTATGAAAGATAGACATATGTTTTTCAGAAAACGTGGCCAAGTTTAGAATAGTGTTTTATTTGGTAGTTGGACATCTTCAATAAAGCATGGGCTGCCATATTTCACTACTATGAAAGTCATGGGACAATATGGGGAGAATTTTGCAAGCGAAAAACATCATTTCACTCCATTTAATACCTCTTACAAGTGGTCGAAGGACAGATTTCAGGATTTCCATCCCTCTCTCTCTCTTCTTATTTTTTTATAAATTAGAGTGTTGGGCTCATTGTAAGGGAGGTAGTTTTGTTGTAGCAAAGCTCTATCAAAATTGCTTTGTGAAGCCGATGTGCTGTAGGCCCTTGTAGTGGACTCCTTGCATGGTGATCTAGGCCCTTATCTTGTAGTAGATTGAACTGTGCATATCATGAAGCAATAAAATACAAGTTTGTGGATGCATCTTCCCATGCTGTGTTTGTTTGCACTCTTCTTACCCTTTCAACCTTCATTACAAGAATATTGTGTCTTTTTTTATGCTCTTGCAAGGACTCATTATTATTGTGCATGTATGAAATATTGTTGTGAATGCATTTGCTAGGTTGTGGAGAACTGTTATCACCCCTTCTAGTATGTATTTTACTTCTATTTGTCACACATTGGAAGACTACTCTCACACGCCCTCATTTTCTGGTGTATCACCACTTTAGTGTAGGATTTCATTTTCATGCATTCTCTCTCCTTGGTCCCTTGGAAAGTTAGATTAGGAAATATAGTTTTGCCTGCATTAGATTAGATTGTGGCAGGTAGTTTAGGAGCAAGAACCAACTTTCTCTGGAGGTCTATCTCAAGTAGCAAGTTCCACAACTTGGAGATAGTACCCATGTTATCCAATCACACTGTGAGCTCAAGTATATGCACTTGTGTAAACATAAAAGTGTTGTGATTTTGTGATAACATAAGGTATTTGAGAGAGGAGAAGTGCATTGTGTTCAATTGAATTGTGTCTATCTTGCTTACAATATTCACATGAGTGCAATTTGAAGTTAGAATAAATACATGCAAAGCGTGCATGTTGATTCAGTAGTAAAATAGAAATATACTCTAGGGGACACACAACAAAGTTTGTGTTACATTTAGAGGTGAGGTTTAGAAATTCTACACGTGCTAAGTGTTAGGAAACCACAGATTATGCAGCAATGAATACACAAAAAGTAGAATAACAAATTAACAATTTACAGAGATAGAGAAAAATAAAATATACAAAATACCAAACATGCAAGAGATGAACACTAGATTTACGTGGTAAAACCCCAGCTGAGTGCTTAGGGAAACATCCATGGTGCAAGATATCAAGCTTTATTAACTCAAGATGAACATATTACATGTAAACTCGTTATGAGAAACTTTAGATCTCCACAAAAATATATACACCTAATTGGCGAAGTATAATTAGGATTCCTCCTCCTAAAAATAGAGTGGAAAAATGCCATTAAGATTTTCCTTTCTAAAAATAGAATTTGGTTGAATTCGTCTTTATAGAAACAAGGATTGACTCCTTAATTTTTGCTTCAGAGCTCCACCTCGAACCCCCCGCTAGGGGGCTCCATAACATATCGCGCCCCACCTAGACCCCGTGCGAAAGATTGGGGCAAGCCCTCCACACCCCCTTTAATAAGTGAGGTACAAACCGCGCTACAAAGGGATCCCAAATTTAACTTTTTGGCACATATCTAACACTAAGATGGCCCTTTACCTCACTAGGCTTACAAATGATAAGAAAATTACCCATTTTTACAAACCAAAAATAATTATAAAACGTTCAAAACAATCTTTCTTTCTTTCATACTCATGCTATGACCAGAGGGAATTTAAGGTGTCATGACCATATAACAATAATCGTGACATTTAAATACAAAACAACCAAGATCAACTCGTTTTAGAGGAACTTCTAGAGCTAGACAGTCATATAGAAACATGGTAGTATGACAACACAAAGGTCATAGAGTTAATGTCAACATGGGTGCATTCGTATGGTAGTGATGCAAATTCAAAACCACCCCATGGTAAGCCAACCTAGCACACATCAATGAGGTCATGGACTATTACAAGGGGTGTAGTTGACATGGTGGAGATGCCATGGTAAAGCACATTGTCACAAAATTCACCAAAGTAAAAATCCCAAAAGTTACCAAAAAGAGATGAGATAGGGTTTCACACAATTTGGAGGAATGAATACTCCTTAATCTAAGAAATGCTAGAAGACATCAAAGGATCAATATAAAGAATTTCTCTATTCCAATGATTAGAATCTCGTGTTCTTCCTATTCCTAAAACAAAGGGATATGTTACAACTGCTTACAAAAATCCCCTCTAATATGTTTCTTAAAAATTAAAATGCTCATAATCTTGCGTCCTTCCAAGTCCTAAATACAATGCAAAGATGACATTGTCCCTTATACAGTGGGAAAGTAAGAGAAAAATCTTTTACCAAACTATCAGTAAGGCATAATGAAAGTATGGCCAACTACACTCTCAAAATACACCTTGAATGGCAAGAAAACAATCAAATCATAGGTAACGAAACTCTCCATAAATCATAGTGGAACTACGGTCAAATAAACCCACTTTTGAACTACACATTTGAAAGCTAGGAAAGCAAAGAAGTCACAGGGAAGAATTAGTAAGTTTTTGGCCATTTATTTCTCTTCTAAAAATTGAAATATAAAATGTACTTTCTGGTGTAATATTACACATATACGAGGACTAAGTTATACTAAATACACCCATAGATAACGTGAACCACAAAAATGACCTAAAAAATTCTAAGTAAAGGTACAAAATATACTTTGTTTTCATTATGCTAAAGTTAATATATGTTGGAAAAATAATATTTATAACAAGCCATCCATACACCATAAATATTAAACACTATTATTGACGATCATCACATTTTAACCTAGTGGTTACTCCCACAAAATGCTACAATGAGCGTATAAATCCCAAAATTGGCATTGCCACCATTTTCCCAAAACAACATGTTTATTTCCTAGACCCGATACTATTTAGTATCCCTTTTCGAATGAACTTTCCATTCAGAAACCAAGTACAATAAGAGAGATGCATTAGCATTAGAAATATGGTATATATAAACATTATACCTTTCAATAAGCAAAGTAAAATATTCAAATCCTAAATCGAGAGATAAAATTCAGAAAATCTAAACAATAAACCCTAAGCATAATGTTAATATGATATAAACCTTAAAATGACAACATTAAATTGCGTGTATCTTCTTTAAGATATTATCTATCAACCTTAAGGGAGAGGAACCAATCTTTGTGCACCCAAAGTTTAAGGGTGTGCATAAAACACAACAAAATATATAATTTAAAACAAAAATACCCTTTAATAGGTTATATATATCATTTTAAATATTAAAATAATGTGGAAGGGACATTTTTAAATATTTAAATTTGGCTATTTTAAATACAAATAAATTTAAAGGTGAACCATTACTTATGAATTAAGTCTTTGTTTCTACATGTTTGTCATCATTTTATTGGCTAATTCGGGTGAAATGAATTGACGTGACTTATTCTATTGGGCATTTTTATTCAAAATATAAGTGATAAAGTGACATGTACTTGTTCCCTAATTTCCATATACCCTCACAAGTATTGGTCCATGCTCAATAATTGGCTCCTCTCCCTTATATAGATTGAGCATCCATCAGTCCACAGTCATTAATAATGGAAAAGTTAGAATCAATATAAATAAAATATTGTCATATATGCTCGATAAGAAAAATGATTGTAACATATACTCAATATTGCCAATCAGCATACACAAAAATCACGAAAAAGTTGAAAACTTAGTAAAGCCTATAAATGAGGGAAACTACAATAACCTTCTGCTTTTATAGAGTTGCTACTCTCAGGGGCACTAGGAGGAGGGGCCAAAGGTTTTGAAGCAGGTGGTGATTATGTAGGTACAACAACTTGCCACTAAACATTTGCAGAAACTGTCCTCACAACAATTGGTGCTAGAAAAGGTGATGACAGTTTTGTCACAACCTTTACCTGTGGAATTAGACACCAAATATCAGGAATTAATAGATAAAAAATACCAAAACATGTTTCAGAATTAGCCAGGATAAAATTATCTTTGCATTAGATTCCACAACATAATTATTGTTCATACACACACAAACCCACACACACATACACACACATTTGATAAAAATTAGACAACAATGAACCCATCCAAAGAGAACACCACAACCTTGGACATTTAATCGAATCCCGAAAACCTTGGATTTTATCTTACAATTGATGCATAGGATTTTATGGAGCCTCTTGAGGCACAATCGATATGTTAGCGAGCCACGGTTGTTCATTTTGAACAACTTTAGCATCTCTAAATATAAAGCTTCCTCTTCTGCATTTGACCCTTCTTCATGTTCCAAAGGAGAAGCATGCTATTATTCAATAGGAATTTCTTCATCCAATTGGGGAGCTTGTTCTTTGGCTTCATGTAATTCTTATACAAGAGCCAGTTCTTTAACTTGAAAGACGAGAAATTAAAAATCAAAAATAAAGAAGAATCTGCAATACTTAAATTTTACCAACAATTCAAAGTAAGAAGAAGCAACTGTATTACCTACCTCAGCTAGAGGAGCATTAATAACATGATCCAAAGAACCATTAAAAATAAAAAACTTGGTTCTAGTTGATGGGGTTCTGTAAATATCTAAATATATCGGTTAAAACAAAGAATCCCTTCTCCTGCGGAGCTAGGAAGAAAGACTGTGTGAAGTTTTGCCAAACATTTTTTCCCAGCAAAGCCCCAATTACCAAGACAAGAACACCATGGTTGAAGTACTCCTGAGAGTCCAATGTCTTTATCTCTACCTTATATTCACCATAATCAAGAGATACAATCTTTTCATTTATAGCTTGCATCGAAAAATCAAGAATTAGAAAACAAACATCGTGCAATGATCCAAAGTGCAATTTAGGTTGAGATAAATATAACATAGTTATAATAAATTCACCAACATTTAATGTGTAAAGCTAAATAGAATATTTTATCTCAAAAGAAATTGATATTACACTTAGTTGCATGGTTGTTTTACAAATCAGTTCTCCATTAGGCTGCGCAGCCGAGCTTACTAGAATCATTGTAAAACCTAAATACCATTTGGGGAGACTAGTGTAAAATTGTAATACTGATGCACAAAGGCATTTTTTATCTACCAGCTCAAAATTTCTTATTCATTATTTTATTTATACATTAACAAAAAATCAAGCTCATTTCATGCCTTGGTATAAAAGAAACAAGATGGTACATATAGACCAAAGAGGAAGAAGGAATAACTATAGGGCTCACTTGCTGTCAGGATGTTATGTTTTTACACAGTGGCTCAACCACCATATCAAATTCATCAACACAACCACACACACAATCAAAATATAAATCAATTTCAGTAATGACAATCCCCTCATTGACATATCCCAAGACAAAGCCCCAAATGACGAAAAATTTTCAGTGGCATGCCAATAAGGGTTTCCATGAACAACATCCTCCGACCTTGGACACTATAACTAAGCTTGTTTACTCCTAGTTCTCACAACTTACTACAATAATGACCTGCCTTAAAATATTTCCGGTTGGGAAAACCATAGTTTGGACTAAGATCACCAAGGCATCCTATGCTTTTGAAATCCTCTATCTGGAAAACCAGAATAACGCATGAACATAACGCGAGTAACAAAACAAGGATTTAAATTCTCTAGGCTTGATTTTGGATAGAAAACTACGGAAACCCTCCAAATACTGATGTTAAATACATAATAACACTCGAGTAACTTCAAACCAAAACAATTTAAATTCCTTCGAGTGCATCTTTTTTATGTTAATAATAATGAAATTTTGCGGTCAAGTAATGGTCAATATTTTATGTTGTGTTGGCGAGGGAATTTTTCGGGTGGACAAATTTGTGAATTCCTTTCCAACGCTCTGGGAATCTACGTCCCTCTGCTTTACTGGTGCAACTGCCATATATGCATGCACATGAAAAGGTGAATTTTTGTGGTGGCCTTTCGACCAGGGATCCAACAGGGGCACTCCACTGACCCTGCGGAAAAACTAGAAATCTCTTGCTATGGAATACTTTGTCTGAAGGTGGGAAAGGGAGTGAGAAATGAGATTGGCAAACTAATGTTGCAGGTAGAAAATCATATTCCTACACGCACTAGTTAGAAATTTCAACACATGCATTCATGAGAAGAAACAACTCTGCAAATGGAAACAAGACAAGATAAGATTGTGAACTCAAAGTTTCTGAAATCTCCTCATCAAAGAGGCTACAAATTCCTTCTTTTTGTATTGATGCTTAAACAGAAAGTTGTACATAATGAGGGAATGGAAGAAATTATAAGAAAATGGCTATCTCCTTTGCTTTCTCTAAGTATAATGCACTTGTGAGTTTACAAGATCAATTGCCAACCCCGTACAATGGCGTGAAGAAGCCATTAAATATCCTCCAAGAAGCGGTTACAACTTCTTCTTCTTTAGCAAGAAACGGTTACAAATTCTTCAATCCTTCGCGTCCCTTCAAATTCTTGATTCGCGAAGAAATGCCAATGGTGGAAAAAACTAGACTTTTCATAATGTGGTTGTTACACTTGTTTTATAACTTTGAATTTGGACCATTCATCTTGCCTTTGAAACTTTAAACCAGAGCCGTCCACATGGGAGAAATTTACTGGAGCGGGTGTGGAGGATGCCTTTTGCATTTTGTGACTTTTGGAGAAATGGTGTTTTGGAACATTTTGGCCTGCTCTCCCACTTTTTGATAAGGTCTTAACACGTGGCCTCACTTGATTGGTGAAGGAATCACGGCTCGCTTTATGACTTTTAGCCCTTTTTACAAAAAGGCTCAAAAACACAAATCGTTCCGCCTGGCCCACCTTCTTGCTTTGACCTTCGATGCGGGCTTAGTATTTGACTTTTTCCTTTGTGTTTGGTGGGGTTGCGGGTCACTTTTTAACTTTAAGCCCCTTTAATGAAAACAAGGCTCAAAAACACAAATTTCTCATTGACCCACTTCCCCACTTTGAATTTTTTGATGCGGGCTCAACATTTGACTTTTTTCTTCTTGGCATGATCGGGGCTGTGGGTCACTTTATGACTTTTAGCCCTTTTTACAAAAAGGCTCAAAACCTCAAAGTTCTCTACCGACCGCTTCTAATTAGATATGTCCATGTACCCATGGATAATGGAGCTAAAATTTGACAGGGAAGAAAACGCCCGTCATTCACGATTGTGGAAAAATGCAAAGAAGAAGAAAACTCCACCATTTCGCGCCTGATTTTCAAATTTCTTTCGTGAACCAAGGAATTGAAAACAATACAAGGTTCGACGATCCATGGCCATAGAAATATTGACAATTTCATTCAAATGAGGACAACAATAAAATTTTCACGCATCTAGACAGGAAAATGGAAAATTTATCAAAACATGTAGATTGGAGAGTTTAAACAACTTCAAAGCATGAATTTCTCTATCTTTTCGGACTTCTAACTTTACTTGAACACTTCTGGAGGGCATGAGCTCAAAATTTTTGAATTTGACTTAAAAATGAGGGGGATTTTGAGGGTGACAACAATTGGCTCTAGCTTGGGGACATGACATGGACTGAGCATAGTGAAGACATGACATGGGAATCCAGAATCTCAATCTCTAGACCTTGTAATTCATTGACCAGTGCCTTATCCATTGGGCCTTACAGAGTCATGTATAACTTTGAGAAAGAAAGATTAGAAGAAGGAAAAAATAAACACACAACGGGAAGGAAACACACGACACACAACAAAAGGGGAAACAAAACCACACAATGGAAAGGGAAACACACCTAACAATCACCTATGGTACAAGGCGGGGAAACCCGCTTTCACTGATGATATAATTTCAAGTATTTCCCACTCGAGGCAATTCCAGCGGTGTTCCATCCAAATATGAGAGAAGGAAAGCGATCTCGCCGCAAGATTCATGAATCTAGAATGGGCCAAGCCATAATGAATCAAACTTTCCATGGATGCCTTTCTTGTCCCATAGCAGGATGAAGTCTCCAACTTTGAATTCTCTTGCCTTGGCCTTCTTATCAAAAATCTTCTTTACTTTCAATTTGTGCTCCTTAATGCGATCCACCACTTGGAGTCTATTTTCTTCCAGCTTCTCAAGAAAGAGGATCCTCTTGTCAATGGAATCCTTGTATTGACCATATTCTATTGCCTATAGTAGCTTGAGAGATGACATCTCGATCGTGAGAGGAATTTCTGCTTTGACTCCATACAACAGTTGGAATGGTGACATACCTATTGCCTTCTTGGGAGTGATCCTATCCACCCACAATGCGTCGTATAACCTTTTGTGCCAATTCCTTTGATTTCTCATTCACAAGCTTGCAGAAAATGGTCATAATGTTCTTATTGCTTGATTCAGCCTGTCCATTTCCTTGTGGATAGTAGTCAGAATAATGAGATAGGGAGATTCCGTAGTGATAACAAAACTCAGTCACTCTCTTGAAGAGAAATAAGTAGCATTATCTCTCACATAATCTTTTGTGGCACTCCGAAACGGACTATGATGTTCTCCTTGATGAAGTTGCATATTGTTTCAGTGTTGGCTTGTTTGGGGGATGGCTTCCACCCATTTAGTGAAGTAGTATGTTCTTTGTAAGTACATAGGTGTGCCATGTGCTTGAGTGAGGGTTCGTAAAACCAATGAAATCTGGTCCCCACCTTGTTGAAGTGGTTCTTTAATAACCATAGGCCGAGTGGTAATGCAACAAGTTGTGGTCTTCCAACAATCTGTTGGCATGATTTACATTTAGAAACCCAATCTTGAGTGTCTACAAAGATATCCAACTAATAATACCTTTCTCGAGAGGATTTTGTGTGCAAGTGACCATTGTTGAAAAATGTCGACCACATTCTTGGTCATGGTATGCTTTAAGCAAATTTTCTTGTTGCTCTTTATCTATACACATGAGGAAATAACCATCCAAGCCTCTTTTGTAAAGCGCATGATTCTAGATTACAAATTTAGTGCGCCTTGCCTTGAGTGTTCTCCTTTTCTTATAATCAAGATGGGGAGGACATTCTCCATAAGTCAGGTAATAGGAAATATCAACATACCACTCATCAGTAGTGTTGACAAAGAGAACATGTGGGTTGTCTTCTGAACAAGTTGAGAAAGCACAATTTTCTTCACCATGTTGAACTTTGAGTGTTTCATCCTCAGCAATCAACTTGCACAAGCCATTTCCCCTTATCATATTGGAGGGTCGAATCTGCAAGTCATATTCTTGAGTCTTTGTAATCCAATTTCCTCTTTTAGCTCCGGGATCCTGCTGTGTCAAGATGGACTTGATTGCACTGCCGGGACCATCACCACCATGTGGGAATTGAGGATGTAAAACCTGAAGTTTTTTTACCTTAACCACGCACATGCATGCTTCTCCAATTGGCTATATTTTAGCTCATGCTTCTTCAAAGGACAACTCATGAAAGCAATAGGTGCTTCCATTATTTCATCATTTTTGTGAATGAGAATGACAGAGAGTGTATGTTCTGATGCATAACAATACATGATGAATTCTTTGTTAAAATCTAGAGATACAAGAGTCGGAGCCTTGGCAATGTATTTCTTGATTTCTTCAAATGCTGCCTTCCCTTTATTGTTCCATTTGAAGTTTGCTTGTGGTTTCATCATGGAAGTGATGTGCTTCGTCAACTCAGCAAACTCAGGCACAAAATGATGAAGGAAGTTCACCTTTCCAAAGAATGAATGAACTCATTTCTTGCTTGTGGCCAGGGATAATGCTTGAATGGATATAATCCTCTCAGGATCAATGTGTGCTCCATGTTTGTTCACAATGTGCCCCAATAACTCACCTTATGTGATGCCAAAAATGCACTTTTTTGGATTTAGTGATATGCCATGTTTCCTACACCTTGCAAGTACCTGCTCCAAGTGATAGATATGATCTTACGTCTTCTTTGAAAATACTGTGAGATCATCAAGATTTATGAAAATGCAATGCTTCAGATCTTTGAAGGCCAAATCCATCGCCCTTTGGAATGTAGCTCCTGCATTGATTAGGCCAAAAGGCATTTTGTTGTAGGCAAAAGTACCCCAAGGTGTTGTAAAGGCTGTCTTGGTGCGGTCCTCCTCTGCCACTTTGATTTGATTATATAATGAGAATCCATCAAGTAATGAAAGCATTTCAGATCCAATGACCGCCTTGCAGGATTTGATCCATGATAGGAAGAGGATAATTGTCCTTTGGTGATGCTTGGTTTAGGTTGCAAAAATCTACACATATCCTTATTTCACCATTCTTCTTCCACACTGGAACAATGTTAGCCACCCATGTTGAATGGTGGATGGGAAAGATGATCCTTTCGTTAAGCATCTTCATTACCTCCTCCTTGATGTTATCAACAATCTTTGGGTTGTACAGCCTTTGTTTCTACCTGAAGGGCTTAACACCCTGCTTCAAAGGAATTGAGTGATGCATTTCCTTTGGCTAGAAGGATTTGAGTTCATCACAAGAGTAGGCCAAGACATCTGAGTATTTCTTGAGTAATGCAAAAAACCTTCTTTTTTCTTCAGGAGAGCAACATTTTCCAATATCGACCATCCTTGGCTCCTTCGGAGTACCAATATTTTCTTTATCGAAATCAGTTGGGCAGCGAGAAGATTACTTTTCTTTCTCTTGAATGAATATGTCATGTTTGTCAAAGAGGTCTTCTAAAGAGACTAGGCCTTTGGGAATTTTGTTCCCTTTCAATTTGATTACTCCATCATCATCAATCCCTTCAATTCCTTCTTTCTCTTCTTTAGGGACTACTTCTCGGTGTGTGTTTTATCCACATTCGAAGAAGAGATTATTGAAATTATCACTTTACTCTAAAAAGGATAGAATTTGGTTATCATCATTGAAGACTTGCTAATGATTTACATTATCCGGTACACTAGGCCTGAATACCATTTCAATGGTCACTTTTTCTTTACCAAAAGAATAATGAGTTGTCATTAGGGAACTGACACTACAAGAGAATCAACCTTTTCATTCTATTCCCTTGGAATAGCTTTAATGGAAAATGCATCAAAAGATTCAATGCAGTCCCACACTTTGTTTCTGTAATGCCGAGTCTTGGATTCTTCACCTGATATTGTTGGTGGACATGCTTTACTACAACCTCTGCATCACCTCAACATCTCAGTTTCTTGATTCCCATGTCCTCTGCTGCACTCATGCCTAAGAGTAGTGCTTCATACTCTGCAATGTTATTTGTATTATCAAATTGCAGCTTGTAGGCAAATGGGTACAACTCATTGGAAGGAGAGTACAATACTACACCAGCTCCCGAGCCTACACTGGAATGACTACCATCAAATTCCATTGTCCAAATTTGATCTTCCACTTCCTCCATGAGAAGTGGCAAGTTCTCCTCTTTTTATGATGTGAGGAAGTAGTTTCTAGCCCACAATCTTGAAAGAGAATGTTAGCTTTCAGATCATTAGACTTTCACACTATGAAATTCATCTTTCTTACTGGTAGCAACTTCTTCATCTTGCCTTTTACTAGGATAGTTGTAGATGAAAATCCAATTTTATCTCTCCACCCTGTGTCTCGTAGAAACTCCTACTCAATAGCATACCAAAGGATGTTGGGATTTCTACCACCAGTATGGTTAGGAGAACCTTCTTGTTTGGAAAATCAGCTAGTGCTACATGTGCATCTTTGATTCTTCCTACCAATGGCACTTGTTTGGATTCCATTGAATAGAAGGTGCCATTTACCTAGTCAAGGTGAGACCTAGAGCATTTACAACTTTGATGGCATCACATTATCTAAAGCTCTAGAATCTATGATACAATTATTTAGCTAGAAGCCTTTAATGAGGAGTGACAGTGTAGAAAGGTTCAACCCTGTTGGTTTTGGAGGCACTGAGGGCTAGCATGTTTTAGGAGGGTGGTGTGGATGGTGTGGGCAGTAAGACTTTAGGATTAGGACTTGAGGATACGGGGTTACCACCACGAATTCCTTTAATGAACTTGTTAAACCGGGGGGGTGTGTTTGTAGGTATTCTATTTCTGAGAGTTGGAATTTGTTTTTTCTTGCATGTTCCACAAAGTCAAATGGGGTTATGGTGAGTGAGGAAGAGGTTCCGGGAATGGAGGAAGATTTACATGGTAGAGGATTTTCTACTTTGGGTGTTGAATTTTCCTTTTCGGGTTTAGCAATTGGATTGGAAGGGGACGAGGGTGTAGTTTTTGATTGAACCTTATATGTTTTGTAGGAAAAACATTTAAAGGAGAATTGTTCTTAGCAAATTTTGAGATGGGAGAAGAATTAGATGACTTACTTGGCACAATATAGCATGATACCTAACAACCGGTGAGTCCGATTTTTCTTTGGTGACTCCATAGAAGGTGGTAATGGTGATCCTTTCGATGATTTTATTTTGTGTGACCTATAGGGAGAATATTATTTATTCTTCTTATCCTTTACCACAATCTGTTGAGGATGAAGCACCTTTCTGGATTGTGCATGAGTGAAAACAACACATGAGAAACTTGGGGCTTATTCATCATCCTCATATTCTTCATCAACGTACTCAATCAAAGGCCATTGTGCATATCAACTTCTTCAACCTCAAGATAGTTTTCATAGTCTTCCATATTTTCTTCTTCGTTTCATCAATTTCGCTTCCTCCTCCGGCTCTTTGGAGTCACAGATGCCATTGAATGGTGGTGCTTCAAGAGCAACTTGATGAGGAGGTGGAGCAATCCTTGGCCTATCTCGGAGGGTTTGGTCTCCTGAAGCATTCCACATTATGATCTGAGATAACTACTTCTTCAAGGTAACCAAGTCATTTGCCATTTTTTGGAACATCAGATCTGTGGTGACAGAGTTTGAATTCTGACCCTTTTGCTTTCCATTGGGGCCTTTCACCTTTTCGGAAAGGATTAGATCATCATCGATTTCTATTACATAGTCCTTGGCTTCCCTCAATGTTCTGGTTGGGCTCTTATGAGGAAGAAACCTACTTTTGATGGTAAAGCACTGATGAAAAACCTCTTCAAATTATTTTCAGAAGGCACCACATCTTCAGGGATCCTTCTTATCACTCTATCATATCTTGTACGAAGTCTCTCATTGACTCAGAGGCATCTTTTTTCATTTGTACCAATTAGACCAAGAGATCTTGACAATCTTCCTTGCTCTTGAACTTGTGTTTCAATGCACTTCTTATATCTTCCCAATAGGTGATGACTCGGTGGTAGCATGTAGAATCATTCGGCAACTTTCTCTTAAGTGACTCCATAAAGAGTCGATGACACATATTCATCCCCAACACCCAAAACACCACAAGCAAAGTGATAAATGCTACTACATGTTCTTTGGGGAGTTGAGAACCATCCACTCTGAATTTTGGGAAGTTTTTTCTTGAGCCTCTTGATAGCTCATGGAGTGGTTGAGCAAGAGCTAGTGGACCGGTGTTTCCTCCCCATGGTACATTAGGCCTATGGGCCTCATGACCAAATTCACGCTCATGATCACGATCTCCCATTCTATTTCTATTTCTAGCTTCCAACCTTGCTAAGGCTATGACTTTTCTCATCGCTCTTTCGTTTGCCTCGGCTTAAAGTCTCTCAATTTTTTCGTGTTGAGAACTTATTTCTTCGTTGGCCCTCGCCTCTCTTTCTCTAGCTTCTTCTTCGGTCTTCACGTCAGTGAAGTCTACAAGGTTCTCGTTGATGTATGGGAATTCACTGTCCAAAGGATTGGCAACACTCAGGTTCCCAACGTGACCGATTGCTTGAAAAGGAAGCCTCTAGATTCTAAGTGGCTCTTGTCTCCTTTGAAGTTACTAAAAAATGGGACCAGTTTGTCCTCCTTGTCTCTGTTGCCAAGTGAATTTTATATCCGTCAGCTTGAAAATATATGCTCTTCTTTGCAGTGCTGGAATTTGTCTTTGCCTCTCCAATTCAGCAAGCATGCGTTCTTCTTTAAGGTCCGAATTCTCGTGGCAATGAAGTAGTGATTGACACTTTGTCTATTATGCCAGATAGCTTCCCTCAAATATGAAGCAACATCTTCTTGGATGTGGAAGAGAAATTCAAGTCTTTCAATAGGAGGGTTTCCCAAAATAGCCATGATTTGAATCCATGTGGCTCATATAGCCATTCGAATTACAAAAATTTTCTCTCTTTTTTTTTGAATTTTTTGACCTTGCGGTCGCATTCAAGTGCAAATGCTACTAAATCTGCCCCACGGTGGGCACCAAAAACTATTGGTGAGGGAATTTTTCAGGTGGAAATTTTTTTGAATTCCTTGCCAATGCTCTGGGAATCTAAGTCCCTCTACTTAACCGGTGCAGTTGCCGTATATGCATGCACATGAAAAGGTGAATTTCTGTGGTGGCCTTTCGACCGGGGATCCAACAGGGGCACTCCACTAACCCTGCGGAAAAGCTAGCAATCTCTTGCTAGGGAATAATTTTTCTGAAGGTGGGAAAGGGAGTGAGAAATGAGATAGGGAAACTAATGTTGCAAGTAGAAAATCAGATTCTGCATGCACTAGTTAGAAATTTCAACACATGCATTCATGAGAAGAAACAACTCTGCAAATGGCAACAAGATGAGATAAGATTGCAAACTCAAAGTTTCTAAAATCTCCTCATCAAAGAGGCTAAAAATCCTTCTTTTTGTATTGATGCTTAAACAAAAGTTATACATAATGAGGGAATGGAAGAAATTTGAGAATGGAGGAAATTAGAAGAAAATGGCTATCTCCTTTGCTTTCTCTAAGTACAATGCACTCGTGAGTTTACAAGATCAATTGCCAACCCCGTACAATGGCGTGAAGAAGCCATTAAATCTCCTCCAAGAAATGGTTACAACTTCTTCTTCTTTAGCAAGAAACGGTTACAACTTCTTCAATCCTTCGCGTCCATTCAGATTCTTGATTCGCGAAGAAACACCAATGGTGCAAAAAACCATACTTTTCATAATGCGACCGTTACACTCATTTTGTAACTTTGAATTTGAACCATTCATCTTGCCTTTGAAACTTTAAACCAGAGCCATCCACGTGGGAGAAATTTACTGGAGTGGGCATGGAGGATGCCTTTTACATTTTGTGACTTTTGGAGAAATGGCATTTTGGAACATTTTGGCTTGCTCTCCTACTTTTTGATAAGGTCTTAACACATGGCCTCACTTGATTGGTGAAGGAATCATGACTCGCTTTATGAATTTTATCCCTTTTTACAAAAAGGCTCAAAAACACAAATCATTCTACCGGCCCGCCTTCCTGCTTTGACCTTCGATGCGGGCTTAGTATTTGACTTTTTCCTTTGTGTTTGGCAGGGCTGTGAGTCACTTTTAAAATTTAAGCCCCTTTAATGAAAACAAGGCTAAAAACAAAATCCTTCCGCTGACCCGCTTCCCCACTTTGACTTTTTTGATGCGGGCTCAACATTTGACTTTTTTCTTCTTGGCATGATTGGGGCTGCAGGTCACTTTATGACTTTTAGCCCCTTTTGCAAAAAGGCTCAAAACCTCAAAGTTCTTTTCCGACCCATTTCCAATTAGATATGTCCACGTACCCATGGAAAATGGAGCCAAAATTTGACAGAAAGAAAATGCCCATCATTCATGATGTGGAAAATGCAGAGAAGAAGAAAACTCTACCATTTCGTGTCCGATTTTCAAATTTCTTTCGTGAACAACCAAGGAATTGAAATAAATACAAGCTTCGATGATCAATGGCCATAGAAATATTAGAAATTTCATTCAAATGAGGACAACAATAATATTTTCACGCGTCTAGATAGGAAAACAGAAAATTTATGAAAACATGCAGATTGGAGAGTTTAAACAACTTCAAAACATGCATTTCTCTATCTTTTCAGACTTCTAATTTTACTTGAACACTTCTAGAGGGCGTGAGCTCAAAATTTTCAAATTTGACTTAGAAAATGAGGGGGGATTTTGAGGGTGACAACATGTTCTTTGTGATGTAATTAAGTCGTTTGATATTCGTTCTTAGTTTATGAATGATGTGAACTCTATCTCATAATTCCAAAGCATGAAAATACATTCCCTGTGTCAATATTTAAATGATGAAAATTGATGAACGATACCTGTGTGTCTTCAGAAGCATAAGATGCATTCAGAAAAAACATAGATCTTTAGACTACCTGCATTAAAAATTTCCTCGCATCGAAACACAATACAACTCATGTTGGCGAGGGCCATCTACTACTGTAATAAATCCTTTTGATTAACACTCAATATTACTCCTTAACAAACACAATCCATGTGATTTCTGTCATTAGTCAAGTTTTTCCTCCATCATCGGGATCTCGTGAAACACATTTGGCTCGCCCTCCACCTTACAATTTTCAACACACATCCTTGTGGAATCTCATCCCTTCATTTTTTTAACGTCACCGATTTGTGCCGGGCCGCACTCCACCTGGATACGTCTTTCGGCGTAACAAGTGGTTGTGAAAGACAAGTGTGTCCCACTTGGTGGATATTGGTTACCCTCAATGTGTAAATTTTTTTAATATTAAAAAAGTGGGATGTCTTGTTTTTAATTAGTATGTGCATAAGGGGTGCCATAAATGTGCCAATAAAGAAAGATAGAGTCTCTCTATTAAAAATATTTAGATTTGTTTTCCAGAGGGCTATGAGTTGTAATTGCTTTCATAAATTTTCGAAAACACCATTTATGTGGAGATACTCTCAATCATATGCATCTATGCAAAACACCGCTTCTTTTATCTATATAATTAACATAACCCAAGTTTTTCCAGTGTTTGAATCAAAGACATTGCCATTCAATTTGGCTATGGAAATGGAAGGATAGTTAAGGTTGTTGATAAGTTTAGTGATGTATTTTAATGGACAAAGGAAGTATTTTTGTACTATCAATTCTATTTTTTTGAGTTTGGTTGTATCTATACTAGTACATGAAAAAGAAAAGATTATTTGAATTGTTTTCATATACAAGTCCATGATTCAAATCTTTCATGAGATTCAACACTTTTGTGTACATATATATTTATATCTATTAAAAGAAATGTAAATGTTACACATTGTTAACTTCTTAGCCAATAAATATTTGACTATAAATATGATAACTGTAAATGTTCGAATATGTTACACATAGTTCAAGATGATACATATAAATTTTTAAATCACATAAGAACTTTCATATTTACACTAGTAAACATTCGATCATGTTACAAATAATTCATGATTGATACTTTGTTAAATAGCTTATAATTAATGGAGAAACATTTGAATATTAAAATGCTAAATTGAATATGAATAGTTAGTTCAATCAAGTAATATAAAGTGTAACTTGAAAATTGAGTACATAATAATTATTACAAGTAACGAGCTACTACTTTAATTAAGTGATTTTAAGGTCTTATGTCCATTAGTCTTTTTAAAACTAGTGAATAACAAAAAGTATTAAAAGTGTGAGGGATTCAAATATATGTAATCTTACCTAACTACAAGTGGTTGTGAAAGAGACGTGTGTCCCACTTGGTGGCTATTGGTTACCCTCATGTGTAAAGTTTTATTTAAAAAATTGGGATGTCTTGTTTTTAATTAGTATGTGCATAAGGGGTGCCGTGAATGTGCCAATAGAAAAGACAAAGTGTCCCTTTTAAAAATATTTAGATTTGTTTTCCGGTGGGCTATGAGTCAGTAATTGATTTAATATTTTTGAAAACACCATTTGTGTGGAGATACTCTCAATTGTATGCATCTATGCAAAACAACACTTCTTTTATCTATATAATTAACATAACCCATTTTTTTCAAGGTTTGACTCAAAGACATTGCTATTCAATTTGGCTATGGTAATGGAATGATAGTTAAGGTTGTTGATAAGTTTAGTGATGTACTTTATCGACAAAGGAATTATTTTCTTACCACCAATTTTACTTCTACGAGCTTGGTTGTATCCGTAGTAGCATATGAAAAAGAAATGATTATTTGAATTGTTTTCATATTCAAGCCCAAGATTCAAATCTTTCATGGGATTTAACTCTTCAAAGTGTACATGTATATTTATATCTACTAAAAAGAAATGTAAATGTTACACATTGTTAACTTCCTAGCCAATAAATATTCGAATTTAAATATGATAACTTGTAAATGTTTGAATATGTTACACATAGTTCAAGATTGATACGGGTAAGTGCACTAAGTTGGAGGGCCAAAAGGGGGTCTTAAGTGGACGCATTTGTCTAAAAATAAAAACTTCAACTTGTATGAGTTTTTGAAATAGTTACACTCAAAATTGGAAGATGTTGTATAAATATGAAACGTAGTATTTTAGTCTAGTCTCTAAGCTACTAAGTTTTGTTGAAAACTAATAAGTTTAAGTGGTTCAAATAACTAAAATACCAAATGGTGCTCCTGTTTTTGTTAAAAACATAACAAAGTAAATTTCCTACCCTCCACCATTTTTTGAGCACCATTTAGTATTTTTGAAAACCCTTTGGTAGAAAGATAGCTAGGAGCATCTAGTTTGGGCTACATTTTTAAATTTTTTTTTAGCGAGTATTTATTTTTTTATGATTTTTCTAGTACAAAAATTTTAAATTTAAAAACATAACGGAGCTCCAACCGCCCCCTAACTACCTCAAAAAATATTGAAAATTAGATTTTTTTGAATGTGTATAGAATTTGGCCTAGTTTGGGCTAGAATATTTTTTTCAATTTTGATGAGCCAAAAAAAGATATATGATGAAAGATAGACATGTTTAAACTTCAAAAAATATATATAAAAAGGCATTGTTAGAAAATAAATAATATGGAAACCTTATATTAGTCAAAAATTTGAAAACTTATATTTTTAGAAAGTATATAGTCTTCTCTACATCGTGGTATGATTATTTTTAAATGAATTGACCATTTTATATTGATTTATGATGGCAGAAAAGAGGATTTTGCATTTTCTGCAAAACACACGCGTTCTTTGTGTTTGTGCGAGAGTTCATGCCTCAGCTGGGGATCCAAATCTGGATCCAAGCCTCGAGGCATGGCAAAAAAGTGAAATAATAAAATGCGTACACACTATAACGCGTATGCATTCCTCATAATATAAGCATGATATGTGGTTTTGGCATGCTTCTATTTACAAACATAAATGTTTAAGTATTAAATTTATTTTAGTAAATATAAGATGCTAGGGTCACTCTGCACCTTATGGAACTAGTCTCATAGCTTCATCTATCATGGTTTAGAAGATATTTTTTTATAGTATAACTTGTTCAATACATTGGTAATTTTACTGATTTCATTATTCACCTAAAGATTTTAACGTTTAAATTCTATAATCAAAACCCTAAACCCTAAACCCTAAATCTAGGCCCTAATTCTTAACCCTAAACCCTAAACCTTAACCCTAAACCCTAAACCTTGAGCCCTTAACCCTAGACCCCAAACCCTAAACCATGATCCCTAAACCCTAAACCATAAGCCCTAAACCCTAAACCTTAAACATCCAACCCTTACCGTGAGCACTAACCCCTAAACCTTGAGCCTTAAGCCCTAAAATTTGAGCCCTAAACCCTAAACCACGAACCATAAGCCCTAAATGATAAACCCTAAACCCTAAACCCTAAAAATAATTCCTAAACCCTAAACCCTGACCCCAAACCCTAAACCCTAAAAACTAAATCATAAACCCAAAAACCTAAAACCTAAACCCTAAACCCTAAATACTAAATCCTAAACCCTAAACCCTAAACCATAAACCCTAAATATTGAATCCTAAACCGTAAAACCTAAACCCTAAGCCCTAAACCATAAAACTTAAACCCTTAACATTGAGCCCTAAACACTAAATCATAAAACCTGAACTCTCTGACCTAAACCTTAAACCCTCAACCCTTAACCCTAAGCCCATGAACCCTAAACTATAAACCCTAAACCCTAAAACCAAAATAATAAACCTTAAACCCTGAACATTAAATCATGAACCCTAAACCCTTAACCCTTAACCCTTAACTATAAACAATAAATCCTAAACCTTAAACCCCAAACCTGAACCTTGAGCATCAATCCTAAACCCTAAACCCTAAATGCAAAGCCTCGAGCTCTAAACCCTAAACCCTAAACCCTAAACCCTAAACTTTGAACCCCAAACCATGAGCCATAAACCTTGAACCATGAACCCTAAACCCTAAACCCTAATCCTTGAACCCCACACCCTGATTCCTGAGCCCTAAACCCTAAACCATGTACCATAAGCCCTAAACCCCGAGCCCTAAATAATAAACCCTAAACCTTTAGCCCTAAACACTAAACCCTAAACCCTAAACCCTAAACCCTAAACACTAAATCCTGAACCCTAAAACCTAAACCCTAAACCCTAAACACTAAATCCTCAACCATAAACCCTAAACCCTAGACTCTAAACCCTAAACCCTAAGCCCTAAACCCTAACCATAAACCCTAAACTCTAAACCCTTAACCCTTAACCCTAAGCCCTAAATCCTAAACCTAAAACCCAAAACCTAAACACTAAATCCAAAACCATTAACCTTGAACCCTGAACTCTACACCATAAACCCTAAACCTTAAACCCTAAACCATGAGCCCTTAACCCTAAACCTTGAACCTTGAGCCCAAAACCTAAACCCTAAAACTAAATCCTAAACCCTAAACCCTTAGCTCTAAACCCTCAATCCTAAACCCTCAAACCTAATCCCTAATCCCTAAACCCCGAACACCGAGCCCAAAACTTAAACCCTACACATTAAATCCTAAACCCTAAACCCTTAGCCCTAAACCCTTTAGAGAAAGAGAAATCTCTTCTGCTACTAGAATGGATAACAAATTTGACAGAACTTCCTGAAGTGTTCAAAATAAGCATAACAACTAGGGAATGGATAAGAACACAAAGGGGTTATCAATTGCCTAGTAAATATTTCTTGTTTAGTTTTGAATGGGATTCAATTAGCCTACGACTTAGTGACCTTTCATTCATTGATAATTCCTTCTATGATAAACCCATGGATGCTTTCAAAAGTGCCTTCAAAAGATAGGGGTATTCATCAAGCCTAGTGAAGGGTGTGATGTGACTTCCAAACAACTTGAAATTCATATAGATTTAGAGGTCATAACATGAATTTACAAATATCTCTATCATTATAAATGGAATCCAAGTAACAATGTCTCCCTATATCCAAGGATCAAGGACTACTGGGGTCTGTGGTAGGATTGAACATTTAGGAATCATTGAATTTCTGAATCAAAATTTTATTGCATCTAGAGAAACATTTTTGAACATGGGAGTAATGCATATCTGAAAATAAAGTTAAACCTCATAAATCCTCTCAAATTGCCAGCTTACACAAGCACTAGACATATCAAGCTTTGTTCTTCGAATGAAACCTTTGTTCTCGATAGCTTATAACTGAAAAAATTATTTAAAAGAGCATCAAAAACATTTATTTGTACCAAATTGTTCTTGGATATCCAAAATTTTCCTCCTTCAAAATATAAAGATGAAAGACATCAAATTGTGATGACTCTCTTTGAATGTTCTACCTACGAATCAGATGAACCCTTTTCAGTTGAATACTATCTATCAATACTAATAATAATGGGTAAGACACAAAACATTACAGTGAGTGAAATAGTTCCCATGAGATATAAAAAAGAAGATAGTTGTATTGGGTAACATTTCTTTGTACCGAATTTTTCTTGGATATCTCAAATTTCCCTCCTTCAAAATATCAACAAATGAAAAGAATCAAATTGTGAATTTAAATGTTTTAGCTACGAAGCGGATGAACCATTTTTATTTGAATACTCTTTGAAATAATAAAAAGAATGGGTAAGACACAGAACATTACAATGAGTGAATGGGTGAGCCTAAACCCTGAGCCCTAAACCCTGAGCCTTAAACCTTAAGACCTAAACACTAAACACTAAACCCTAAACCATAAAACATAAACCCTAAACCTTGAGCCTTAAACCCTAAACCCTAAACCCTATGCCCTAAACCCTGAACCTTGTCCCTTAAACCTTAAACCCTAAACCCTAACCCATAAACCTTAAACCTTGATCCCTAAACCATAAACCCTAAATCGTAAACCCTAAACCCTGAAACTTAAACCATAAACCTTGAGTTCTAAACCTAAACCATAAACCCCGAGTTCTAAACCCTAAAACCTAAGCCCTAAACCCTAAGCCCTCAACCTGTCAATCCTTAATCCTCAACCCCGAAACCCGAACCCCGAACCTCAAGTGTACACCCTAAACCCTAAACTCTAAACCCTAACCCTTGATGATAATCATATCCTAACTCTATCATTGTACCCAAATCTCTCCAAAGAACAAGCTAAAATGAGCTATTCATGCCACCGAGGTATCCAGGACCATCATGTGTGAAGTATTAAGGCATCATATATCTCCATGAGATACATATGAGAAAATAAACGTATGAGAATCTTGAATTTGATTCCATGAAAGGATGATTTTAGAGCCAGTAAAGGTGAAGGGATGATCTTTATATGGAGCACCATGTTTCTAAGAATGAGCAATCATTTGAGTTCACTTGATGCAATTCACTTGGTACTATTTGTAAAAACTCATTCAACACCTAGTAGTGTGATCAAACCTTAAGGAGGAGGCACATTACAATCACCTCATTTTTTCCATAGGACAGGAATCCCATTCAGGGAGAAATCCTCTATCTACAAAGTAAGGATCTCATTTTAGTAAGAAGTAGACAACCATCATAGAGTTGATTCATGGTTACTAAAGTGAATTATTTACCAAATTTAAAAATTGGTACTAATTCAAGAAATGGTAAGGCCAAAATTCAATTTAGAAGGTAAAAAAACCTATAAAATGACTATATACTTTTCCAAAACAAAGACCGACTACAATATATATGCCCTAAAAGTTTTAGGTCCTTTCCGAAATCCTGAAAATGAGCAAGTACTGACTAGATTAGATTTTGAAAAACTATCTTCTAGATTACAACTATTGGAGCTAAGGGACCACTTTCATCAGTGCAAAGTGACCCTAACATCTTATATTTACTAAAATAAATTTAAAGTATAAGATTTCTCTTATTATTTCTTATACGTAAACATTACTTTTGTAAGTATAAGCCCCTAAAATAACATGTATGTGTTTTGCATTCCACAAAACCCATGCGCGTTATAACGCGTACGTGTTTGAGGCTCGTTAAATATGAAACCAAGAAAAATATAAGGCTAACACATTATGGTAAAACACATACGCATTTCGATTGTTTTGGGTTTTTGTCCACTTTTAGCCCCCAAACTTGGTGCACTTACCCATACATATAATTTTTTTAAACCACATAAGAACTTTCATATCTACACTATTAAACATTCGATCATGTTACAAATAATTCAAGATTGATACTTTGTTAAATAACTTATAATTAATAGAGATTTATATGAAACATTTGAACAATAAATGCTAAATTGAATATGAATAGTTAGTTCAATCAAGTAATATAAAGTACAACTTGAAAATCGAGTAGGAAATAATTATTTGCAAGTAACAAGCTACTACTTCACTTAAGTGATTTTAAGGTCTTATGTCCATTAGTCTCTTTGAAACTAGTGAATAACAAAAAAATTATTAAAAGTGTGAGGGATTTAGACATATGCAAGCTTATCTAGCTGCAAGTGGTTGCGAAAAAGAGACTATGAATGCATCCACTAGGTCCCCTCCTAGTGTGGGCTTGCCTCTCCACCCAAGATATTGACATGGTGATGTAGGAGCATCCAAGGTTCGGGGAAAGTATGGGTACGTGTAGAAGTTGGAGAACACATGGATAAAAAGAGGAAACACAAAAAAACAAGGGGAAGTTTACATAGAAGTTTGCAATGGAAATCAAAAAGACACAATGCATGTAGATAGTATGGAATAGGATTGTGGAAGCTTAAGCGGAGTAGAGAAGGTGCAGAGAATAATGCAACAAGTGTGCGTGGGATTTTAGGAGTGCAACATAGGAGTCTGGCTCAGGCGAAAAGACTTGAAGCATGTGGAGATTGTGGGAGATTTGTGCGTAATATAGAAGAATGCATAAAGGGCATAGGTAGATCAAGGGAGGAGTTATGCAATCACATAGTGTGCGAAGAGTGCACAAATATTTTAAAGATGTCTCATAAAGCTCAAGGGAAATGCATGATAGAATGTAAAGATGTAACTCAAGCTTTAGAGTGTGTGAAAATACGAATGAGGCATAATGCAAAGAGTGCATGGTAAAATTGGTGGTTGGAAGAAAATGAAAAGATGTCAAAACTATCGATCAAAGCAATCGACGATGACTAAACAAATGAGGAGCCCAATAACTAGGTTTATATGGTACAAGAACCAAATGGTGCCAAGGTGGTTGAGAGAATTCATGAGCTCAAATTCATTCAACTTTGGGTTCAACTAGGAGATCCTGGAGGCATCTAAAATTAACCAAAGTGAGGAGAGAGAAGCAAGAAGGCATAACTATATCATTAGGCAAGTTCACCATTTCAAGAGCTAGTCGGCCATAGAGAGAAGAAAATGACCAAATATTTAGAGACGAGTTATTAATAATGCATGAAAGGCATAAAGAAGTCCAGTCTAGGTTAGGTTCTTAGGAAAACATTGAGAGTATGTAATAGATCCATTAGTGAGTGTGTAAGCTCCACAAAGAGCATTTGGTTGTAGATTTTGTAAAGGATTTAACAATAATATAATTTTACAACTATTTTATAGCCCATTTGTGTGACTATGTAGCAAGTGGAGGGAGTATTTACCCTATGCCAAGTGGTATCGGAGCATACTACTTTCTTGTGAGAAAGGAAGAAGCATAAACATTGACGATGTAACGCCGAACATGAGGCAACTAGATAAGTTCTTGTGTTCTCCACCGTGAGAAATGTCGGTAGAGGATGTAAAGGAGATTTTTGAGTGTAGAGTCCATAGGATATTGAGATTTTGCATATGAAGGAAAGATTCCACCAAGAAGAAGGGACATGCCGATGTAACAATCACATAGATATTGGAGGAGCTAAAGGGTATAAGTATTAGACTAGAGGATGCATAAGAAGACAGTTGAAGAAAGAGCGATCTTATGCCTTGAAATTCCCTAAAAGGAGAAGAAATACTCAACAAAGAGTATGTAATGTGTAGATACAAAATATATGTACTTGGGGTACATTTCTAGGTCCTAAAGCATACTAATGTATACATGATTCCTAAGCAAGAAAACTAGTGGTTGACAACTCATTTTGGCATTTTGGTTTCTTTACCTCTTGCACTTCACTGGCTTTACACATCTTACAGCTTCTTCCAAGACTTGAATGATTTACTTTTAACGGCCTTAGACACTAGGGCCTAGTTAAGAAAAAAAAGTGCCTGTGCTCTCCTGTCCCTCCCAAGCGTTCTTATTTCTCTCTTTCTTCTTCTTACTCTTTTAGATCCTTTTCACTTTTGGTCACCTTTTAACACTTTGGGTTGTCTTTTCAGTTGTCAATTACAAAATTCAAACAAGGGAATCATATATATACTTAATTAATTCTTCTAAATAAAGGGCCAAACACTATAAACATTATCTATCACCACCTAAGCTTACACAAAGGCACAAGAGAGATACACAATACATATCTAACACATTCATACAAGGGACAAGGGCTACATTAATTTGCATACACTACATAGGAGGGGAGTTTATTCTATTCCATCACACACATTTTTCATATTCAATACAATTTAGATCTAGCCTGCTATCATCATGCAACTTACACAAGGGTAACCTAGGGCACGAGACATGGATACACACACACACACACACACAAAGAACTAAATAGAGTATGAGATGTAGTCAATGCTCAGTCATAATTTCACTCTTCGGGTGACCACCGGGGTCAGTTCGAATCCCCATTATGCATATTTTTAATTAGATTCAATGTGGTTTGTGGGCATGTGCAGGAAGTCATTTGTTTTGCAGGTTACAGGTGTGACCGGTGACCTAACAATGAAATTGGAGTGATAAAGAGTGAAAAATAGTAAAGATATTTCGATCCAGTAAAAGACCAAATTCGAGCATTTGAGTAGACATAAGTGCCCAAATCAGTAATTAACGCCCCAAGTGCTCTTGTCCTCATGTAGGTGTTTGTCTAATACAATCCCGAGTTTCTGAACCCTCATTGAGCCTTTCATGACGTTGTTTCCAGCCTGTTCTAGAAAATACATAGTCACAATCACTCTAAGGCTACACAGAATCAACTAAGTCATCTTTATCCCTTTATTTTCTTCGGGTATTTACATATTTGAATGCTTAATACTTCCACATTACTATATTTGAATATCCGAATATCATTTGTTACAATAATTTCTTGTAAAATAAGAGTTAATTCAAATTATATTAAATCATTTGGTGAACCCCAACTGGTGATTGACCACTTGGATCCTTACTTTACCTATTCTATCGGATTTGTCTTTCCCTAACCCAAACCCTAGTTGAATCAGGGTTTTTATTTCCATTTATTATTTGTCATACATTTTATATGCATAGTTCTTCCTAGTGTTTCATCCTTGGTCCTATCCTTTGGATTATTTTCTAGGGATCTAATTTTGTAAGTTACCTTTTCTTTCATATCAAGTCCCCTAAAGTTCTTCAAGTCTCCTTATATTAATTACTTCAAAAGAACCCAATTTGTAAAGATTCTCTCACAAAATTCGTACACATAATGTACCTCCCTTGCAATATGCCACCTTCACAAGTAAGTGTAATTTTCAATCATATCTCGACCCCTATTAGTCATGATAACACAACCAATCAATCCATCTTTGAGTCAATTCAAGATTTACACCTTTTTTTCAAGATAAATTTCAAGCTATGGAAACCACGATTACATCCCTCACAGCTGAAATCCAACATCTCAAGGATGCTTCTCATGCCCATGCTAGTTCTTCTTCTACACCTCATCCTGATCCCATGTCTACTACATGTGCTCATACAAGCAAGGTCAAGGTCTTACCACAACAAGAACCTCTCAAGTTTGATCAAAATTTTAGGCAACATGATATTCTCTTTGAGCTCCTCAATCACCAATTAATCACCTTGCCACCTACTCATTACTACCCTCCTTATCGGATTACAAAATACAAAGGTCACCCATTTTGCAATTATCATAGAATTAATGGACATCGTGACAATGATTTTTATGATTTAGAATGATGAATCAACTAACTTGAGCATTAATGCTTTATTTTCTTTTCTACACAACATTCTACTACATGCTCATCTCCAATTACCAAACCCCAATGGGTTCCCAAATCTGATCCTTATATGTTTAGTGAGCATCACACAATAGTCACTCCTGTTCCTTCTCCAGTAATGCAAGAGTCACCACAAGCCCCATCTAAGGAAAAACCATTAAAGGAATAACAACCAATTCCCTTACCACAAGATGAGATCCCTTACAAACCTGTTATAATTAAAATTATAATTCCTCCTTTCGATCCAGATAATGCCTATGTCGATGACTGGGAAACATTTCAACATTCACCACGATGACATGGTCTCTCTCGTGTCATCAGATAGATATCCATTACTCACACACTTGGGGGCATTGAAATTCCCCCCATAGTCACACGTTCTAATCAATAGTTTCCTATCCATACTACTTGCATACACACCTATACCTTACTTTTGCTTTGCACTTCAATTCAATCTTTCTAGTAACACTTTCTCTTATCTACATTATGAGCACACCTTGCTACATCTATCTATGATTACGGTTTCCCTTTCTGATCCTATGCAACTCCATACATGATTTTTCCTCATGTTTACTTATGGATCCTTCTACACATACTACTTTATATATATGGTATACATCCTTTCGTTCACTATACATTTCTCACAATGGTCACATCTATTTTCCAAAGTATCTCCCGATATACACACATGTGGAGTATCAAACTTCCCCCTCTGAATTGCTTCTTATACCACTACTTATTCCTATATATACAACATAATGTTGCTACTACATACTCTACTTCATCACCCGATGACACACTCTTGTTCTATAGTTCATAATTTACCGTTGAGGCGCAATTCTAAATTAACCTCACATCACACACATCCACCTGGGTGGAAACGTGGCTTCCCTTATCTACATATCTTGCCTATCACAAAGACACCATCACTTTCACACAACATCTACACATCTTGGTTTTCTTTACTATTGTTAACTTATATGACTTACATGTTGCACTTTGTTTCATATGCTAGTTGGATACTTAGTATGTCATTATCGTTTTCTATACAAACATATGCACTCACATGGTATCTTGATTTGAATGTATGATGCTTGACACTATTCTTTACCAATCCCACCGAGGCTCCTGGGGCATATACATTTGCTATTCTCCTACTCCACATCACATGTCCTACAATTACAATATTTACTACTTTTTCGTTATTGTCACTTACTTTTCACTGATATATAAATTCTTTGACATGCTATTTATCTTTCTAACATGCTAATGGGTGCTTCATGTGTAACATTTGCCTTGCAAGATTCTATACAACCATGGTTATCTATTACTTCTTGTTTGTTATTGTTTTCCACTATTTGCGGGCTATGCCCTATGTCTTTATTGATCATTGTTTGTTTATGGTTGTTTTGGCCCTGATTGTCTTGTGACATTATGAACGATGTCCCATATATGCAACCTAATTTTTGTGGCCCCTCTTATCTTCGTAGTTTCTTAATACATTGTATTCCATTGTATGCTAGCTATTCTACACTAATACTTGTTTCTAGCCTATATTGTTTCCACTTGCCTTGGTTTCTACCATACACATTCCATACCCCCTATAAGTATCCAATGTATGATATGCATATCGTTTTAGGCCCTTTTGTTTGGGATGCCTCCTAAATTCGTCACATGTACCCCAAATGAGGGGGAAACTATTGGGTGAATAAATCACCCTTCCAACAACACATGGCTCTAGAACAAAACACCACAGTATAGAACTAACAAAGGTGTATAGTTACGGAGTGGTCCAAAATTAGACTTGGATCACAAACATAGAGTAGACACTAGCACCCAATAGCAAAAATGAATGGTGGGCACTTGTGTCCCACCTAGGTGCTAGTTTCTTGGGGTCAAATCAGATAGTTTCTCAGTTCAACACAGTTTATAGTACAAATATACAATATAAGATACTTGGTTATAGTTACACAATTCAGTCATTCAGTTACAACTAAGTTATAATTCAACCACAATTCATTTACAATTCATTTACAATTTGGTTACAAATCAAGATGTGTCAATATGCAGTGACACTTATAATTTGAGAAGTGTCATAAAAGGAGAGAAAAATAGACCTCTCTCCCCAACACTCTTCTCCTTGGCGTGAGATCACCCAAAAATTCATCTTTGGCGTGAGATTGACCAAAAAACTCATCCTTGGCGTGATATCACCCAAAACAATCATCCTTGGTGTGAGATCACCTAAAAACTCATCCTTGGTGTGAGGTTTCCAAAAACCTCACTCTTAGTGCGAGATAGCCAAAAACCTCACTATGAATGCATCCACTGGGTCCCCTCCTAGTGTGGGCTTTCCTCTCCACCCAAGACACTAACATGATGATGAAGGAGCATCCAAGGTTTAGGAAAGTATGGGTACGTGCGAAGTTTGAGAGCACATGGACAAACAGAGGAAGCAAAAAAAAGGGAAGTTTGTGTAAGAGTTTGCAATGGAAATCAACAAAGACACAATGCGTGTAGATAGTATGGAATAGGCTCATGGAATCTTAAGTGGAGTAGAGTAGGTGCAGAGAATAATGTGACAAAAAGTGTGCGTGGGATTTTAGGATTGCGATAGAAGAGTTTGACTCGGTGAAAATACTTGAGGCATGCGGAGATTACATGAGTTTTGTGTGTAATATAGAATAATGCGTGAAGGGCGTAGGTAGATTAAGGAGAATTTATACAATCACATAAAGTGTGAATAGTGTATAAATGTTTTAAAGATGTCTCATAAAGGTAAAGGGAAATGCACGATAGAATGCAAAGATGTAACTCAAGCCTTAGAGTGTGTGACAAGACAACGATGATGAATGAGGTATGATGCAAAGAGTACATGGTAAAATTGATGTTTGGCAGAAAATGACAAAGATGTCGAACTATCGATCAAAGTAGCCGACAATGACTAAACATTCGGAGGAGTCCAACAACTAGGTTGATATGGTACAAGAACCAAATGGTGCCAAGGTGGTTGAGAACATTCATGAGCTTGAATTCAAATTTAGGTTTGATTTGGGAGATTTGGAGGTGTCTAAAAGTACCTAGTGAGGAGAGAGAAGAAGGAAGGCATGACTATATAATTGGGCAAGTTCACCATTTCAAGAGTTAGTAAGACATAAAGAGAAGAAAATGACCAAATATTCAAAGACGAGTTATTAATAATGCATGAAAGGCATAGAGAAATTCATTCTAGGTTAGGTTCTTAGGAAAACACCAAGAGTTTGTAAAAGATCCATTAATGAGTGTGTAAGCTCCACAAAGATAATTTGTATGTAGATGTTGTAAATACTTTAATCGTAATATAAGTTTAACTATTTTGTAGCCCGATGTGTGACTATCTTGGAGAACGAGTAGATTTACACAAAAAAATAATATAACAACTCTTCATTGTATTAATGTATAATGTAATTGGATATTATATAGTCATTACAATAGGAAGATAATTTCCTATAAAATAGGTAGTGATACAAACAAATAAACCGTTAAAGGTTTCACGACTGTAACAAACCGCTACTAATATATTGTTGTTAAAACAATATAACCAAAATATTTACTAACTACGGTAAATAAACCATGTAAATATTAATATTCCTAACATTCCCCCCTTAATGTTTACATGGTAGCAAAATAACTTTCACACTTCCTCTGCAGCTTGCCACCCATGCTTGCTCATGATCTTGGTACAACACTCGAACTGAAGGTAGAAGAAGGAACACATCAACTTCTTATCAACCATGCATTGTTGGGAACACATCTGACCGACGAGGATGGGAACACACTCAAGAATCATCTTCTTATCAACCAGTCACTCTAGGGAACACATCGACTTATCAAGTACTCAAGCAGAAACACATCTAAATAGCCTTCAATGGTTTTCCAGAGGCTAACCACAAACCTAGGTATGAACATGAACACATATGACTGTTCAACCTCTTCAAGACTCATGATGCTACATTTCTTTGTGTTATCTATTCTTCACTATGTTATTACATTAGGGAATTATGTAGGAATACTCACATACACAAGTGAACAAGAACATACCACATCTGTTCTTATTTTTCACACCATGCTGAAATGTTGAAAAATGGAAAACAAACACACTACATGCTAAAATAATCACACATGTGCCACCAAATCATTCTACGTGGCCCCATCGTTGGCTTTACTTGATGAGAGGTTTCGATTGACCTCCAACCTTCGATGCCTTCATTCTCCATTTGTCAACCGGGTTAACTCGGGTGAATTTGTCTTTTGAGGCTCATTTGAAAATCCCCCCTCAAGTTCAACTTGGACATTGGGTTACACCAAAAATGCGTCTAGTTGACATGCATGATTTTTAAATTTTTTTTTACAGACTTTTTATAATGACTTGAAAACAAAATTACTGAGACAAAATGATTAATCTTGATGAATCAAACAATACTTTTGATGACAACTCACAAATTTGACAACGACACTTTTGACTCTATTGAAAAACAAAAAAGACAACTTTGATATTCTTGACGACACAAATACTTTTCTTTTAACGACTCAATTATTTAGATATTTTACAAGACTTTTGTTGATGACACTAAATGACGAAAAATACACAATTTTGATAACAATAACTCAACGACTTGAAATTAAATCAAACTATTGACACATAATAATGTATATATACACCAACTGACTCTTTTACCATAAGACTTACTTAGACTCAACAAAATAACAAGACCGCTAATATATTTAATCTAACTATAGATTAAATAGACCCCCTTTTTTAACTTTGAAATAAACATTAACAAACTATGGACCCACTATAAACACTAGAAGCATCTAATAAACTAAACTTAAGAACTAAATGACAAAAACATAAAATGGCACGACTTTGATTTTTAAGGAAGATATCCTTTAGACTTAAAAAACAAACCAAATACCATGAAATTAAATATAAAACAAACCTTTATAAAACCAAAAACAACCAAACATGTGAAAACCACCAATGGAAGGATTCAAATATAGCAAAAGATGTTTTGCTCATACTTTGAGATCCAGAGATCTGATTTGTAAATCGTTTGATGCGTCTGAAAGCTTGTTCCAAGAGCTTCGAAATGATACTGAAATTAGAATATATTGTTAGACCATATAAATTTTTTTATGACTGATATCACAACTTAAAATTTGCTATTACCAAGCCATGACTAAAGATATACACCTGGAGACAAGATGTATAAGCTTCTCCTCGATACACAATGAAGAACGCAAATCTTAACAATTGATTTCCATAACACGGGCACACAAATCAGAATGGTCAAAGACATTGAGCAAGCCTCGAATGGTCTCATGCGTAGAAGAGATTGAATGCTAGAATTTGATCTCATATGCCTTTGTAATTGTTTTGAAGAATACACATGTGCTTCTTTGAGACACCAACCGTATGATTGTTTTCTCAATGTTGCAATGTGAATGCACAACTGAGACGTGGCTAAGTACTCAATATAACGATCTTGGAATGGAAGATAAAAAGCATATTTGATATTCTCCTTCATGAAAACACTTCTCTCTTTCAAATTCCAAACTTATTCTCAGATGTGGCGAGATGTATACTGTTTTGTAAAACTTTCTTATGTCATCTCACTTCAACCTGAGAAATTTTTCTTACTTTTTCTTGTGATTTATTGAAGACAATAGACTGAATACCCTTTGGATCACTGGTCAATGTAATGTTACGGATCCTCCTTTTGATGGTTGTAAAGGTTGTTTAGGACAACAAACAAACTAGGATAGAATGCAAAACTAGAACAAGATAAAATCCAAACTTATCAAATCCTAAATCTGACTATAAATATTGTACAACCTGAAACAATTGTTTAAAAAACATATCACAAGTGAATCATATTTGGGTAACCAAAAATACCCATGGAATTTCCCTCATGAAATAATCAAGACCATGACATTGCTCTGATACCAAATCTTGAAGAACGAGCAAATTTACACAACAAAATAATATATCAAATCTTCATTGTATTAATGTATAATGCAATTGGCTATTATATAGTCATTACAATAGGAAAAAAACTTCCCATAAAATATGATATGATACAAACAAATAAACTGTTAAAGGTTTCATGGGTGTAACAAACCTTTACGAATATATTGTTGTTAAAAAAATATATTCTAAAAATATAACCAAAATATTTACTAACTACGGTAAATTAATGATGTAAATATTAATATTCCTTACAGACTATGTAGCAGTGGTGGGAGTATTTCCTCTGCGCTAAGTGGTATCGGAGCATACTAATTTATTTTGAGAAAGGAAGAAGCATATGTTAGGAATATCTATGTTGTAGTGTGAACATAGAATATTATGTAAGTGATTATATTATCTAGGATAATATAATATGTGTTGTAATAATTAATTACATTATTGTAAATGTAATTATGAGTGGGTGAGTAAATATTGTTATGAGTTGTTGAGTAAACAAATCATTAACAATATTAGTTTTGTGAGAAAACAAAATCTCACGTATAATAGCATGGAGTTGTTTTAGGAGTTATGTGTGGAGATATTTATGGAGATTATATCTCCTTAAATATAGGAACAACATCTCCTATTTAAATGGATGTAATACTTCCTATGTATTGAGCAAGAATAATGAGTAAGATTTTGAATTTTCTTTATGCAATTATGATATTAACTTTTCATTTGGTATCAGAGCAGGTTTGATGCAAGAAATTTCAGTGCTTTCATGATCAGATCCGTCTCAAAGAATATATTATATTTTTCATTTCCAGATGTGGGTTTTTCTATAATTTTGTGTGCAGAATCACGTGCTGGTCAAGAAACTACAGAAGAAATTTCAGAAGAACCCAGAACGTAGTTTGGAAGAAATACGGATTTTACTATGCAGCTATCAAATTAAGCACATCAATTCTTCTACTGAAAGTTTTCTCCAATTTTCAATAATGTTGAATTGTTAATACAAGTTCTTGACTTGCTTGGAGGTTAAAAGGTATTCAATATAAAATTTTAAAGTACTTGATTCAATTTTGTATTTTTTTATCAGTATTGTACAAAATAATGGAGAAACTAAATCTGATTGAAAAGTTTGAAGGACAAGATTTCCATACATGGCAACTACAGATGCAATTACATTTAATAGAAAAGGATCTATGGGATGTGGTGAAGTCTAATTCAACTCCACCCACTGGAGGAAATGAATTGGCAAAATGGAATGCAAAAGATCAGAGAGCATTGGGTACCATTGGTCTGGGCTTATCAAAAGCCTATCTACATCATGTGGATTTCACAAAATCTGCAAAAGAAATTTGGGAGTCTCTTAACAAATTGTTTGGTTCTGAAGCTGAAATGGCAAAGACTACATTGAAGCAACGCTTATACGGGTTGAAAATGGAAGAGAACTCAAAATGGCAGATCATATAAGTAAGTTTCGTTCTTTGCTAAATCAACTAGTGGAATTAAAGAACATGTAAAAGATGATGATGCTAAAGCTATTCTTCTTAATAAGCATGCCTAAGAGTTACTCAAATATTGTATTTACTTTGAGTAAAATTACTATTAGTCTAGAAGGAGTGATTTCTACATTGTTAGAACAAAGCAATCATGAAGAACATGAAGAAGTACTATATGTAGGAAACAAACCGAGCTCCTCATCTAAGAAGGAAAAACATAAACTAAAGAAGGTTCCTTCACATGGAAAAATAAAATGCTTTTATTGTAATGAGATTGGGCATGTAATACCGAATCAAAAAGAGAGCTCGGGATCTTCTTGATGACAAGATAGATCGAAAGCCCTTCTAGTGAAGTAGAAGCGATTGGGAAGTCTACTCAACCGATGAAGAACTTTCATGTCCTAGTGATGAGGATTTCCTATGGTAGACTCTTTTCTTGTTGGAGGAAGGAGGCAATGGAGGAAGGAGGAAAATCAGCGTCCTCTCGTCATTCACCAACGATGGGGTCGCATGACGCAGGATGTGGTGATATTTTATTTCGCTTATGTGGTGTGTTTATACACAAGGGGGTGAAACTAGTTTCATGTTTTGATTTTAATGTGTTCACATAGACTAACAACAGTTCCGAGTGTCTATTTGGTGTGGAAGAAGCAAAGCGCATGACTCGGCTTATGGGGAAAATCATCTACGTCACGGTCCTCTCGACCGTCACGGTCCCTCGACCGCCATACTTCGGTGGAAGGTGATCGGTCGATGAAGATGTTCATACGACAAGGATGATCATTAGAAGAAGATCCGGATAGCAAGATCCAAAGTAGTAATGAATACTCGACAAGGTTGATGTTTCAGGAGCTCTTACCCCATGTTCACACTAAGGGGCGAATGTTAGGAATATCTATGTTGTAGTGTGAACATAGAATATTATGTAAGTGATTATAGTATCTAGGATAATATAATATGTGTTGTAATAATTAATTACATTATTGTAAATGTAATTATGAGTGGGTGAGTACATATTGTTATGAGTTGTTGAGTAAACATATCATTAACAATATTAGTTTTGTGAGAAAACAAAATCTCACGTATAATAGCATGGAGTTGTTTTAGGAGTTATGTGTGGAGATATTTATGGAGATTATATCTCCTTAAATATAGGAACAACATCTCCTATTTAAATGGATGTAATACTTCCTATGTATTGAGCAAGAATAATGAGTAAGATTTCGAATTTTCTTTATGTAATTATGATATTAACTTTTCAAGATAAACATTGGCGAATGCCAAACATGAGGCAACTAGATAAGTTCTTGTGTTCTCCACTTTGAGAAAGGTCGGTAGAGGATGTAAATGATATTTTAGAGTGTAGTGTCCATAGGAGATTGAGATGTTACACATGAAAGAAAGATGCCACCAAGAAGAAGGGACATTTTAGATGTAACAATCACATAGATGTTGGAGGAGCTAAAGGGTATAAGTACTAGACTAGAGGATGTATAAGAAGACCCTTTGAAGAAAGAGGGGTTTTATGGCTTGAAATTCCCAAAAGGAGAAGAAATACGCGACAAGAAGTTTGCTATGTGTAGATAAAAAATCTATGTACTTGGGGTGTATTTGTAGGTTCTAAAACATACTAATGTATACATGATTCCTAAGCAAGAAAACTAGTGGTTGACAATTCCTTTTGGCATTTTGGTTTCTTTATCTCTTGCACTTTACTGGATTTACACATCTTAGAGTTCTTCAAGCACTTGACTGATTTACTTTTTAATGGCCTTAGACACTAGTGCCAAGTTAAGACAAAAGTGCATAGGCTCTCTTATCCCTCCTAAGCATTCTTGTTGGCTCTTTCTTCTTCTTACTCTTTTGGGTCCTTTTCACTTTTTGGTCACCTTTTAACACTTTGGGTTGGCCTTTCAGTTATCAATTACAAAATTCAAACAAGGGAATCATATATATATACTTAATTACTTCTTCTAAATAAAGGTCGAAACACTATAAGCATTGTCTATTACCACCTAAGCTTAAACAAAGGCACAAAAGAGATATAAAGTACATATCTAGCACATTCATACCAAGGAAAAGGGTTGCATTAATCTGCATACATTGCATAAGAGGGGATTTTATTCTATTCCATCACACACATTTTGCATATTCGATACAATCTAGATCTAGCCCGCTATCATCATGCAACTTACACAAGGGAAACCTAAGGCATGAGACATGGATATACACACATGGAGAACTACATGGAGTCTGAGATGTAGTGCAATGCTTGGTTGTAAGTTCACTCTTTAGGTGGTCGTCGGGGTCAATCCAAATCTCAATTTTACATATTTTTAATTAGATTTGATGTGGTTTATGGGTATGTATAGATAGTCATTTTTTTATAGGTTATAGGTGTGATCGACGATTTGAAAAAAGCTGGAGCGACAAAGAGAAAACAAAAGTAAAGACCTTTCGACCCAAAAACATCCATATTTTGAGCATTCTAGCAAACACATGCACCCAGATCAGTCATTAGCGCTGGGGGCCTCCCCTGTCCTCTTGCAGAAACTTCTTCTATATATTCCTAGGGTTTCTAACCCTCATCGAGCCTTTGTGACACTATTTCCATCTTGTTCCTGCAGATACATAGTCCCAATTATTCTAAGTGATTAAGCAAATATTGTATAAATAGATGCTTAAATATAATGCGATGTAATAGTAAAATGAATGTGTAATAAGAATAAGTTCGACCTAAATAAATTAAGCTAGAAGAAAATTAATCCTTAGTTCAACGAAGGGTTAATAAGACTTAGCTGATTCATAACCAAATTTGAACTATGCCGAAGTGCTTTGATATGATGAATAAAGAGGGAGAAATGTCACATAGAACCTCAAAAACTAGACACGATATAGGATCCTGTGATTTATCAAACTATCGGAAACCTCCTTTGCAGGTCACGAGATGTTCATTGTCCTTTGATTCTTGTTGCACAATGATTTCCAATGTCGTTGATAACTGTAATGAAAGATTGACACATTAAAACCCTCAAGTGTGCATCAAATCCCAAAAAGAAATAATTACAAATCATGGGTCGATTTGTCCTCAACTATCAACCAAGTGAACTTATGATCGAGCGTTGCGCTACATTTAAGACCCAATGTAGTTCTAGGTGTGTGTGTATGGAATCATGTCCTAGGTGGCTCTTGCGCGTGTTGCACTCTATAGTGAGCAAATGACGGATGTAATTAAATGTGTGCATGGAAGATAATTAAATTCCCCTCCTATGAATTTTATGTAGAATAATGCAATCCCTTTCCATTAAACATATGCTAGAATGGATGTTTGAATGCTCTTGAATAGCCTTTAGATGCAACCTTAAGTGGTGATAACTAATGCTTAGTGCTTGGTCCTTTATTATGATCACATAAATTTATATTTATATGATTCCTTTGCTTGAATTTTGTAATTAACCCCAAAAATGCCGACTACCAAAAATATAAGATGCTCAAACAAATAAAAAGGACCTAAAATATGTGAACAAAGTACAAAGAGGTTAGGGGCTCCCAGAGTGGACGGGGCACACAGGCGTTGACGTCTGGTTGGGCGTTGGTGTCCAGGATGAGAAATACCGAGGTGTGAAAATACACTGAGCTAGAAAGAGTGTAAGACCAAAAGTGACAACATAAAGAAAAAAGATGGCCAAAGACATGGGTTAATTAATACTTTTCTTACTTAGGAATCATATGAATAGTAGTATGCAATCAAGACTAGATAATTACCCAAAGTGCATGATTTTGTGTCTACATTTTCCCCCACTTTATGTTGTTGAGTGAAATATCAATAACATAAAGTAGATAAGATATGCATACCTGATAACCATGTAGATCAATGGCGAAAGTGTGCCGAGAGACAAGAGAAAGCGTAAAGTGATAAAAATGTAAAGCGAGGAAACTAGAGAGAAGAAAGTGTAAAAGTGATGATGACCCTAGGGCATAAACACTTGTGTATGTCACCATTATACCTATTGTTGATGTTGATGTTGATGTGATTGATGTTGTAGATGTAGTTCGATTGTGTTGATTATTGCTTCCCATAAGGACATTCCTATAAAAGAGAAGAACAAACAAGTAGTCAAATACGCATGTATATGATCAAAATGTGTAAAAAGTATGTAAGAAAATATTTAAAATGTGAAAAAAGGAACATGTGCACTTGATTCATGATGAGTGAATGAAGATCAAGTTTTTGGGCGATCTCACTCCAATTTTTCCATTTTGTGAGTTTTTGGGAGATGTCACACCAAGACCTAGAAGAAATATAGGGAGAAAATTTTAGTGTCATCCTCCAACCTTTAACCACTTCCTAATGTATGGAACACCATTGCAGATGGTGTGTAAAAATTGATCTAGTTCGACCTATTCCTATCCAATGCAAAAAGGAAAAGAAGATGTAATGTATGGATGATGAGAGCTAAAGGACTGCCTATTCTGCCAAAAGCTACCGTGTGAAATGCTATAGATCGTGATGAATTGGAAATATGTTGTGTAACTGACCCTTGGTCACAAGCATCCAGGAAGGGTCAGGGGCACCCAAACGTTACTATCTTGGTCGAATCTGGTTTGAGTGCTGGCATTTTTTTTATAGTAAGGACCCAAGTCATATTCTCGAGCCCCTGTCGATGATGATTACTATGTTGTACCAGTAATAAACTATGTTGTGTGATGATTAAAGAGCTGTTATATGGGGTGGATGATTCACCCAAATGATGCCCCCCCTTTTTTGGGGTGCATGCGATGTTGCTGAGGAGTGTGCAACCAAAAGGAGGACCAGTCTGTTGTGATGGCTGTTCTCTGCAGGGGAGAGAGTGTGCTTGGTGAAAACCAAGGCACACACAAACAACGTGGCTAGAAAAAAACATGTTAGTGCAAGAAAAGACAAACATGCATGTAGAAGAAAAAATGTAAGCTAACAAGAAAAAAAACAATGTGTAAGCTAAGACACAAGTAGACAACATGCAAGAAGACAATGTAGACCGTGAAAAGTGGGTTTCAAACATGGGACATGAGACAAAGGGAAAATCCCACAAATAGATGACAAGTAATGACAAGAAGTGTAACAAACAACCATGGAATCAAATAGACCTACATGAAAAATGATGCACATGAAGCACCTCTTAGCATGTTAGGAAGATAAAATGTATGTCAAAATGTGTATAATCGATAATAATGTGCTTAACATTAATTACTAGTGATAAGATAAAATATACCCAGCTAGTATGTATATGTAGTGAAAATTAATTACTAGTAATTAATTTTCACTAATATATATATACTTTGACATACTACTTATCTTTCTAACATGCTAATGGGTGCTTCACGTGTAACATTTACCTCGTAAGATTCTATACAACCATGGTTATTTGTTACTTCTTGTTTTCCATTCTTTCAATGTTTTTGGGCTATGACCTATGTATTGCTTGCTCATTGTTTGCTTATGGTTGTTTCATCCCTGATTGTCTTATGAAATTGTGAGCGATGTCCCATGTATGCAACCCAATTTTCATGGTACCTCTTGTCTTCATAGTTGTTTTCTACACTGTATTATATTGCATCCTAACTCTTTTACACTAACACTTGTTTTCTAGTCTATCTTGTTTACATGTGCCTTGGTTTCTACCATGCACATCCCTTACCCCCTATAGGTATCCAATCTATGATATGCATATCAGTTTCAGGTCCTCTCGTTTGGGCCGCCTCCTCCTACATTTTTCACATGCACCCCAAATAAGGGGGCAACTATTGGGTGAAAAAATCACCCTTCCAACAACACAAAACTCTAGAACAGAACAACACAATACAAAATTGGAAAAAGCACACAATTACATAGTGGTATAGAATAAGACTTGGATCATAAACACATAGCATACACTAGCACTCATTATCGAGATAAAAATGATGGGCACTTTTGTCCCACACGGGAGCGTGTGTCTTGGGAAAAAACATACGATTTCTCGCTCAACACGTTTCTAGTAGGTTACAATACATATCTACAGTATCATGAACTTACCTTCAGTTATAGAATTAATTCATTTGGCTACAATTCGGTTACAAATAGGGATGTGCCAATCTACAGTGGCACTTATCATTTGAGAAGTTTTCATGGAAGGAGAGAAAAAATACTTCTCTCTCCAACACTCCTCTCTTGGTGTGAGATCACCCAAAAACTCACTCTTGGAGTGAGATCCCGAAAAACCTCATCATTGGCGGTAGGACGCTCAAATTTGTGGCTCAATGCTTTCTTGGTTGGGAATTGATCACTCCCAACCCATCCGAAAACATCTCCAAAACAAACATAAAAAATTTCTATCCTATACTCTCTCATATATCAAGTGCACTCTTTCCTTAGCTATTACTTTCTACACACTTTTACTTACTCATACATACATTACTCGATTTTTCACATACGAGACTTTGACTACTATTTTTCTCTTCTTTTGCAAGGTCATCCCTATAAGCAACAAGAAATAGCTCACATCAAGCACACACTCCAACATCACGTTACTATGCACATGATTAACCCGTAGGGTCTATCTCCCTTTCCTAGTTTCCACGCTTCACATTGCAATCACTTCATGCTTCACATGGATAATTTCCCACTGAAAAAACTATCAGCTACACTTCTCTCCAAATTACAAGGTATGCATCTTCTATCTACTTTATGTTATCGAGTATTCACTTAACAACATAAAGTGGGGGCAAATGTAGACACAAAATCTATGCACTTGGGTACATTTCTAGGTCCTAAAGCATACTAATGTATATGTTTCACCCGATTCTTAGAATATTAATGAAACAGACAAGGGTAGAAGGACAAGGAGGAATACCTGTTGTAATATCAATTGAAGGTTGAATGCACATGTAGATGACTTCCAGATCAGAATGAATGTGAGATCTCCCTTTTGTCTAGGAGGAACTACCTGTAGATACAAAGCAATACCACCAAATACAGTTAAACAAAATAATGAGTGGAATGCCTAGCGGAAGCTAGATCCAGGAAGCGTGATACTTCCTAAACAAGATGTCAATCCACTTTTATATAACAATATTAATGCTAGTTAAATCATACATGAAGTAAAGATATTATTGGAATTGAAATGATTTAGGTATATCATAAAAAATAATAAGAAATGTCATGTAAAAGGTTGTTTAAGGTCAAAACGAGAGGGTTGATTAGCTGGTGTTGAGTTGCAGGTTTGGTACAGGCTCTGGGTAAGGTCTAGTAAGGATTAGAAATGGTTATGGGCTATTGGGAAGTGGGTATTATCTCGCTATTCTCCGAGCTATAATGCCGGACACGATCTCGGTATCGACTAAATGACTAATGCCGGTTAGGAAGAGTGACTAACATTGGTTGGCTAACCGATGTCGATAGAGGAAATTATTAGAAAGTTCTTAGAATTGGTTTTCCAGACTCCTGTGATTGCACAGAGGTTGGAAATGGTGAGGGTGGGGTCGTAAAATGGTTCTGAAGACTCAGAGATGATTCAGAGAGGGTGAAAATGGGTGAAAAGTCTAGGTATGATCAAGTGATGGGTTGATGGAAGGAAGGAAGTATATGGGTGTGGAGAGAAATAGACTACAAAGATGAATAAATAAATCTACACAAGGAAACTAGAGATTCAATGTAGAGATGTTAAATACTTACTAGAAAATAGATTGGAGGACGTAGGTGATGAAGATGGTGACAATAGAGATCCAGAGAGAAGAGCCGTTGGATTTGTCCCATATGTGATCAGACCTCTATGTGTCTCGTTATGAATCTGTGATCATGATGAGGATGATGAATGGTGACCGATGTTGGTAGTGCTCCTGTGTGTCTTCTTTTTCCTGAGTGCTAAAGAAATTTGAGTGCTCCAAGTCTCTGGAAGAATGAGATCCTGAATGAAAATGACCAACCTGAGAAAAAGGTTGCAAAACTGTATATATGGTAACCGATGACGGTCAAGGTGACCGGTGGTGGTTGTGGGTTAACCGACATCGGTTAGGGCGGGAAATCCTAGGTTTACCAAAAATAACATATCTTGGCTATTTTTGGCGTGCTCTACTTGTTAGTTTGGGTCTCAAGTGATGGTTAGTGCTTAGATAAGCGGGAATGTTGTTGGAGAAGGAATAGGAATTTAATGTTAGGGTTAGACTAAGTCTTAGTTAGTTAAGATAAGTAGAGACTAAGTCTTAGTTAATTAATAGGATAAGAATAAGTCCATGGTGAGGTGTCTAGGTGATGTGGCTAGGTGAGGTGTAAATTAATTTAATTAAAGTAATTAAATTAATAAATAATGTGAGGATGGGTATTAATTCAATTGTAAGTAATTAAATTAATATGAATGTGGGGTAAAGGGGTCATGGTTAGGTGAACATGTTATTTTAACTGCTCGAAAGGGGATCAAGGGATTGTAACCCAAATTTGGTGTCTTCAATATACATGATTCATAAGAGAGAAAATTAGTGGTTGACAACTCCTTTTGGAATTTTAGTTACTTTATCTCTTGTACTTTACTATTTCTAAGCTTGAGTGAGCATCCTTTTGGCTTTACACATCTAATGCAGTTCTATCACCTCTTGGTGATTTACCTTTTGTTGGCCTCACACTATTTCCAAGTTAGGACAAAAGTGCCTAGGTGCTTCTGTCCCTCATGGGTTCTCCTGTCCCTCTATTTCTTTTTCTTATTATTTTGTGTCCTTTTCTCTTCTTGGTCACCTTTTAACACTTTGGGTCGGCCTTTCAGTTGTCAATTACAAAATTCAAATAAGGGAATCATAAATATACTTAGTTACTTTCTTCTAAATGTTCTAGTATGACTCCATGTTCTGCATATTTTTATTAGATTTGATGTGGCTTGTGGGAATGTGCAGGTAGTCATTTTTTTTTTAGGTTATAGGTGTGATCAAAGATCTAATGGAAAAACCAAAGTGACAAAGAGAAAACAACAAAGAATACCTTTCGACCCAAAAAGGCCATATTATGAGCATTCTAGCATATACGGGCACCCAAATCAGTCATTAGTTTATGGGGCACTCCTGTCCTCCTACGGGCACCTCTGTCTTGTACATTCCTAGGGTTCTAAACCCTTATTGAGCCTTAACGATGTTGTTTCCATCATGTTCTAGAGATCATTCCATATTGCACAAAATTAGCTAAATCATCATCTCCCTCTCATTTTCTTATCCTTTTATATCCTCGAATGCTTATTGCTTGCACATTCGTATATAATCATCTGAATATAATTTGCTATAGTAGTTACTCGAAATTATATTTAATTATATTTATATTAAATCACTCAAAAACATAAAGTGGGGAAAATGTAGACACAAAATCTATGCACTTGGGAACATTTTTAGGTCCTAAAGCATACTAACGTATACACGATCCTAAGCAAGAAAACTAGTGGTTGACATCTCCTTTTGGAGTTTTGGTTGTTTTACCTCTTACACTTTCTTTGGATTTACACATCTTACAGTTCTATTGGCACTTGATTGATTTAATTTTTAATGGCCTCGAGACACTAGCACCCAGTTAGGATAGAAGCGCCCAGGCACTCCTGTCCCTCTCTTTCTTCTTCTTACTCTTTTGGGTCATTTTCACTTCTTGGTCACCTTTTAGCACTTTGGGTTGGCCTTTAGTTTTCAATTATGAAATTCAAACAAGGGAATCATATATATACTTAGTTACTTATTCTAAATAAAGGGCCAAACACTATAAGAATTATCTATCACCACCTAATCTTGCAAAAGGCACAAGAGCACTACAAAGTACATATATAACACATTCATACTAGGGACAAGGGATACGTTGATATACTTGCGATTGATAGGAGGGATTTTATTCTATTCCATCACACACATTTTGCATATTCGGGACAATCTAGATCTAGCCCGCTATCATTGTGTAACTTGCACAAGGGAAACCTAGGGAACAAGACACAAATACACACACACACAGAACTACATGGATTCTGAGATGTAGTGCAACGCTCGGTCATAAGTTCACTCTTCGGGTGATTGTTGGGGTCAGTCTGAATCATCATTTTACATATTTTTAATTAGATTTGATGTGGTTTGTGGGAATGTGCAGGTAGTCATTTGTTTTGTAGGTTACAGGGTATGACGGATGACCTAACGACGAAACCAAAGTGACGAAGAGTGAATAATAGTAAATATCTTCTGACCTAGAAAATACCATATTGAAGCATATGATCATATACAGGTGCCCAAATCAGTCATTAACACCCCAGGCACTCCTATCCTCATGTGGGTGCTTATGTCTAGTACAATCTGAGTTTCGAGAACCCTCATCAAGTCTTTTGCGACATTGTTTCCAACATGGTCTAGTAGATACACAATCATGATCACTCTCAGGTTGCATAAAATTAGCTAAGTCATATTTCTCCCTTCATTTTCTTAGGGTATTACATATTTTAATTCTTATTGTTTACACATTAATGTATTTAATCATCTGGATATCATTTGTTACAGTAAGTTGCTATGAAATAAGATTTAATTCAAATTAGATTAAATCACAATGTAAATAACATTTCGAGAAGAGAGTTCCAATTGAGTGCTAGAGAAAAGAAAAGGCATGCGTAGAGGCATAATTGAATATTCTATAGGAAGAACGCAAGAGTGAAGAGAAAAAAGTGTAAGAGCACCACTAAGGAATGTGAAAAGGAGAAAACATAGAGGAAGATGATGAGTTAAGTAAGGGGTAAAGAGATAAGTCACTTGGAGATGCACGAAAATGCACAAGAGTATTATGTTGAAGGAGATTGCACACAAGAAGAGTATGGTTGTTGTAGACCTTAAGCGTATGGAGGATTGTACAAGCCCATAGATAAATGTGGAAGAACAAAGAGAAAAGAAGAGTGAGGAGATTATGGCGAAGGACGAAGAGTGCATATAGGAGAGATTCTTGTTAAATTCTTGAAGAATACAATATATTTTTGGAATAAGATGTCCCCAAGGAAGGAAAACTAGGGTGTGTAGTTGAACACAAAAGAGTGTTGGGAATTATTTTTATGCTGTTGTTATTGATGTCAAGTGTCACATTGATGTCAAAGAGATTCAAGGTGTTCTAGTTGTTTCCATGAGGTGTCATTCATTATCAAGCTTGAAGGTTGATTGGTAGTGTCCAATCTTGTTGTCATGATATGGTGTTTTGGTGTCAAGTCATGGTGTCTTGGTCAACATGCATGGTTCTAGCTTGTATGGTCATGGTATGAGTTCTAAAGGTTTTTATGAGGTATAAAACTCTTAGGGTGATTTTTTAAATATGTTATAGGATCTGCATGATGATGATCAAGTTAGTTTCAGTGAAATCCTGGGTTGAAGAATCCACTCTAGGCCTTGTTCTTGACCTAGTCCAAGTAGTATGGTATGGTGGCATGGAAAATGATGCAAGCAATACTTGTTTGAGAATGTAAGGAGTATGTTGAGGTTTTATAACATGTGTAGGATGTGCATTAAGTGTTTAATGCATGATTAAGGTCCTTTTAGAGCAAGTACTGATGAGACAAGGTAATATAAACATAGGAAAACCATGGTGTGTGGTGAGTTATAGATATGATCAATCATGAATAAGAATTTAAAATCATGTAGGAGGTTTTTTCAGAGGTTCATGCCAAGTTTTAGGTCAAGGTTTTGAAGGAATTGCAAGAAAATTCATTTTTGGTCATATCAATTTCTCATAAGTGTATTTCCCAACTCGAGGTCATGTTTGGAATGCTCATTTTCTTGTAAAATATTTGCATGGGGTCCTGATATTTTCACCATAGTTGAGGCATGGAACTAAGATTGTTTTGTAGTTGGAATGGAGTTAAATGATGCCCTATCATTGATGACCAATTTTAAGAAGCAGAGGTGGTCAAAACCCTCCTAAAACCCTACGACTAGAGCAATAGGAAAGAAATGAAGATTTTGAGATCCAAATGGCTTGGGAAATATAATGTGATGCTTCAAGGTTTTAGAGAATTCACGAGAGTTAATTTTGGTGGTAATTTCATGTTCCAGGTGTTTTAACAAGTTGAAGAAAAACCATAGTTTTGTGGAGATTTGCAAGTATAGAGCCGAGATGAAAGTTTCACGAAGAGAGATGAATTATTCCGGGAAGCTTGGGATGTCTTATAAGTATCCATGAAAATATATAAACAAGTTTTGTGGAGAAAATTTGAGAAATATGCCCTCCAAGTTTCCCTACCACTTTTGACCTAGAAGGGCTAAAACTAGTCTTATGGCTTGAGGTGTGCTTTGAAATTATGCATGGTGTTGCAGTGGTTTATAGGCACAAAGAGATTATAGGAGTATAATATGATGTGTTGAAATATTTAGTTTTATCGGAGAGTTTTTTTTCGGCTTAAGCTCTAATGGCCTAATCATCCCTATTAGGCTTCTCAAGAAGGTGTGATGGATAAATTATGCAAAAGTGATTTTCTCTTTGTGACACATGCATATGAATGCTTGAAGAAGTGTAACATGTTTTCCTTGATGTTTTACAAGTGTTGGTTGTGCTTATAAGTGACTTTGGAGGTGTTAGAGGTTGATTATCTCAATACTGGTTCTTGAGTCCTTGAAGAAGGTTTGGGCAGTTTTGGAGATGGGCTTGTTTGAATGCCTTGTGTCTAGTTTTTGAGATTGAAGCGAGTTGTTTCAGTTAGTAGAAGTTGAGAGATTTGCATGCATATGCTACTTGTTCCTTGGTGAAGAGTTTAAATTTGTGAACCATCTTTATCCTAAAGACCTAGTTTTGAGATCTATTTACCAATTTGAGCAGTGTTAGTGAAGGAGTTGTTTTAGTGCCTTATGTCTTGAGATGATGATTGAAATGAGTCTAATGAGCTAGAAAAGATAAATTACTTCTTGTTGATATGCCACATGGGTTTTGGTGAAGTTTTTTTGTATGAGAATTTTCTTGTTATTGTGGAGTGAAAATTGAGTGCATGAGACCTAGTTGGTGAAGCTTACAAAATAGAGTGTGCCATGATGAAGTTTGATGCTGCAAATATTCCTAAGATTTTTGATGATTTTGAGAGGTTTTTATGAAGTGTGTGAATATTGTGGTGTATTTTTAATTATTTCTTGTGCCCTTGAAGTCCAATAAGCATTTTTGGAGATGGAGACCTAGTTTTAGGCCTAATTGAGTAGCCTTGTGCAAGTTGGTGTGCTTAGGCCTATGCCAACCTATATGGTCATATCATGTGATTTATATGATTGTGTAGATGTGTTTTCATGTTGGTATGACCAACCTTATTGGTCTTGGCTGACCTATATGGTTGTGTAAGCATGAGTCATGTATAAAAGTGCATTGTATTTTCTCATTATGAAGTTGTGATGATGGGGATGTGAGCAAGCTAGAGAAGGTGAAACAAGAGGTAAGAAGGTTCAAGGGTAGAGATAAGAAGAGGAATGAAGAGTTGAGAAGTGTGGAGGAGAAGGTGTTCAAGGTCATTAGACCTAATCAACATGATATGATGCAAGTTTGAGCGAAGTAGGAGAAGAGTTTTTTGAGAGGGTTTTGAATGCATGAAGTTGAACTAGTGATCAAAATTGATTGATAGAGAAACAAATCATCATTTATCTTCATATTTAGGTGGTTTATTTTGTGTTTGATCACCTTAGGGGGTTGTATCCTACTTGTAGGATTTGTGTCCTACTTGTGCTCCTTGTGGGGTTAGTGCCTCACTAAAAATCTTGTGTGATTTGTAATATTTACATAAGTCTTTTGTATTGAGTAATATATACAAAATTTTTAGTGGGTTTTCTTCCCCTTGAGGGTTTCCCCACATTATATGATGTGTAATTTTTTCTCTTTTTGTTTCATGTACTTGTGGATGAATGTTACACACTTAATAAGCTCACATTGAATATGTATGTTGAATGGTTGATTTGAATGATGTATATAAGCTATGGTAAATGAAGTAAAATTTTTATAAGACTAATTCACCCCCTCTTAGTCTCGTGATTCTAACAAAGAGAGGATACCCGGTAGAAAGGAGAAACATAGAAGGTTGTGCAAGAGGAGAAACTTTGAGAATAGAATTTAAAGAGTGCACATACAAAGGTGTGCATGATATTGGGAGGACTATTACAGAGGAAACAAAGGAGAAGGGACAAGTTTCCCAGAAGGCAACTAAAGTACATCAGTATGCAAAAGAGATTGTGAGAGTCTATGAAATAGAGTGCACATGAGGAAAGAGAGATCCATGAAGATCTCAAGAAGAAGTGTGCAAAAAGAACATATTGAAGAAGAAATGGAGCATGATCGGAAGGAGGAATTGCACGATGAAGAGGAAGTTTCCCAAAAGGAAGCTGAAGTAAAATAGTACGAGGAGGAGATTACAAAAGTGTGCAGTGTGAGAGGCACAAAAGAGAAAGAGCACACAAATGAAGAAATGTGTGATAAAAATGTAGAGAAATTGCGAGGAGATACGAAGGTTTCCCTACATGAAACAAATGAAGGAGGAGCATTGTGGAGAATATCCAAAAGTTTTTCACAATGAAGAAAGCATAAGAGAAGAAGAAGTGGAGAAGGAAAGTGGTCTCAGTAAATTTACCCCTAGAAGAGGGAGAGGAGATGTGGCCCATAGCCACCAAGGTAGATTTCTTGGTGGAGAAGTAAGAGCATAGTTAGAAGAAATGACACTAAAGAAAGTATGCGGCGATAAGGGTGCACTAGAAAAGAGGAGAAGATGGAAAATTAGCCATGAGGAAGTGGAGGAGAAAAGGATGTGAGCATGAAGATAACATCCTAGTAATACACATACACAGAGATGATGATCCGAGGTTGGGGTCAAGAGAAGTAGAAGTCCATGAAGAGACATTGGGTAATGAGATGAAGATTCCAAAAAAACAATGCGGAAGAAGAAGCACGTACGAAAGATGAAAGGAAAAGATGAAGAGAGAAAGAGAGAAAAACATGAGATAGTGTGAATAAGAAAATATGTGCAGGAAATGGCAAAACCAAAAATAGTAAAAAGGAGAATGCGTAGAGAAAAGAGATCATAAAAAAAAGGAAACAAGAAGAGGAAGGAGAAACAAGTGTGTAATGATAAAGTGCATATTGAAAGCTTGTGGAGTGAATAAGGGTGGAAGGAATAAGTGTAAAAGGACATAACACACATAAAGGAGAAGCTCATAGAGAAAGCGGGCAAGAGTGAAGAAAATCCCCAAAATATTTAGGTGGAGATGGATAGACACAAGTGAGCATAGACTACCATATATACGATACCTCTTGTGGATAAAACTCTATTCTCCATCTAATTGACTCTCTTAACTCTTATAACTTATCACATACTCGAATCAATTGATTCTATCTCCCAATGCATATTCATTAGTGAAAATCAGCAACACCCCCTAAATGACCTTCAGATCTGCAAGTGAGAATTGGGTCATTTAGTGTGATTGCACAACATGGAATCTTTTCCCCAAGTGTGGGACTTGCAAAAATGGGAAAAAAACTCTCCAGATTGAAGGTTGGTTCCTCTACTCCTTTGATCAGATGTATGCATGAAATTTGCAGAGGTTTAACTCAAAATTCTACTCTAATTCTACCAAGGAGACAAGGATAGAAAGAAAAGAAGATAAAAATAAAATGACAAGGTGATACACCAAAGGAGTGGTGAACATCTATTTCTGCAGATTGACACAGATTATAAAAATGCAACACAAATTGTTAAAATTGTAATGAAGGATCATGATAGACCAAAAACACAAGAAAGGATTGAAAATTCATTCACAGAGCTTGCATTGTCATTTCCATTTTTAAATACAAAGTGCATTACAACAAAAAGGAGGTAGAAAACATGTTACGAGTCCTAAAAGAGGTCTTATATTCCACAAATTCACTTGCTGTGGTGAAGGAGGGAGCTGTAGAACATAAAAAATGTCCAACCCTTTACAAATGAGCCAAATCGGCTTTTAACAATGAAAACCTGAGTTGGGAAGGAAGAACGTGGTAAAAATGAAATGAATGATTCAACCACCAACCAGATCCATCAAAATAGCATGGGTACCCTTAAAAGTTAATTCCCAAGATTTTTGACCATGCTTTGGAAAAGAATGGAAACCATCGCATTAAAAATGGTGGTTGAACGCGTCGGTTTTGCTCTTTTCCCCACGCAAGAGGTGTTTTTCTCATTTTTCTCTCACTAAAATCCACCAAAAACAAAATTGAAGATTCCATCATGTAGAGGACTTCAATAGCTTTCCAATGACACCAAAATTGAGAAAAAATGAGCTCTAGATCAAAAGATATGCCCCTCTGAAGATTTAGGGAAAACGGGGGCAAAAATCAGGTCGGTGGGCCGAAACCCAAAATTTTTCCCCTTTTTGAATTTGGGAAAAATTCCCCAAAAGCTCTATGCCCCACCGCTCCACTGCCATGTGGTGCATTCCCATTGGTCCACAGGTTCAAATGGCCATTTTACGCTTTTTTGAATTTTGGAAAAATTCAAAATTTCTTCGTGCCTCACTGCTTTGGGACATGTGTCACCACCTTATTCGCTATGGGCACGCGCTCCAAATTTTGCCTTTGACGCTGCTGACCACTTTGGCAAAATTGCCAAATTCTCCCGCACCCCCGACCTCCACCGAAAATAGGACATGTGTCATCCTCCCATTAGTCTGCGGGGATTTAACCAAAATTTCCATTTTCTCCTTGGCGGGCCTGCGGGCAAAATTTTTCCTTTGCACCTTTTTGAACACTTTGGCAAATTTTGCCAAATCTTCTCGCACCTCGGACCCGCCGAGTTTCATGGACATGTGGCACACTTTGATTTGGCATGGGCCTTAATCAACTTTCTTTCCTCTATCGGGCCCGTGGGCAAAAATTTTCCTTTGCGCCTTTTTTGACCACTTTTTCAACTTACCCCTGCCGGTCGATCTCCGCGCCACGTGGCACATTCTCATTCGTCGCGGGTTCAAACCATTTCTTTTCCTTCTCCTTGGCGGGCTTGCGGGCAAAATTTTTCCTTTGCGCATTTTTGAACACTTTGGCAAATTTTGCCAAATCTTTCCGCGCCTTCGACCCCTGCCAGTCCGCTGCCACGTGGCACATTCCTATTAGTTGCGGGCCTTCCTAGGGAAAATTTCCCTCAAAAACTCCGCCGAGCCATAACTTGCAAAATACGAGGAGTTAGAAGGAAAATTTTACCTTTTTGGAAAGGTGAGAAAATTCTCTATCTAATGAAGCCATTTCCAGATAATTTTGAGTGCCTGAAAAGTGGAAAAATTCAATTGAGGCACAAGGAAGGAAGGAATGAAAGAAAGTTAGTCAAAAATAAGCAAGGGGCTTATTTTGGATAATAGTTACATCTACACAAAGCATATTTCACATTCTTTCTCCTTAAGTGACATGTTTTCTCTATCTCCCTTTCTCCAAAAGGGGGAAAATATAGGGTTCGCTACATTTTATATCTCTAAATTTGATAAGTAAAGCACTAAATTGTTTGGTCACACAATACCGTCCTGCATTATCTATGATTTTAAAGCAAAGCTATATGCAAATCAACCATGCAATGCCAAATTTGTTTTATCAATCACATAATCTCAAACTAATCTCATAGTCTAATAAATTACAATGTAATCACACAAATACGTTATATACAATCTAGTTACAAATACCATAATGCCACTATAATTTATAAATGTAGGGGTAAACAAAAGCACATTTAGATAATAAACACAAATAGAAATTTCAAAGGTTTGATTCTTACACCCATATGTTATACAAGAGGGGAAATGAGACATCATTCCCCAATACCTTTGCATGGGTTTTCAAAATAAAAATATGACCTAGATTGACTACAATGGTGTGATCTCATTTTGGGAAGCACATAGTAGCACTCTTCCCTTGATGGTGGGAAACTCAATTCCCACATTTAAATCATATAAGTACAATCATTAGGGATTTTATCACCTTAAACTTTACACGCCAAATGCAAGTCTCCATGTCTCGAAACACTCTTTTTACATAGTCACATAATCTCCCTCAATGCTCACAACACACCTTACTCCTATCTCCATGTGGATCATTCATTGGTTCATAGTATTCACCACACATGATTATGTTCTCTCGACATGCTCTTATTGGTTCTTGCTTCAACACTCTTTCAGGTACGTTTATTCTTCTCTTTTACACTAGTAAATTTCATTCACTAGCATAAAGAGGGGAAATGTAGACACAAAATTTACACAAAACCACTATTACATCATGTTTTTGTTATAGTTATATGTACACGAGTTTTGAACAATGAGACAAGGTCTTAGTGGCATTAGTCCCTTATTGGTTTTCCTTTTATTGCTTGATTGGACTCAGATTATTGCTATTCTCTTACTTTGATTGAACTTGCAACCTTTTATACAGAGATCTATGGTTCCTGTTTCACGGGTTTTCTTGTTGTTTGACCCTAGGTTATAATCGTACAATGGGGTTAGGATCGTACACATGGTCCTAACCCCATTACACGATCTTAACCCCCTTTTTGTTCGATTGATTTATCTCTGCCGGCCCGTTTATCCCTTTTTTATCTTTCATTAGTATCTTTTGGGTTGGCCTTTCCCGCCACTAAGGTCTCAATCTCAAAGCATCTTAAGAATTTACTATCTAACAAGCATCTATCTATCTACCATAATATTGAACTAAAGGAGTAAGAAACATTGTTACATATTGCATACACAACATATGAGGGCATAATTTTGATTTCTTTCATCAACACATAAGGGTTTGAATGGGATGAAGTAGCTTAGCCCACTATCGGTGTGGAAACACAAGGGAAACACTAGAGCAAGGGATAATTGCATGCACAATGATACAAAGAACTAGGAGAACTACATTGAGTTTGAAATGTAGTGCAATGCTCGGTGATTCACATACAAGGTGACTATCGAGGTCAGTATAACTCAAGTGTTTACATTTATTTTCCATCTAATGTGTGCTTGAGTGTGTTGTAGGGTAGCTAGGATTATTTTGTAGGTACATGTGTGAAATTTGGGGTTTGATGCGACATTGAAGATTCCAAAGGTGAAAAAGAGTGACACAAGGGTTTGAAAGGGATAAAGTAACTTAACCCGCTATTGGTGGGGAAACATAAAGGAAACATTAGGGTAAGGGATAGTTGCATGTAAAATAACATAAAAACTAGGAGAAATACATTGAGTTTGAAATGTAGTGCAGTGCTTAGTGATTCACATATAGGGTGACCACTAAGGTTAGTCTGAATCAAGAATTTGCATTTATTTTTCATCTAATGTGTGCTTGAGTGTGTTGCAGGGTAGCTAGGGTTATTTTGTAGGTACAAGTGTGAAATCTAGGGTTTTATGCGACATTGAAGATTCCAAAAGGAAAAACATATTGACATAAGGGATTGGATGGGATCAAGTAGCTTAGCCCGCTATCTCGTGTGGAAACACAAAGGAAACACTAGGGAAAGGGATAGTTGCATGCAAAAAAAACAAATCACTAGGAGAACTACATTGATTTTGAAATGTAGTGTAGTGCTCTATGATTCACATACAGGGTGACCGTCGAGATTAGTCCGAATCAAACATTTGCATTTATTTTCCATATAATGTGTGCTTGAGTTTGTTGCGGGGTAGCTAGGGTTATTTTACGGGTACATGTGTGAAATATGGGGTTTGATGTGACATGAAGATTCCAAAAACAAAAGGGATTGACACAAAGTGACACTAAAGTTTGCAGATTTCGACTTTGCACAGTCCAAAACTCGTATAATAGGGTTGATTTGTGTTGTACAATTCTCGACCTAGAGGCTCTAACGAGACAATGGAATATTCCTCTAGTTTCAAAGCTCTCTTTCTATTCTATATCATTCAATGAAACAATCTGAAGTCCATTTGAATAAGCTAAGTGACTCTTTCTATATCCATTCCACCTTTAATTGTTTGTATCTCTTCATTAAAGTGGTTGTTATACTTATGTGAATAAATAACCGATCTGAAATATCATCTTACACATGTATTGATTTTTGGTTTCTATATTTTCAACTTATAGATTGATTAATTTCATTTAGGTTAATACATCTAAAATATGACTTTCCCTAATGTAACATTGACCTAATTGTGGAATTTATGGTAGGAAATGAGATGTTATCCCTTATGGATGGTTTTTCAAGGTTCAATTAGATCAATATTTCCACCGAGGATCAACATAAGACAATGTTCACTACATCATGGGGTACTTTTTGTTATTAGGTCATGCCATTTGGCTTGAAAATTATAGGTGCTACGTATCAACAAGCTATGGACATCATCTTCCATGACATGCTCCATGACATTGTGGAAGACTATGTGGATGCCATACTAGGTAAATCAACAACTCATGCAAAACTTCTTGCGATCCTAAGATAAATATTCAAATGGTTAAGGGAGTACAAGGTTTGTCTAAATCCCAAGAAGTGTGTCTTTGGTGTCACATTGGTTAAACTATTGGGGTTTATCTTATCACGCAAAGATACTAAAGTGGATCCTTCCAAATAAAATTTAATTGTCTTAAACAATATTTATCTAAATCCTGTCTTGGTTCCAAATACTCTTGGGAGCCTCCATTGCTTTACATATCTGCGATAAAATTTACTTTGGGAGCCCTCTTGGCTCAACATGATCAACAAGGGAAAGAAAGAGTTGAATATTATCGTAGTCAAACTTTGATGGCATATGAGCTTAACTATCCCCAAATTAATAAAGCTTATTTAGTTGTTGTCTTAGATTTCCAAAATTTAAGGCACTACATACTCAATAAACAAACTAAGCTTGTCGAAAAATTCCACCCTCTTAAGTACCTTCTATCTAAACTAGTGTTTACAGGGAGAATGACAAACTTGACCATCTTGTTAAGGGAACTTGATATAGAGTATGTCAATTAGAATGTTGTTAAAGGACATGTAATCACAAATTATTTGGAAGAGGCACTATTACTAGACACTCAACATGTAAACATGGACTTTCTTGATGATTTAATCATGAAAATCGACGAGCCTCTTTAAATCATTCCAAAGGCCTTGAGAATCCATTTCCCTTGTACATATAGTACTATAGAGTACGAGGCACTCATTGTAGGTTTTAAAATTGTTATTTGATGGAACATTCAACAACTAGTAGTTGTTGGAGACACATCTCATTATCAAACAAGTCATAGATGAGTATAATGTCAAGGACGAGAAACTAATCCCATACAAATGCATGATCAATCTATGTTTAAATGACTATTTTATGCATATTATCTTTGAGTAGGTTCCTCGTTTTCAAAACATGTTAGCCAATGCCATGGATAGTATTGGTTCTCTTCTCAACCTTTAAACAAATAATAAAGAATTACGGTTCTTGGTATAACACCTCATGGTCCCATCCTACGACATGTTGAAATCTTGTTTGGTATGTGAAATTGTTGGTCCCTTTTCTCCATGGTATGATGATATTTATAACTATCTCCACGATAACGTTATTCCACTCCACCTTTCATGAGCTTAATGCAAATCCCTTCTCCATCGCAATTCTCGTTACACCTTTTCTTGGTGTCACTCTTTATCGTAGAGACTACGATGGGATCTTGCTACAATGTTTAATTCTGAAGATGCAAAATTATCAATTAAAAAGGTCCACAAAGGCATCTGCAAAGCTCAAATTAACGACACGGTCCTTGCCAAGAAGCTCCTTTGAGTCGGATATTACTAACCCATTATAGAAATAGATTATTTTCGAGTATGTCCAAAAATGTGTTAGATCCCGAAGCATAAAACTCTCATCCATGTGTCATCACAAGCATTGCAACCAATCACCACTTCTTGATCTTTCTCAAAATAGGGGTTTGATCTGATTGGAAAGCTCCATCCCACCTCCTCTAATGGGCACAAACATATCTTTACCACAATTTGAATATTTCACTAAGTGAGTGGAAGCCATTCCTCTTACCTATATCACCGATAAGCATATATCCAAGTTCATCCTAAACCATATCATTTTCCACTATAACATACCATTTGCCATTATCTTTGACAACAATAAGTATTTCAAGAACAAACAAGTCAAGCCCTTTGTAAATAATGCCCTATCAAGAAGAAATGGTCCATGCCCTATTACCTCAAAGGTAATGGATAGGCTAAGGCTTCCAATAAAATTCTTCCTAAAATCCTTGAGAAAATTGTTAATACAATCAATAGAAGCTGACACCTCTAGATCTACAATGCCTTGTGGGATTTCTTTACCTCTATCTACACTCCCACAAGAGCCACCCCTTACTCCCTTGTCTTTAGAGCTAAGGTCATCATCCCTCTTGAGATCGATCTACCCTCTTTGTGTACCTTTTTGCAAGATGTAACAGATGTACTGTTAGAAAACAATAAACAATGAAAGAATGAGGATGAATTGGATTGCACATCAAATGAATGTGTGTCCTTCATTTTATTATGTTGGGAGTAGGTACAATGTAGTTGGAACAATTTTGTGACAATTCATAAAAGCTACCAATTAACATGTGTGCCTATAATATATTCATAACATTCAATACCCCACTTAATGACTAAAGCTGAAACAATGCCATGTTTGTCTCAAAATTTAACAAACAAGAGATAACCAAGAGGTTTAGTCATTAGATTAGCAAGTTGGCCCTTAGAAGAACAAAAGTGAAAAGAGATATCACTAAAATCAATTAATTATTGAATAGAGTACAACCTCACTGCTCTAGCACACCCCACTCATCATCGGTAAAGTCCGTCGTTAGCCTCAAAACTGTCGACTACATCTAGTAGGGCACAAGAATATATATATGCTTCTACAATCCAAAAACCAATTAAAGCACATTTAGTGTTTTTATCCTTACCAAAATAAAAAAAAATGTCACTACTGGCTTCAAACGCATTATGCAATCAACAATGTCACAGCACTGATCAAAGGCGCTAAACATCACAACACTATGACTTTTATCATATGCGCTACAACTTTCATTGCATGCACTATGCTTAAATAAAAATGCCATTTCGAAAAATTTGAGAAAAAACATCACAATTTTAGCATAAATGTTGATGTCGAAATTACATATGCTACTCACAAAAAATTAGTAGTAGTGTATACGCAATGACATTTTCCTACCATAAATAGCCCCAATAAATGCAAAAATTCAAAATTCAAGACCTCACTTATCGCTGGTCCATGATCCACTAGATATCGATGCTCTTGTATGCGCTTGCTATGGTGAAGGTGGGCTCGAATCGAGCCAAAATCTCAATCACTCTCCTCACACAACCAAACCTATGTTTTTATTACCGTGTAGTGTGAAAATGACTTTTTCTTCCCTCCCCTTTGATTTGTAGCCCTCACCCCTTTGGTTTTTTACCAAAGACAATCATTTCTTGACTTTCGACCCCCCCGCTTCTTCTAACACCATAGGGTCTCTTGAGGGGCATCACCCTATCAATTTCACTATTTTCTTATATTCCTCCCCCACCCAAAACAAAAATCCATATGTTTTTACTACTTTCTTTGTAAGGGTGCCACACCGTGACACTCTCGTATAGAAGCGCAAACACAGACACCCCAAATCCGTCACTCCTAAATCGCTCGTGAATCATTCTAAAATCATACGAATCCTATAAATCACACATTTGTCAATTAATTAAATCCCTTTCTTCAAATGAGCTCCCTATAACATCCTAATAACAATTAATCCTAATTAATTGCTTATAATCACAATTAAAGCTACGATCAAACATCTCAGTATTCTACATTCACCAAAATCAGCTACAATCTTCCAACAAAAATCTATATAATGAACCCTCCAAAGGTACAATCACACACCTTATCTCATGCAAGCTTTCTATTTTTAGAAACCTAGCTAAATTGAGAAACCCACTTGATGTAAGAGCTTACCAAAGTTGGATATTCTTCCAATTTGGGAAAACTCCTTACATCATCATCTCCATTACAACCATGCTGCTTAATCTTGCACAATCAGTTTTCAAACATCTACACACATTTGAAACAAATCCACACAAGGAAGACTTGCATTTACTCATGTTTATGCAGTAATGGTTTCTCTTTCTCATGCTTTATCTTGATGTTATTGTAATGGTTGTAGATTAGGTTCTTTTTGGTGTAAGTTTCTAACTTAATTTTATAACGAACGTATGCAAAATGCCTATGGTATTATTACTTGAAGTTCAAAATGTAGTCCGTCCTTTTCCCCAATGAAGGTTACGATGATGATTACATTTATTTAGTATAACAAATTTCACATTGTCACATAAGCCAAGTATTAGCAGATTATGTACTACAGCCTCATGTAAAATCATTGACCAATGACAATTCAAAATGTTCATGGTGCCACTAAGTTCAAAATGTTTCTCCTTCTTACTTTCCATTTTGTAAACTTTGGATCTTAAGTTTCTGTCTTTTATTGTTTCACTAATCTTGTAATTGTCTTTTATTGTTTCACTAATCTTGTAATTGTCCAAGGGTAAGCAGATTACGTGCTACAACCTCATGCAAAATTATTCACATATGGCAATTCAAAATGTTCATGGTGCCACTAAGTTCAAAATGTTTCTAGTTCTCCTCACTTTCCATTTTGGAAACTTTGGATCTTACGCCTCTACCTTCTATCGTTTCACTAATCTTGTAACTTTCCTTGGGTAAGTAGTGTGTTATGATCTATTTTTGTTGAAGTTATATTTTTTCTTTGTAGTATTGTTTCATATTATGTAAATACTCCATAAACGTTGCACCTATGAGCTGATCTTGCCCATGTGTCATAAAAATGTATACGATTTTTCTCACGGTTCCTTGGCTGAAAAAGTGTCATTCTCACTAGAGGCAACCTTGCAGTTACACACCGAGATGCTGATTTACTGTTTATTCAACATTGACACTGATCCCCACCAGAACACCAGTCAACTTAGAAACGATGGAAGCAGTAAGTATCCCTCCCAAACACTTCTCAGGCATCAAACGTGGAAATGGACTTGGTGAAAGAGTGACACTCAACACAAACTTGGAAGTTCTTCAAATTATCGATAGGTGGCCAAGGGACGTATGACTAAGTCCAATTGCAATATGGTTGTAGAGAAAATGTTCCTTCAGGTTCTCCTCCACATTATGTAAAAATCAAGCACAAATAATGGGCTGGGTTCAAACTCGGCCTCTTGCGACCATCCAATTGCAATATGGTTGTAGAGAAAATGTTCCTTCTGGTTCTCCTCCACACTATGCAAAAATCAAGCACAAATAATGGGCTGTGTTCATACTTGGCCTCTTGCGACTGTCCAATTGCAATATGGCTGTAGAAAACATGTTCCTTCTAGTTCTCCTCCACATTATGTAAAAATCAAGCACAAATAATGGGCTGGGTTCAAACTCGGCCTCTTGGGACTGTCCAATTGCAATATGGTTGTAGAGAAAATGTTCCTTCTGGTTCTCCTCCACATTATGTAAAAATCAAGCACAAATAATGGGCTGGGTTCAAACTCTGCCTCTTGCGACTGTCCAATTGCAATATGGTTGTAGAGAAAATGTTCCTTCTGGTTCTCCTCCACATTATATAAAAATCAAGCACAAATAATGGGCTGGGTTCAAACGGCCTCTTGCGACTATCCAATTGCATAAATATTGGTTGTATGTAAGCACAAATCAGTCTCCAACGAGGAACGCATATGCCTGTTTATTGACCTCTATCCAGCTGCAACCTGGTTTTTTTCTACCCCACTATAACTCATCATTTTCGGACTTTTAAAGTATCATCCCACCGACCAGCTGCTGCATAGATGTTTGACAACAGCACGTATGGTGCAGGATTTTAGGATCCAACTCTAGAATATTTTGAGCCACATGTTCTCCCATATCTATATTACCGTGTATCCTACAAGCACCAAGCAAAGACATCCATGTACTAGCATCGGGCTTTATTGGCATTTTGTTGACTAAGTCATATGCCTCATCAAGATGGCCAGCACGACCAAGAAGATCAACCATGCAGCAATAATGCTCCTTTCCAGGTGTGATATGGTAGCACCGATTCATGGAATTGAAATATTGCCAACCATCATCCACGAGCCCAGAATGGCAACATGCAGACAGAATACCAATAAAAGTAACATGATTAGGTTTAATCCCGGATTGTTGCATTAGTTCAAAGAATTGAAGGGCCTGCTTGCCACACCCGTGCAGGGCATATGATGCAATCATTGCAGTCCATGAAACTACATTTCTTGCAGGCATTTTGTGAAATGCTCTCTGTGCATTGTCTATGCTCCCACATTTGGCATACATGCCTATAAGGGCATTCCCAACAGAGATGTCAAAATGACATCCACTCCTAACAGTGTTTTCATGGACCTCTTTGCCATGCGCAAGAGCTGACAAGTTTGCACAGGCTGTGAGAACACTAGCTAAGATGACACCATTTGGCTTTATACCTGCTAGTTGTAATCGTGCAAAAGCTTCAGGGATTCTTCAAAATAACCATTCTGTGCAAAACCTGCTATCATGACAGTCCATGATATAAAATCATGGTCAGGCATATCAAGAAAGAGCTTTAGGGCTTCATCAGAATGTCCGTTTTGAATATACCCTGCAATCATTGCATTCCACGAGGCTACATCTCGTTCAGGCATTTTCTGAAAGAGTTCAAAAGCTGCATCGACTTGCCCATCTTGTGCATATCCAGCGATCATTGCAGTCCAAGAGACAACATCTCTTTCAGGCATTTTTCCAAACAACTCAAATGCTTTGTCTATACATCCATGTTGTGCATATCCTTGAACCATCGCAGTCCATGAAAGCAAATCTCGTTCAGGCATGCATTGAAAAAGTTCTAGAGCCTCATCGAGATGACCATGTTGTGTATAGCCCACAATCATTGCATTCCATGTGACAGTATTTCTTTTCGGCATTTCCCGAAACAGATTCATGGCCTCATCCAGATCCCCACTCCGTGCATACCCTGTAATCATTGCAGTCCATGCAACAACATCCAGTTCAAGCATTTTATCTAAAACTTCTCGTGCATACTCTATACTGCCACATTTGATATACATGTCCACAAGGGCACTGGCAACAATGACATTAGATTCAAATCCATGTCGAATTACTTCTTCATGGACGACCTTAGCATGTTCAAAATTTTCCAATTTAGCACATGCTGGAAGAACACTGGTAAAGGTGAATTGATTCGGCTTGATACCCAATTGCTGCATTTGACAAAACAGCCTCAAAGCCTTCTCATGACACCCATTCTGAGCACATCCTGCAATCATTCCAGTCCAGGAGACTACATCTCGCTCAGGCATTCTCCAAAAGAAATCCATGGCTTCATCCACCAACCCCTTCCGGGCATAGCCTACCATCATAGCATTCCATGACAGAGCATTTCGTTGAGGCATCTGCTCAAAGAGCCTCAACGCCTCTTGAAGATGCCCGTGATGTGAATACCCAACAATCATTGCAGTCCAAGTGACCACATTTCGTTCAGGCATTTTGTCAAACACATTGCGTGCATATTCCAAACCGCCACATTTCACGTACATATCAACAAGGGCGCTCCCCACGAAGACATTAGATTGAAACCCGCGTCTTAGAACTTCTTCATGGACCTCCTTACCGTGTTCCAGAGATTCAAACTTGGCACAAGCAGGGAGAACACTGGAAAGGGTGAATTGATCAGGTTGAATGTTTGTTTTAAGCATTCGATAAAACAATCTCAAGGCCTTCCCTGCATGCCCTTCCCTATTACAAGCTGCAATCATAACATTCCAAGATACCACATTTTGATGGGGTAGGGGTATTTCATACAAAATCCTCTCAGCATCCTCTAAACATCCGTACTTGGCATACATAGCAACCATTTTGTTTACTACTGAGATACTATGGCATTGTAATCCACCTTGAATGATATGGGCATGGAGTAGTTTACCCTGTGATACAGCTTTCATAATGATGCAGCAATGCAAGAGAGAAGCATACGTATGAGAGCCTAAAGAAATGCCTTGGCAATCCATGTTATGCAAAATGGTGAACGCATCTTTCAGCCGACCCTGATCAGAGAGCTTTTTACTTGGCCATCGGTAAGTACACAACTTTCATTCATGGTGGGCGTAAGCAGGTCTTTGGTGTAGTGAACTGTGAGAGGCGAGGATAAGACCATCTTCTTCGCATGATTGCTCTGGCACAAACATTTTGCTGTCATTGCAATTGCAGGGTCTGTTCCCATTTTCATCCATGCAAGCTACTGATTCCTTCTGGTTCAGAACCCAGCGCTAAGAAAATCAAAACGTTTAAAACATTTTTTTGGTTTTTTTATGGATAAGATAAGTTTTTTTGCAACCGATTACAAAACATAGAGAGCAGAGAAAGCAAGGAAGTTAAGCCGCTGCTGCGAATTGTTGTCCTGTAGGGGATGGGTTTCGATCATGCCAGCTAGGCAGGTCTATGCCACTATCTGACACGTCCCAACCAGAGGCAGGTTGGCTTCCTTCTTCAGCAGGGGTCTTTTTGAAAATGCTTCTCTTAATAATAAAACTAGCAATTGCACATGAGTTGCAAATTACACCGGAGAGGATAACAATGGTAAATTTGTTGTAATTGTAATTTTGAGTAAAATATATTTTATCGTAAAGGTGTCCATACCCTGCTCCAAAACTCTTATCTTGCCACCACCTAGAGATTAAGTAGAGTAAATGTTTCGGGCATGCTTTAGATAAATTCCAAGTGAACCAATGTGTTGTTCATCTAAATTTTTAGGTTTAATGAACGGGAAGAGGAGATAATCAAGTTTTTCTTTAGCGTCCAAAATATACACCTAACAAATCTCCATCAAGTACAACAATGAATGAAGGAAACAAAGATTAGCATCTGATAGAACTAAACAAAGCCTGCAACAAGCAATAATGTAGAGAATATTATGATATTTCTTATAATTAATTTGATCTCGGGTCAATTAACTTGTAAATGTAAGTCCACACCAAAACACCAAATCGGGGTGCTTGATAAGGCACTTACAAATTTTCATGACATATGATAACCTCTCTTAAGCAAAGGTTTTTAGACTTGCATGACATAGACATGCCAATTACGAAATTATCTATTACCGTGTTCATCATATTAATATTAATTACACCCTATAGTTGTGGGATCCAATCAACCATACAAGGAAAAGTTGGAGAATTCTTGATAATAATAAGCATGGTAGACACATGCAATGATCACTTTTATTTTTTTGGACGCTAAGTTGCTGATGTGTCCAATTCGAAGGGTAGGCGGGGGTAGATATTTCCGATGTGCATTCAGTGCGACACTGTGCCAACTCGTGCAAGTGCAAGGTAGTCAGTAGTCGCTTGTTTTTTAATTTTCTTGGATTGAATTTGAGCGTTCATTAAGTTTTCGTCCTGTTGATTTTTTCCATACCAAGGAAAGGAGGATTATGAGACATTCCCTACCTAAGACAGTCACTTACGATAATGAATCCACAATAGTATGCAAATGACCATCGAAACGAATCAAGAAAATAGAGATTGCAGACAAAGGGAAGAATACAATATAAAGAAATAAATAAGCAACCACGTCTCATTGAAAATAATGCACCTTAATCAGTTGTCCCGCACCCCCGTTCACACCTTCCTTATGATGTGTGATGCATTTGATTTGCCTTATATAAATCGCTTGTTTGACACGTTTAATCCATTCAATCCACCCGAGTCCCTGATGCGCCATTGGAAGGAAGAAGTTATGTTAAAATGGCACCTTGTAAAGGCTACAGTTTTAGCGGTGGTGAATGTGATAGTGCATCTTTAATTTCGCCACTCACCGAAGAAATGCAGGATTTCTCTACTGACTATTGTGGGGATCCATCAAGGATGCCGGTTGCTCCACCTGGTTGTGAGCTTTAGCGGTTGTTTGCAGTTGGCTGATTGTGACAAAACAGGCATGGCTGCAGAGGAGGGGAAAATCACACAGCTTATGCAAGAATACTAATCAAATCCCAATCAGTAACGCCAGATCGAGCCCCTTTTCGACCAAGGTTTGAGTGCCTTCCCTTCCAACGGAAACTTACCTGTCTTGGTTGCTACAATTTTATGAGGACACAACATAAGCAATGAAATTACAATTTACTGATACATTTAATGTTCGAGTCTCCTTTAATGTCTGCATGTCGTTTAACTTTGGTTCTGAAATGGTGAGCGGGGTGTATTTGAAAACACCAGTCAAAGTAAGCCACGCATAAGAAAACTACCAGTTGCACTCCACACGCATTCTGCAAACTCTTGTTGATCTGCAATGCACCCCTCTAAATATGGGGATTCAGGAAATTATAGATATTTACAAAAAAAAACAACCCAATTTAATTTGAAAATGTTTTTCCTGGTGCCGGAAATAATTCCGTGAAGAGTTATGCCGGAGTTTGACTCTTTCCAGCAGAGGTCATCTTCAAAGGAGACACCTCCAGTGTAAAAAAATACACAAGTCAAAATGTTAAATAAGAATAAACAAGGAACCCCACTGAGGAATAGGTTGAGAACATAAGCACTATTATACCAAAAAAATACCTCTCTAAAGGAGAGAAAAGGTAAAACTAAGAATCAATACATCTAGTCAATCTTGATTATTATTCAGAAACCTTTGTTTAGTAAGATGGAAGATGTTCCTTTATCCTCTTGAGTGTGGTACATGCCTTTGGATTTTTATGTTGAATTGGTACATCTGCAAACATAAGAGAAAAAAATTTGAGTTTCTTGAATGGCTAAAATACTACCATTCCCAACGTAGAGTTGGTAGCGATTTTCAAATATGAAAGAAGATAACCAATTGACAAGTGTTCTAGATGACAACGGTGGAGGGGAGAGAATGCTAAACACGACAATTTTTATTAAAATTGTTGGGAAAGAGTTTTGGAAGAGATGAGTGGAGGGAAGACCAAAGGTCGAGAGGAGGATGTAAAATGCTAAATAAGATAAGGAATAGTTTTAATAAGCAGAACCAAATATGCATTTGCTTGCAACAACACCAAGTTTTAATAAAGTAAGGCCAACCAAAAGTTTCATATGTAGAATACACCATCCCAATAGTTGACATTTGGCCTCAATAGGAGACTGCCAAATTATGTAAGCCATTTTCTACCATTGAGAATTGAAGAAGGACATAAACCACTTGGTATTAAAAGAATATTCAAGTGGAAGCAAGTACTAGATCAATTGATACAAAACCCTTGACATGACTATGATGATGGCTGCTTGGTTTGACCAACACCAATCTTTCTAAGAGGTTGAAGGGTTTTTGTAATTTTAAAAAGAATCTTAAGCACAATCAACTATAAAATTAAAGTATAATTATGTTTAAGTTTTGTGAACACCCAATCCCACATGTCTTGAGTAGAGATGAATACCAAATGGGATACCCAAGTATTGGGTAATCTTCCCATGGGGTATGATGTTCCAAGTTGGAGGAATCCATGTCGAATTGGGTCACTTTTAATGAAGACAACTTCTATTTTTTGTTCGCACAACTTGGAACCACACGTCACATTAAATATCAAGAGTTGATTATGGATTATCAATCTCTTGTTCATAATTTTATAAAAAGAGGAGAGAGTCATCAACAAAATGAGAATTAAGAGCATACGAATCATGTGGAAGAGAAATTCCTTTTAGATCTCCTTGATGATGAGCTTGTTGGAGCATATAACCAAGGGCATTGATATCTACAACATACAAGAAGGGGGTGAGTAGGAAACCGTACCAAACATAACACCGAAGGTCAAAGAACATTGTGATGTTTTCATTAACCACGACTTGAGCTTTTGCTTCGGTGAAGATCATTTGAATGCGTCATCTAAAGTGGAGACCAAGTCCTAGCCACTTAAGCATTTTGAGGATAAACCTCTATTGTATTCAATCATATGCTTTGTTAAAATCAATTTTAACCAATATTACATCTTGACTAGAATCTTGACCCATTGGGTGGGTTTGAAGTATAAAAAGGTTATCCAAAATATATCTTCCTTTTAGGAATTTGGTTTTCTCGGGTGAATAATATATTAGGCTATTGTTTTAAACTTCATAGTAATAACCTTTGCAATGATTTTGTAGGAAACATTGAGAAGAGTAATGGGGCACCAACCACATATCCTATTCTTGTTTCCAACTTTAGGGATAAGTTTGATTAGGCCATGGTTAATGACAACCCCAAGATCTATTGGAATTCAAATCTTTGTAAACATTAAACAAGTCCATCTTGAGGGTGGGCCATAGAGCTTGAAATAATTCAACTAGGAGGCGATCCAATCCAGAGGAATTCTCAGTCTTTATTAACCAAAGTGATATTTCAAGATCAATTAGAGTATGATGTTGCTTAAAAATATGACTAGTAACATGATCCACTTTGCATTGAATACATTAACACACCCATTCTTCCAAAAATATTCATACTCATCAAGGTAGTGATCTTCTTGAAAAAGCTTACTATAATGTTGGAAAAACACTCTCTTGATATCATGAAGTGAGTGGGTCTCCACACCATCCTCAATAGTGATGTTTAGGATGTGTTCATGATGTTAATGTTTCAAGTATGTGAAAAAATATTTAGAGCCATGGTCATCATGTTGAATCTAGAAAAGGAAAGCCCGCATCCTTGCACCTTGACCCTTATATTTTTTCAAACTTTTAAACATAATCTTTAGTTTTTATAACAACAATTCGAAGGGTGGTGTTGTGGGCATGTTCCTCAAGAGTAAGGCATTGTTGATTAAGCTTTTTCTTGAGATTGTTTTCTTTCTTCCATCTCTCCTTATCCATAAGCTTTCCATATCCTCTAAGGAACTTTTTAATTCTTTCCACAATTTCTTCCCACCATAAAATACAACATGTGGATGTGTTTAAGGTGGATTTCGTTTTATTAATTATTATAAGGAATAAATCACCAAAAACTCAAAATAGTAGGGTTTAACGATACCTACGTTGATGAATGTCGAGATGTGGGTGAAAATGAATATGAGAGTCCTCCTTCTAACGAATGAGAGAACCTACACATACACAAACAATGAATAAGATAGATATTAGATAATATGACAACGAGTTGCTTGGAAAAGGCTGATCCCAGGAACCAATGGGCTTCCTTTGAAGGGTGTCAACTTGTTTTTGAAAATCAAGTGATAAATGATAAAATATATGATATGATAAAGATTTGGATACTTAGACAATACAATGATGAGATAAAAATAATCTTCCATGGGGATATGAAGATCTTGTTCTGCGTAGTAGATGGCCTAGAGCTAAGTCTGCGGCAAGATAAAGTTCCTCGAAATACTTGATCCACTTTAATTCGACAACGTTTTATATTTCTTGGATAATTTCCAGCTGGTCCTCAATGTCGTCCGAGGTTCGGTGTAAGGATGATGGTGCACAGGATCAATTCTTGTGTGATGTCGTATTGGTCCCAAGAAAAGGGTTAGGAGATGATTGGAAGGTTGTAAATATTGTTGATGGAGTGTGCTTGACCTAGAAAAATCATCTACAAGCGAAACCACTTGAAACAAAAAATTAGAAGCAAATAGATTCTGATAAAGATTAGAAATATGCAAAAATGTGATAAAATGGGTTTGGGACACAAATCGTTGGTGATTCACATAAATCGTTGGAGATTCAAAGGAATCATTGGATATTTCTATGTAAAGGCAAATTTGATTGAAATTCAAAGTTTTAAACTTCAAAATGAGATTGAATGATTGAATTGTTTTGATACAGATGCATAGATGGAAAGACAATACAAAGAGACAAGATGTACATTGTTTATGACGTAAAACATATATGATAAAATGCGAGAAGAACCTTGTAAAGGTACGTGATCTCAAGGATTTTAGAGGGCTTGATAGAGTTTTGGGATGTTGTGGACGATGTTGTTTTTGTCCAAAGTGTTAGGGCTTCGTTGCAATGTCCAGGGATTTGGATTTAGGAAAGTTGATGGGCTTATATAAAATTGCTGATGATTAGTTAGAATCGGCTGGCGATCCAGGAAAAAGTGGGGAAACTCACTTGGAAGTCATGTCAACCACTTCCAAATGAGTTATTTCAGATTTGGAAGTGAGTAGAAATGTGTTAGGGAGGTTGGGAGGTTAGGCTAAAATGGGTTAAAATAGGTTTTAGGTGGTCTAAGTGGTTTAAGCTATTTAGGGTGAGGTAAATATGTATTTACGGGGGATAAAGTATGATTTTACAAGGGTGAGATATGGTTTATGGAATAATGGGATAAAATTGGTGTTTGAAATGTAAATGTGAGGGGTGTGGATAGGTCATGCAAGGTGTAAAAAAACTAGTGTCTACATTTCCCCCTTTTGTCAAGTGGTTTGTAATGGACAAGCCATAGGACAAAACGAGTGAAATGGTCATATTTGTGTTGGATAAATGGTCCCCTCAAATTGGGGGTTATTGCGACAAAGTGTAATGGTCACCATTTTAAATGATTTGATGGATGAAAAGGATTGTGTAAGAGTGTGATTTAATTTAAGGTGTCCCAAGACTGGATATGAAATATATTGCCACAAAGCGAGTTTTGTGACTAGGAAGTCAAGAGATATGGGAACCAATGGGTTCTCGACCTTTAGACGTATGGCTTAAAGGTGACGATAGGAGAAAGGTGTGGACACAAAAATATACACCCCTCATCTTTATTCAATTAATTATTTAAATACATCAATGTCTCATACTCACCATTTAATCACATTACATTATCAAAATCATTTATCTTAAGTCTAATATTCCATGACATTTTACTTTTATGTAAATTCCTTATCACATGACTCTTACACATGTAAAATCCTTTCCCTCTATCCTAAATAAGACCTAACCACCTACATTAACTTAATAATTTTCTAAACCACCCAAATCAACCTAAATCTATTTATTTATTTCCTAAAATCCATTTAAGACCACTTTTAACCTATTTCTAACTCCCTTATCTTGAAAAACAAACAAATAATTATCATTCAACCACATATCAAAATCATCTACAAACCTAAATTAGATAAATCCAAACATAAAAAAAATCAAGTATATCTAACCTATTTTGTCACCCTCCAAAACAAACACAACATGTCCCCCAATAACTTAAAAACTAACCATTTGAAATCCAAACCAAATAGCCTTGATTTAGAAGTTGTTTCAACCATTTGCCTCACAAAGCTCAAACAACCTGAAATCTCCAGTGATTTAGGTAATCGCCAACGATTATTTAAGCCAGTTTTCTAGCCTCTCTCTAGGATCCTAAACTTTAGTTCACGAGTTCTTGCTTTCAATTTGGTTTCACAATCTCTTATACATCATCATTCAACATTTGGATATCAAAATCAATATCAAGCATTATTATTTACATTCATTGAGCCTCTTGGAGAAATTTTGGATCATCTATGAATCATCTCTTCACCCTTCAGTCTGCAGACTTCATCAACCACCACATATTACTCTACAACGAGGTTTGAGGATTCTTTTATTTCCACATCAATCTCCAAGTACCTCTTATTTGTTTATTCATCTCTTTTACATCATCTCTAAATATTTATCACTTTGCAACATCAGTTTAAATCATCAAACATTTGATTTTATTAAATTATTCAAATTACTAAAATCACCAGTGATTGGTATAATCGCCAGCGATTCCTATCAATTTTACCTTTCAGAAATCTTTATCAGTTTTCCATCAAATATCTTTTATCTATCATATCAAACTGGTTTCTTCTAACATACTTTTGAGCATGGATTACTTTTAGATGGAAATTGGTGGCCCTTCTCATGAAATCACTAGCATCCACTCCTTGCTAATAATTCGACACCCTTTATATTGGGAAAAATATGATATCTTGCATGATCTAACTTTGTGCACCATCCATCACACTCCTTTAGAAAAATTGGAGAACATTTTCGAGTTCAAAAGGAAATATGTCAAGTAGTAGAAGACTACTTGGCACATGTATTTCGATTACATACTCATCGAAGTTGAACTTGCTTGGGCTGCATATGAGGCTGAACAAGACATCCCTTTCGAGCTTGAGTTTGAGCCATAATCTATTTTTGATCTATCTCTCATTCATTTCTTATCTATCTTCTATCTCTACTTTGTATTAGCTTATCATATATCCATCCATATATATCATGTATCATTTATTTATTTCAATCCACTTAATTGTTTAAACAACGAGTTGACATCCTTGAGGAAGCCCTTTGGATTCCCATGGAATCAACCTTTCTGAGCAACTCGCTTATCCATCTTTCTAATCATATCTTGTGTAGTGTCTTTGATCACTTTGGTTTCCTTGAAAGGAGCTTGTACACATTTTCATGGAGAGCAGACATCAAGCATCATCAATCAACATCTATGGGTATCGCTAAACCCCGTGTCTATGAGGTTGGTATATTTTTATTTTCTTGCTTTGTTAATTCAAGTTGAAGGATTAGAAATATTTGAACATTCTAGCATGCCAGTGGGACGAGAGTCCCTTATTTGCTTCATTTCATTAGATTATTATTTTTACATTTTGCTAAAATAATAAAAATTAGAAAAGATTGCTTGCTAAAAAAAAAATTAAAAGCCAAAGGAAACATTTATCATGGTGAGTCCTAATCCTTCTCTTTTTGTTTTTTGTATTGCATTTTTTTTGCTTGTTTACTCTCATTGAAATCAATATGTCATTTTGGGCTTAAAATGAACAATTACATTCTTCTTGTTCACATAGTTTTAATTAGGAAAGTTAATTGATTGCATTCACTTTATCTTTCCCCCACACACAACCAAATCACTCAAAACATCAAACACACATTTAAACAAATTCTTCTCGGTGATAACTATTGGGATTTCATCACCCAATAGGGAAACCGACTCGGTGTTCTGGCTGAGTATAAACAATTTCTGTTGGTATATTGGCTAAGCACCCGACTCCCTTATCACTGTGAGACTGTGAAGTGAGGGGGTAGGCCCCAATACCAATCCTCGTACTGAAAACAACACAAATTTGGGCCTCACGTACCTTTGGGTATATCGAGGATGCCAGCCATAAAAATACATGAAACCAACCATAGACTACCATTTCCTAGGACCCATTAGCCATTTTTCACATTTCACTTTTCTTAATTAAATCAAGATAATCTAAAAACTTATTTTTTTCTATTTTTGTTTAATCCCACTTAGTTATCTTCATTTGTAGGGATTGTGTGTTTTTATTATGGTACTTACTAGAAAACAATCCCGTAATCAAACTTCAGAAAACATGTCTACACCATTATCTACACCATTACAACATCATATCCCAATATCCACTTCATTATCTACACCATTACAACATCAAATCCCACTAACTCAACCAATCATATCTACTCCTCTATCTAAACATCAACGAGCTTGGGATGAATTAGAAGAACAACATAATGAAGAAATTTGACAACGTCTCTTAGATTCCACACACCATCATCATCATCAAACATCCCACACTAAGAGTTAGAACCACCTCATTCTCCTAGCTCTCAATCAACATCATCTAAACCTCCTTTCTTTGATAGTGGAGATCATGTTTTTGAAGACATGTTAGATTCAAACCCTATTTCCCTTAACACTTATCTTATAGCTAGGGGTGTCTAACTCCAACCATTTGTATTTGAACCACACATTCTTGATCCTTCATCTGCTATTTCACATCTTATTGATACAAACCAACAACCCATTATCCAAAAAATACATTCATATCAACCCATAAGTCAACCGAAACATCTAGTGTTGTGTCTTCCATTCCTGTTTTTAGTCTCCATATGATCTCTTCTCAAGACACATCTACCCAAAAACCCACATCTTCACCCGATCCTTCCACTGGTTCCACACCTCCCCAAACAATACTAGTTCTTCCTCATCTACCCCTCGAACATCTTTGTCCATCTAGACACCTCCAGTAAGTTTTGTTGTTGTTTTTATTGCCATATCTCAACCACCATACTCTCAACTGGTTAGTAATCCTATCCAAAACATCACTATGTCCATTACTTCATCCATTACCTTAATTAATATAGTGTTATCACCACCACTCATCTTGTTTCAGTCCAATCCTTTTACCCCTTGTCTCACAACATATTCCACAACCATCATAACCATTAATTTCCATACCACAATCTATTCCTATTCAGAACATCCCACAATAAGCACCATCTTCTACTTGCTCTGCAATACCCTTCCAACAACCACCTCCTTATTCACAACCTTTTACCACCACATCTATCCCACATCCTTATCAATATGTTCAACTATCACAACCATTAGTGTCCCAACCTACTTATAACATCCCTACAAACATCCCACCTCAAAAAAACATTCCATATCAACAAAATATTCCTAGGAAAATATTCCTCAACAAAGCTTTCCGTCTCAACAAAACATCTCGTATCAAAAAATATTCCCAACAAAAAACCCCTCTCAACAACAAAACATCCCATATTAACAAAATATTCCTCAAAAAATACTTCTCAAAGCAAAACATTCCCTATCAACATAAGATTCCTTATTAGCGAAACATTCCTCAACAAAACATTCCCTACTAACAAACATACCCCAACAATATCAGACATACCCACCACCTAGCCAATTCTCATTTCAACCTAGCTCATCCTCATAAATAACACAACCCAATCCTCTTCAAGCCCTCATGAACCGCATATCCAATCTTGAAGTTACCTCATCAGGACCCAAGAATGTGCTCTCTTATGACCAAATTTTTAATGAGCCCATTCACCCCTCTGTTCCATATAAAGCATATCCACCCCATTGGGAACTTCCAAATTTTATCAAATTTTATAGCAAGGAAGATCCCTAACAACACATCCATGCTTTCCATCACACCTATTATCTAATAGCTCATGACCAAGATCTCATGCTGAGGAATTTCCTCATGTCCCTCATCGGTCCTACTTACTGGATTGGTATAATAGTATCTCTCAATAATCCCTTTTCTCATTCACACAACATACAATTTTTCCTAAAATACTTCTCCGTAAACATAGTCCGTAAAATCACCATTACCAATCTTTATGCCATCAAAAAATTTGAAGATGAGTCTATTATCAAATTTATTACCCACTAAAGGGGTATAATCAATCAACTGTCCTTCCCATTACCACAAATTTAATTGATTGAAATTTTTCTGTCACTCATGTGCTAAACACATTTCAACAACACTACAAATCCAATCTTTCCAGACATTTGATGAAGCCTTCACTATGGCCCGTAAGTTGGAATTGCGAGCCCTAGAAGATGGTCAAGTTAAACTTCATCCTAAGAAACCATGAACTGAATTCCCATCTAAGTCATCTTCTAATCCCGACAAATCCAAATCATCCGCTAACGCCATAGTAGTCAAATCTGCTCCTAAGGAAAATCCCACTACCGAGCGTTCCCATCAATAATGTAGTTACACACCCATAAGAGAGACTTATATAGTGCAATCTTTGAAAAGTTTCTCACTGCAAATATGATATCTCTCCCACCCATCGACTATCGATAAATTGTATCCAAACCCACTTGGTATCGAGATAATGATTATTGTAAATACCATAGGGTTAAGGGACATGACATCAAAAGGTGTCACACATTCATGCAACATCCTTCAAGATTTTATTGACAAGGGTGAACTCAACTTAGATAATCCAAATGCACCCCCAAATCAAAATCTTGATATATTCAAACAACCCTTTCCAAATCATCCCCCATCCACCAATCAACCACAAACAAAATGTTCACACTCACCATACCATCAACACCATCACTAAAACATTACCCATTCCTGAGTCCACATCAACACCTGTTGAATCTAAATCCACATCTATAGAACCAACATCAACATCTACCATCTACCAAGTCCTCATCCATTAGGAACACTACTAAAACCATTCTCCCATCCTTGTCACATGTTATTACTGAATCCACTTCCACACCAATCACATCTTCTAGCATAACCACACCTACGTCTATGCCTCGATTTGAAAATATAACTATGATACCTCTTGAAAAATTTATGACACAAACACCTCTACCTAAGGCAACCATGAACCATATTCATCCCCATCTACAAAACCAATTATCTCTACACCAACAATCCAAAATCCAAAATCTACAAATCCCATCAACCACATCATTCAAAATCCTCTTCCTTCATCAATACCTACCTCTACATCCACACCTAGCTCATCCAAAACCACAAAAGGACCTCATAACAAGGTGTTGTTCAAGTTTTTAAAATCCCTTACTATACCTTCCCTGAACAATACCATTTTTCGTGGCCCTGGCCTTTTCTTCCACCTCCTCCTAGAAAGGTCATTTCCACTCCTAGTAATCACCCTATGTCATGTCAAGTCCAAAGTCTATCTACCAAGTCTCCACATTGGGCCCTTGTCCTTCATTGTCACACCATAATAGACTCCTCAACGACAAACAACCCAATAACCCGCAATCAAAGTCTTACTTCTTCTCGAGGATAAGATACACAAAACTTCATTACTATCCACATCTACACCTAGGGGTGTTATGAAACTATTCTAGATGACCTCCTCTAATAATCACTTATAACATTACCACCTCCCAAACTATTTGACCCTCAAGGATGGAAACTCGCTTGGTATGACTTTAATGTCTCTTGTGATTATCATAGGACATAAGGTCATTCCATAGAGGACTGTAAGGCCTTTCATCTGATTTCTCAGAAACTTAGAAAATTGTCCTTCCTTCCTTCCGAACCACATGCAACATCATCATCTTCATCTAAATCTAAAGATCCCATGTCTAAAATATCTACCCTTCAAGCCGACACTATACACATAACCACTCACTCACAAAATTACAACACAGATCCATCTAAGTCTAAGAAAGCTAAAACTTTCATAGCCATACCTCCACCTCTAGAGTTAGTTGCTCCATCTAGATAACCCTAAAGTATCTATCTCCATATCTCCTGAAGTGTCTAATCAAACAATGTCACCCAAAGCCAAGGTTTCAATACTTGTTGCACCACCCTCATCATCTACCTTAATACATAAGGTCGTTATAAAACAATTACACCAAGAACCCGTTAAAATGTCATTATACGAGTGGTGTAAACATCACCTTCGATAAACAAGCCATGATCAAATCCCTTTATTCGATATCTGTGCCTTCATATGACCCTTCATATTTCACAAAATTTATAGGGGCCCTTAAAGCATCCACAACCATATCATTTGAGCCATATGAGATCCCCTCGCTTAGACCAAAAGAGCATGATTTACCACTCTTTATCACCACTCAAATCAATGATGTCCTCATTAGAAGGGTCATGATTGATGGGGGCACAACCATCAACATTATATCATCCATTTCTTTTAATCAACTTAAACTATCTCCTTCCGTCGTTGGTCAAACTCTAGTTTTACTACGATCCTTCAATGACACTATCACACCCACATTAGGTACTATTATCCTACCACTTAAAGTCGGTGTTAAGACCTTACATGAACTCTTCTACATTATAGAAGGAGAGTTCCAATACAACATGTTGTTAGGATGCCCTTGGATACACACTATGCTTGTGTTCCTTTTACACTCCATCATTGTCTTAAATATGAATATGAAGGTCAAACATTCACAGTCCCCACAGATCCAAATCCATTCACTAACTGTTATATGACATATCGGTACCTAAATCCACATCCCTAAATCCACATTAGATCATCTAATGAAGCATCTACCAACACATCCATTCCTTCATCTAAACTACAGATGATTCCTCCCTTAGTGACGTTGTACACCACCTTACCACTGGGGAGTATCACCTCTCATGCTTAACTCCATCCCCTCACCTAAGACTTATGGTCACCCTAACAAAAAACCCATGTATGAGCCTAACGTAGGGGATGTTATCTCTTATGGTCCCACTTATCTCAAAACAAACCTTGTCTATGGGGGACACGATCATCCTTCATCCCATTCTATCAATCCATACCATGCCATGCTTTCACATTAGACTTCAAATCCTTAGATAATCCAAATTTCACTTATATGTACCTTCACCATTGCTATGCGTGGAAAGGTTTTGGCCTTGACCATTATAAATAGGGAATACATGACTTGATTGTCCAACGCTCCCTTAAAACTTATGAGAAATATGGCCTAGGTTATGAGAAACTTGACTTTGATCCATCTAAAACCACTACATCTGTATATATCATTAAACTTGAACCGTCATCACTACTGACCCTGAATATCTTATAGACATAGATGACATGTATCCATCCTGCCTAACTTTTTTTAGTCAATACTATATCCTTAGGATCATTTACTTATCAATCGGTCACTCCGTCAAATCATTACCTCTTATTTGGCCAGAAATGGTTGAAGAAGATTTACCTTCTATAAATATCCTTCAATGTCATGATGAGTAGGATATCCTTTCCCATATGGGAGTGAGGATCACTTCCTTCAAAAATCCCTACCATCTGATACACCAAATCTCCTTAATGAATCCACCATCGATGTTAACTTAGGAACCCCTCAAGATCCTCACATAGTTAAGGTTGGTCAATCACTTAATTCACAAGAACTAGATGACTTCACCTCATTTTTAGCAAAATATTATCAAGCCTTCTCCTAATCATATAGTGATATGCCTGGAATCAATCCCAACATTGTCATACACAACATTGTCACATATCCGACACTAAACCTGTTAAAAAAACTCCATAAGATGCATCCATGCATAGATCTCCTTATTAAAGAAGAGTTACAACACCTTTTATCTGCTAACTTCATCATACCCATTGACTATCCATAATGGGTCTCTAACATCGTCCTTGTAACTAAAGCCTTGGGTAAGTTATGCATCTGGCACGGACTTAAGGATCTCAATCTTTCTTGTCCTAAAGATGATTTCCCCCTTCCAAATATAGATCAACTTGTTGACCTAACAATCAACCATGAAATTCTCTCCCTTATGGATGGATTTTCTAGTTATAATTAAATTTTTATTGCCATTGACGATCAACAAAAAAAATCCTTTATCACTCCTTAGGGAACCTTCTGTTACCACGTTATGTTGTTTGGTCTTAAAAATGCATGAGATACTTACCAATGTGACATGACCTCATCCAAAAAACTATCGAAGATTATGTTGATGATATCTTAGGAAAGTCAAAATCACACAAAGATCACCTCAATGTTCTTGAATCCATCTTTAGTCATCTTATATAATATTGCCTTTGTCTCAATCCTATAAAATGTGTTTTTGGTGTTCTCACTAGAAAATTTTTAGGATTCATCATATCTATTCGAGGTATTGAAGTTGACCCAAAAAGTTTAAATCAATAATTGAAATGCCTCTTGCATCCAATCTTAAACTACATAGACTTCGAGGTAAATTACAGTCCATCCAATGTTTTATATCGCAACTTTCTAATCGTTGTCAACCGTTTCATCATCTTCTCCTCAAGGACGTAGATTTTTACTGAGATTTTGACTTTCAGAAAGCCTTTGACGAAATCAAACAATATCTCCTATCACCACTTGTGCTTACTCCACCTTGTGAGGGGGAGTCATTTTATCTATACATATCTACTTCAGAACACACTCTAGGAGCCATGCTCACTCACCGTGATAACCGTTGTCACAAAATCTTTGCACCCTTCGAATGACCGAATGTGAACATGAAATTTGGTGTGATTGGGAAATATGGGATCACCTCTCAAGATGTGGGACTTGGGCTCGAGGTGAACCTCCAGAGAAGGCTGGCTTCCTCTTCCTAAACTAAGTGTTGTACTACTCCTAGTGTAATAAAATGGTTATCTAGTCCTATGCTAACATTTTCATGGGTTTTAGGGAAAGAGATCGAAAGAAATGAAACTATACTAGGGATGGTGATGCACACAATAAATGGTGTTCTTTAGACTTAGGAAGGGTTAACTTGAAGAGGGTGTTGTGTACCACAAGAAAACTTCACCTACTGTAACTTAGAGAGGGTAAATGGTAGACCATAGATTAAGAAGCATGCGTTCCCTTTGTTAAACTTCAATTAGATAACAACATATCAGTATTCTAGTGAAGAAGGATGAACTTGAGAAGGGTGAACAAGCACCACAACTCAACCACATGTAATACTCCACCACTTGATAAGCCCATAACTCCAAGAACCTGTAATAGAAACTTAAACTTGCACAAGTGTACCTGTAAGCATGAGAAAGGCAAAAAGTAATATAAAAGGATGAATGGACCAAGATTAGTCATAAAACACACACTTTTATTACTTCAACAACATGCTCAATGCATCATACATTCAGAAGAGGCAATAGTTTTCATTATAGTCTCGAAAGAAGGCTTGAATGTTCCTTGACATACTGAGAACAACTTGTAGAAGCGGGAGGTTTCTTGAAAACTATACACTTGTCTCAGAAGTATAACTTGTCCAACCTGTTGGAATGAGCTTCCAACTTACATTTATAGAAAAATCTATGAGAAAGAAGAGGAAAAGTAATAAATTCTTTCCTAAATTGAAGGTACATGATGGTTCATTTATTACAAAGTTAGTTGAACCACTTGAGAAGGTTCCATCATGTGTCATTAATTCCCAATTGACTTAATCCTCTCAATTAATTAAAAGAATATTTAAATAAAATATTTTAATAATAATAATAAATATTATTAATAAAATATTTAAATAAAAATATTAATTTAAATAAATTAAAGGTGCCCCCGAAGACCGGTTCGACTTGAAGAAGGTGGGGTCCCATGAAAATAGGGAAAAAATAGCCCAACTCGGTGGTTGACTCACCGAGCCAAATCACCGAGTTAGGCTTGAGCTCTTTCATCTCCACCACAACCGAGCTCACTTTGAATCAAGCTCACCACTAACTCTACATGAGCTCACTTGGTATTGGCCTTAACTCACTATATGCATGGTTCAACTCGGCGAGTTGATCTTATGTACACTCTGTGATTATCGAGCTCTCTAATGCTATTTTTTGTGCATTGGCATCCAACTCTAATAATCCGGAATGACTTGACACCAGCCCTTCCACAAGCTTATTACCCTAGATGAGCAACTCAACCATTCCTTCCAATGTTGTGAATCCTCCGATGTCGAGTCCATATCTTATGAGCTCCACATTACATTCCTTGCAAGTTTAGCTCGTCTTGTGTTTCAACCCTACCACCTTCGTAGTGATCTTGGCTAATGCCTCGCTTAGGTCCAATAACTCGGACCATTGATCTAAGCTCATTCTTTTAAAGCTATACAACCAAATTCCGTCGAGTCATGAGTTTACCTACTGATGAATTACTCATGGGTGAGAACCTCGGCTATAAGATCACCGATATTCTACCTTAGCTCGGTGGTTAATCTTCTCCGAGGACCATGTATTTTTCTTGCAATGTCACCATGATGTGAGATCACTCTGGTTGAGCATCGAGATCACCCATAATATTCTCGATGATCCTTCAAGCATTACCCTATGAGTCTTTTCTTCTAATGCATGTCGAATTCTCGCATTTCCATTTCCAAGTGATTTGGCCATGGCTCGGTCAACTAATTCGATACCCTATTTTATATAAATTGCTACTCATAACACTTCCTCCTGGAATCGAGCATCTATGCCCATTTCAAATAATTCTACCTTGATCTAGTATTTACTCGGTGAATGGCATGAGCTCCTCCCCTTTTCGAGACGAACCGTCCCTTCACGAGCTCACCATTGAGCTCACTGCTGACTCGTTCTACTAATGTTCAGCGATGAACAAGCTTCCTCATCAAACTGAGATCCTTGGCTTTGTATTGATACCCAAAATCAATCGAGCTCTTCCTGTATCATCTGTGAGCTTTCCTTAGCTTTTTTCTAGATGAGCTCCTTGTCAATGCTTGATAACCGCCCTCTACCTCGACCGGGTCTCTGTGTATTCACCTCTTTTAAATAACTCTCCACCGAGCCTTGTCTATTCTTATTGAGCTACCTTAATCATGATCCCAACACGAGCCCAAAATGAACCCAACACGAGCATTCACATGAAATTGAATCCCTTGCATCAAATGGTTTGCATGGTTCCAACTCGGTCACCAAGTTGTCTCGAGCTTGTCTTCCCACGACACTCTTTTCTTTTATCTCTATACACCGACCTAGAATTCTCATGCATCTCATGCCCGAGTTCATCACTTTGCCACGACTTAACACCTACATCTACACTACTAGATAACAAGCTCTTCACGACAAGTTCCATATTATCAAACTTAGCTCTTGTGAATTTTCTCAACTTCTATACCGAGCTTCTTCATGAGCTAACTTACATTTGAGTGAAACAAGATCCACTTGCAAGCTCTTCCTACGATCATTTGAGTGCCCTTCATGTTTGGATTGAAACCCTTACGTGAACTCGTTGAACCACATTTTGGTGCCATGTATGCATTCACAAAGTAACTTAGTCCTATGCATCAAGCTTCTGGCTCAACGATGACTCCTCGCATGCCTCCACATGCTCTATTTTATGTGCTCATCGCCAAATGCCTCTTTGTTTTAGAACTCGATTTCGAATGATTCATGTATGGTTGGAATTCATCCCTTTGCGATGCATTCAAGCTCCCTACACTAACCTCCATTGCTGCACCGCTTAGCATTTGAATCACTCCTTACCCTTAACTCAAAAATTGTCTTATCAACTTAATAACTATCTCAAAAAAACCCATATAAGGTGGTTAGCTCGATGGTATCTCCTTTTATCTCATCATTTTATGTAGGCGTCATGCCCACGATCTACGAATTGGCTATTTTGGTTTGAGACTCTAACTACCATGTTTCCATACACGACATGGATTTCACACTATGCAAGTTCGAGGTTGGCATCCCCAGGTCTCAAGGCCATTTTTCCCCACTTACCATTTTGGAAAATCGACGTTTAATGCCTCGCTTCTCCATTACGCATCACACTTTTTTGGCGTGGTGACAGAGGCACCAAGCTATTTTGAGCCACATCCGAGCCACATTGATCAAATTGGATTCACCATTGGTGAGCTATTTCCATGTTGTAATCCTGCCAAACTACTACAAGATTTTTCCCCTCTGCACCGACCTCATACATGTGATTCGATTTGTTTATTTTTCATTCGGCACATGTTGGCTTAAAACAGTCCTAATGCTTTGTGATTTCCAACCTAATCGTATCAACATGGCCTTTTGACTTGAATTTTCCAAATCACATCCCTGCATTCTCAGCGAGTAACTCACTTCTTCGAAATCTAAAATATAATCCGTTTGAAGCATTGATCGACAGAGCTCCAAGCTTATATCAAACTTCAAACTTTCAATATAACATCACCAATAAATCCTGAGCTAACTACCTAGTCACACACATTTAGCCTTGTCATTAAGCTATGTTATCTCATCATTACACTTCATTTTCGAGTCATCCTGGTTCCATAAGGATCATCAAGATCCTTAAAATTTCTTAGTTTCTCCACGTAATAAAATCTCAACCCATACGAGCTTGTTTGTGAGCTCATTACAACTCATCCCGATACCGAGTTGATCCTGGTTCAAGCCCCTCCCTTTGAGCTTTTGATATTTCACCGATGCTTTAATTATTATGGCTCATTATTGAGCTTGAATCCTTGAACCAAGCTCCCATATTGAATTAATGCCTTCTCGACTGGCCAACTTCTTGAGTAGCTCACCGAGCTACTTGGAGAGATAAATATTTGCTCGATGGCCCTTGGCCTATTTTTTAAACTCTTCCCATGTTTGGAAAATTTCTGTATTTTCTTGACTAGACCGACTCTTTTTAATGAAGGGCTCGCCAACCCGTCGAGTTGAGCGTTAACCATGGTTCTTACGAGTGCTATTATTTTAGGTGTTCACATCTTAGAAATCTATAGAGACTCACAACTTGTCATTAATCAAATCAAAGGAGAATACCAATGTAAAAATGAAATCTTGAAAAATATAAAGCCAACGTTGATTTTCTCTCATCGGTACTTTTGATCATTATACCATTCAAACCATGCCACGATATTCTAATAAATTTACAGACACAATGGCCTCTTTAGGATCCCTCATCCCATTAGAAACCGAAGAATCAAAAGACAACACTAAAGTATCCATGGTCATTCAACTATTGGACTGCCCCTCAAATCAAAATGAAATCCCTCCTATCAATAATGTTAATAATGATCTAACTAATTTTTGGTATACGTAAATCTATGATTACCTTTCCGAATCTAAAATCCCATCCGAATTATCACGTAATGCTAAAATATCATTCCTTCAATGCACCACCCAAATTTTCATCATAGGTGGTATCCTTTACAAATATAGTTTTGATGGTATCTTGTTAAGATGCCTTAAATCACATGAATCAATCAAAGAAATCGAAGAAGTCCATGATGGTATTTGCGGTGGACATTTAAGTGGAAATTCCATCGCTAAATTTGTTATACAGTTAGGGTATTATTGGCCTACTATCATTAAATATTGTTGTACATATGTTAAGAAGTGTGTCAAATTCCAACTCCATTCAGACCTCTTTCATGTCCCTAGTTGAGCACCTTTACTGACCCACCCATGACTTATGACCTTTCTCTCAATGGGGTTAGACTCGATTGGTTATATCAATCCTAAAACATCTCAACAACATCACTTCATTATCAAAGCTTGAGTACTTCACTAAATGGGTTGAATCTATCCCTTTAACCTCAACTAAATCATGACCTATCACCAACTTCATATATCAATACATCATATGTAGTTTTAGTGTTCCCATAAACTTGTCACAGACAATGGAAAATATTTTAAGAATAAAGAACTTAAAAATATTTGTGACACCTTCAACATCAAACTTAGCTTTTCATCACCATATTATCCCCAAGCAAATGGACAAGCTGAAGCCTCTAACAAAACACTTGTCAAAATCCTTATGAAAATAGTAGACGATGCGGTAGGAATTGGCATCTCCAAATCCTGTTTTCTCTTTGGGATTATCAAACTAGCATTCGTACTCCTACAAGAGCTACACCCTATTCACTCATCTATGGCTTTGAAGCCGTTCTACCTCTCAAAGTCTAAATTAAATCACTTCGTGTATCCCTTAAAGACTTCATCCCTGATGAAGAATATTGTCAAGACCGCTTAGAAAAACTTGAATTATTAGATGAAAAAAGTCTAATAGCCCTCAAACATCATCAAGTCTATCAAGAACATGTTAAATGAGCTTATAATAAACATATTAAAGAGTGTGAATTTAAATTTGGTGACCTTGTACTTAAAGAAAATCAAAATGTCACTACACTAGAATAAAGTAAACGTGGAAAGGTTTCTCCTAATTGGATTGGTACATACATCATCACTCAAAAGTATGGGTCGAGGAACGTATCGTCTTGATTCTCTTTTATGTGAAATTGAAAATGAACCTTTGAAAACCTTGCACTTACAGCTTTTCTACTATTAAATGATTGATCATCATGACAGTAGTTACATCTAAATATTTATCACTCCACAAAACCATCCATCTTATCATAGTAATGATTTAAAATCATGTGGTTATCTGTCATTATCCTAAATATACCTTAAAGATGAGCACCACATGTCTCTGTTCATCACATCTTTCACTATGGAAAAGTTCCTCCTTTGTAGGAACCCCTTAATCATTACACCCACCTACCTTGTACTAACCGAAAAACATGACATGGGGCATGTGTGTGTAGGTCATATACACATATTTTCCCCTCCTCGAAATAGTCTATTAGGGACTTTCCCTCAACTCAAAAATGTATGTAAAAGTCATTGGATGCTTATTTTTAAAAAATAAAAATACAATAGACTGATCCCACGAAGGAAAACTATTCAAAATATAAAATCATTATCAAAAAAGTAAAAAATAGTAGGTGATCCTTGAACAACTACCAGTTAAAATCATAAACTGATCCCTTGAAGGACAACTATCTATAAAAATCAAGATTAAAAATAAAAATGTAGACCATACCCTCGAAGGATGGCTACCCATGTAAAAGGATTTCCGCATTGATCAATCTTTAAAGTCAAAAAGTCAAAGCATCATAGGAAAGCTTTCCGTTTGATTGGATTTCCCATCATAGAAAACTTCCCGCATTGATCAATTTTCTTCAAAATCAAATATATTAATCTTGGGAATTTCCCTATGAACCCATTGAAAAGGAGAACCCTTTCCCGCATTGATCTACACATACAAAACCCCTTTCATGTCCTAGGAAGGTACATTTATCTCATCCCACCTTTTACCAAAGATCTTATGTAACTATCTATTGATAATATCATTTAACTTTCATTATTAAAGCTACAAGTGCAAGTGCTTTCAAATTTTCAAAACCCATCACGTATGTCTCAAATCCATAATGAGGTAATCATTCCATTTTTACCCTATCTTATTAGTCACATTTTGATAAGAATCCATTTCAAGATCACATTTTAAGTCATATCATACAATAATATTCTATAAACACACCATATTTTCTATCATCACATTTATCTACTTACATAAATCAAAATCCATCATACTCTAACTCATTTAAATTAAAACATATATTACAAATCATCAAAACATAAAAAATAAAAAGAGATATAGACCATAAGCCACGTCACCATCATATATATAAATAAATTCCAAAATACATCATGATCCAACTCATATAAAAATTCATACATCATCATCGATGTCATATCACAACATAAATATATAAAAATAATAATTTCATATACATCTAAGGCTTCCAAGAGTTGTACATCAAATCTATCATCAATACAGATCATCATCAATAAACCTGAAAATCTCCAAGGAACTCGCATTAGCATGAGGGACAATGCTACCCTCTCCTCCCTTGGCACATATACCACTAACAACTCCAACATCGCCATTAGATCCTCGCTCACCTCTGCCTCCTCTCTCTAATCTCTGTGGTGGGTGACCCACACTCCTGCACTTACACTAGGGCCTACCACCTTTGTGGCCAAATGATCAACATATAATATAACATCCAGGTAATCACAGATAACCATGTCAACATAGTATTGCAACTCTACCCATAGTGTCTAATAATGGGCCATATAAATCATCCTAGATGTCATACTTTGTTCACTAGTCTCGTGCCCTCTACCTACTTGTCTGTTCCCTCGACCACTAGCTTTGTGCCATCGCTGCTACTTTACACCGAAATAGAATACCATGTAATCCCCAAGGCCTTCTTCAATCTATCCCACTATTAGTGGTACTTGTCCCTATCTCTGCTATAACTCGAGTCAACTCAATACTAAGCCCATCCTTCTCAGTAACCACACTATCTTGCTCAGAAATCAAAACATCTATGACCCCCATGAGGTCATCTCTCTCTCGAGCCATATCCCTCTCTCCCTCCACCATGGCCTTCGGCTGTCACCTCTGCAATAGCTTCTACCGAGATAATCATATCCCTCCTCCTCCTCCTAATCATCATCATCAAAAACATGGATCACATCATGTGCTTGTGCTCCTCCCTCCACTCGAGCATAAACTCATCTCACTCGTTGTACTACTCGGGTCCTATCAAAATATCTCAATGACCAGGTCCACCATGCTCTATACTATAGAGTAACTCCCACATCATCAATTGGCACAATTTCACCATCATCATTAGGGCCCATAGCCCCCTTCTCCTAAAAAATGATCATAGGCCTCACCACAACTACCCTCGGGGTCTTTATATCTCCATCCTCCCATCTATATTACATGGGCTCCTCGGGAACATCCTGAATCAACCCAAACTGCCTCCTCACCTGATCAAAATGTAATAACTCATACTCCCTTGCTCTATGATCCTAGACCCATGTATCCTATTGTGTCCCCACCAACTCATACTCATAACCAGGACAATCATGAAAATCTAAGTAGGGCCTCCAAATAACATCCCTTGCTTGTAGCCACGATAAAAATATCGTAAAAGGTATCCCTATTCTTCTTCTACTCCAGGTCCTTTGTCATTTGCCATCTCATAAATTCAGCATGAATCTCACCAATAGTCCATGATAGGCCCAATGGATGAGAAACACGATGTGATCGTACGCCCAACATTGTAATAAAATCCAACATCAATCCCATATCACTTGTGGGCCTTCCAGGCCCACAACTCTTTGAATGTCTATGCAAGAAAAGTGGGCCCCCACTCAAACATTGTGTGAATCTCCATCATCTCCACCACTACACTGTCATCATCCGGAGGAATCATCCACCTCTTGAATCTAGTAAAGCAAAGCATGAGATGCTCATCCTAGTACAACCATCCCTCCCGGGGCTCATACTGATGACTGATATGCAAATGCCCCTGACTCATATCTCACATGCCCTACCTCATCACCATATAACCTCTGCATCACATCCAATCTCTCTACCTCACTGATGATGTATTGATCCGGAGGATCCTCACTGAGAGAAACACCGATCTAAGATCTTCTTAGAAATTATTGCGAGTCATTTTTAAAGCATGGAGAAAAATTACGATTAAAGTCGACAGTTTGTTTGCAGAAAACGGAGCTCGTTTGCAAAAGTTATAGCACGCTGAAATTTTTGGGCAACTGGCGAATTTTGGAGTTTTTGTGCAGGTTGGACGTGTGCACGCTCGCCAAGTGTTGCGATCGTATTGCGACACATGGACGAATTGTGTGACGTATTAAAAAAATGGGTTTTGGAACGCCGGTCTTGGACACTCGATCTCGGACAAATGGACCCCACTATTTCTTGGTGGGGCCCTCCCGAGTTCGACACACTCGATTAAGGAGGGGTGCCTTGGCCTCCTTCTCATTTAACCATTCAACCAACTTTGTATATAAACCTCTATATTTTCTATTGCGCCATGCATGTGGGATATTGGGCATGTATGTTTTAAATTACCTACGCCTTATAAACTTATTTGCACTTTCCACGCCTATATCTAAACTTCCCACGCATTAGTTTGAACTGTCCACCATTTAAGGGATTGGGCGCCTAAAAATATTCCATGCGCCACCCAAGAAATGCGCCCAAGTCAAAGCACCTATCACATAGGCTTAGGTGGCTACCTTGCCACTTAAAATGCGCGCCCACTTCTATTTTAAAACCCTTGGATAACCTTCATGCGCCCAATGTGGGATTTTAATCCCAAAAGATAAGCCAAAATTCAAGGAGGGGAATGGAACTCGGGTGGGCCGAGTAAAAAGATAAGCGCCCAGCCATCAGACCAGGAGGTGCACAAACAATATAAATAGGGTGATATTCTATTTGTAATGCATTGGGACTGTGTAGAAATATTGTATTGCTCATATCTTGAGCTAACGGTGGAATTTGGAGGAGATGTAAAAGGCAACCCCTGTTATTTTCGACAGAGGAAGACTGTGAGAAGGTCTAAATTTTGTAGAATTCTTTGTAAAGGATTATTTTCAAGATTTTAATAGATCGGTCCCATTCAACCAGGACAGGAGGAGCGTAGGCCTCAAGTGGCTGAACTCGTTATCAATTCTCGCGTCACGTTGCTGGTGAATTCTCTTCATTTATTTCAGTATTTGCACAAGTACTTGCAGTTTTTATTCTTTTATTAAAAATACAAAAAGAAATAATGCACAAATTTAAATCGAAGATCAATACAAAGCAAGAAAAATGTGTGTGCACAATTGCTAGTTAAATTTGGTTTTCGGATCATGTATATCCCCTCTCCTCGGATAGGTAATATCATAATCCAATGAACATCTTCTAGAGTGAGGGTCATCTCTCCAATAAGAAACCAAAAGTGTAGGTGGAAGGATTCCACTGCTCCAATAATGCTAGTATCAAACTCTGACATATGTGAATCCATCTATAATCCCTAATACCACCAAAACCCATAGCCTCAATATGCTCCCAATCATCATCTGTCATATCTTCCCTCACCTCATCTAAAATAAGTGGTATATGACCTTAGATCGTAAGCTTCGCATCCACTTGCAAACAAAAACACAAAAACACACATTAACATTATCAGAAAATATATAGAACATTAGCATCAATATTAATACATCAATATTATCACCAAATTGGCATCAAAACTCTATAAAACATTTTCAATAAAAATTCAAATTGCCACATAATAGTTGAATCGCTAGTGATTCATGTGCTTCCAAATTCGGCATCTGTACGCCCCCAAAATGGAAAAAATTCTAAAAGCTACCAAAATCAACAAAAACACAAACAAAACAAGTCAAAAAAACTTACCTCTGCCATAGTAGGTTTGTGATGCCTGCTTGACAAAGCCATTGCACTCAAATCACCTCAAATCACATTTTTTCACCCAATCTCGCTCTGACAATTTCATATTTCACTCGGTAAAAATGAGCTTATCACATTGAAATCGGCTATTTATAGCCCCAAATTTACCTCGACGCAATCACCGATGATTTCCTTAATCATCGGTGATTTCTCTGCAGAATCGCTAGCGATTTGTCCCATTTTGGCATCCATGCCCATTTTTATATCAAATCATCACTTTTTTCCACAAAAGTGTCTCTTTCAAAGGACCCTAGTCCTTGAAACATTAAATATCGGACAAACGAAATCAACATTGGGATTCGTCATATGTTTATGGATGCTTGCCCTTGGCCCCCATCACTTGATTTCCCCATCTATTTAACCTACCTTCGTGGATCATACATCTATAAGTATCGAAATTTGTTTGTTTCATGATCATTTGATTCCTTGGTAGCACATCTTATTTCGGTACCCCTTGGGAGCAGGGAAACTTTTTAAGAAACACATAACAAACCTATCTAATTAAAATTGTCAAACAATGGTGTTCCTTGGATTGTATTTACGGTCACCCCATTTTGGGGGGATCACCCATACAAAAACTCATCATCATTTTTGTCTAACGCTTTGCTATTAAACCCTGTGGACAAAAAGGGGAAAATGTAGACACCAAAAATCTACACCCCTCATCTTTATTCAATTAATTAATTAAATACATCGATATTTCATACCCAACATTTAATCACACTACATTATCAAAATCATTTATCCTAAGTCTAATATTCCATGACATTTTACTTTTATGTAAATTCCTTATCACATCACTTTTACACATGTAAAATCCTATTTTTCCCCTATCCTAAATAATACATAACCACCTAGATTAACTTAATCATTTTCTAAACCACCCAAATCAACCTAAATCTATTTATTTATTTCCTAAAATCCATTTAAGACCAATTTTAACCTATTTCTAACTCCCTTATCTCGAAAAACAAACAAATCATTATCATTCACCCACATATCAAAATCATCTACAAACCTAAATTAGATAAATCCAAACATAAACAAAATCAAGTATAATCTAACCTATTTTGTCACCCTCCAAAACAAACACAACATGTCCCCCAACAACTTAACAAATTAGCCACTCGAAATCCAAACCAAATAGCCTTGATTTAGAATTTGTTTCAACTATTTTCCTCACAAATCTCAAACAACCTAAAATCACCGGTGATTCGGGCAATCGGTAGTGATTATTCAAGATGGTTTTCGGTCTCTCTCCAGGATCCTAAATTTTAGTTCATAGGTTCTTTCTTTCAATTTGGTTTCACAACCTCATGTACATCATCATTCAACATTTGGATATCATAATGAATACCAATTTTTTTTAATTACATTCATTGGGCCTCTTAGAGAAATTTTGGATCATCTGTGAATCAAATCTTTACCCTTCAGTTTGTAGACTTCATCAACCACCACAAATTACTCTAGAGCGAGGGTTGAGGCTTCTTTTAGCTCCACATCAATCTCAAGGTACATATTTTTTGTTTATTCATCTCTTTTACATCATATCTAAATATTTATCACTTTGCAACATCAGTTTAAATATTCAGACATTTTATTTAATTAAACTATTCAAAATTATTAGAATCGCCAAAGAATTGGCCCAATCACCAATGATTCCTGTCAGTTTTACCTTTCAACAATATTTATCAGTTTTCCATCAAATATATTTTGTCTATCATATCAAACTAGTTGCTTCTAACATATTTTTGAGCATGGATTACTTTTATATGGAAATTGGTGGCCCTTCTCATGAAATCACCAACATCCACTCCTTGCTGATAATTTGACACCCTTTTTATTGGGAACAATATGATATCTTGCATGATCTGACTTTGTGCGCCATCCATCACGCTCCTTTAGACAAATTGGAGAACATTTTTGAGTTCACCCAGGAAATCTATCAAGAAGTAGAAGACTACTAGACACACATATTTCAATTACATACTTATGAAAGCTGAAATATTTTGGGCTACGTATGAGGCTAAACAGGACATCCCTTTTGAGCTTGAGTTCAAGCCATAATCTATTTCTGATATGTCTCTCATTCATTTCTTATCTATCATCTATCTGCTTTGTATTAGCTTATCATTTTTCAAATATCCATCATATATCATGTATTGTCTATTTATTTCAATCTACTTAATTTTTTAAACAATGAGATGACATCCTTCGAGGAAGCCCTTTGGATTCCTAGAATTGGCCTTTGAGAGAAGCTCACTTATCCATATTTCTAATCATATCTTGTGTAGTGTATTTGATCGCAAGTTTACTTGCAGGAAAGGAGCTTGTACACATCTTTCATGGAGCGCAACATCAAGCATCATCAATCAACATCTACGGGTATTGCTAAACCTTGTGTCCTCTGAGGTCAGTATTATTTTTATTTTCTTATTTTGTTAACTCAAGTTGAAGGAGTAGAAGTATTTCTAAACAAAAGGTTCCCAAGAGGATGCAAAATCTGATGTGTATTGATAAAGACATGCTTTATATAGATAGAACGAGTTTAGATTTTAATAGGGGTTTGGAGCCAAAAAAGAAAGCACATCCTTTGAAAATGTGTGATTTTTATGATTGATGTGTAAACTTGTAGGACCTTTGAACACGTCGAAAAATGGGATATGATTATTAAAATTAGGGTTTGATGAGGTTTGGAGACAAAATAATGATGTTTTGGGTGATTAGTCGATTGTCGATGATTGGGGCAACGGGGAAAAAATTGATATAAAAGGCATGTAGGGGTTAATTTTTGTTATTGCGATGTGATAGAAAAATACTAACAAACCTTGATTCCCAAATTTTTAGTGTTTTTAGAGTGATTGAGGCAGTCGGAGGTGTCTTGAGACTATGAATACCCACCCATGCAGAGGTAAGTGGGTGTTTTAAATTTTTGCATTGATTTTTTATTTTTTTTTGAAAAGTGAGAAATCGCATAGAAACCGTTTGTGATTTCTTATAAAATCACTAATGATTTGGGAATCATGGGTGATTATATGGATTCACCAGCGATTCAAGTTTTTTTGATTATAAAGAGTTATTTTAGGATTTGTTTGGTTGATTTTTGATGAATTGTATTTGATAGTGTGTTGTTGGTTTTTATGGATGTAGGCTAAGGACCAAATGACTACACGTTATATAATCCAGAAGATATTGGATGTCATTCGCGATAGATTATAATATGATGATTGGAGTCATTTAGAGGAGGTTGGGTTGGGAGAGATGCATCATTATAGACATATCCCCGGGATATGGGGCTATTATTGGCTTTATTTGAGAGATGGGATCATGTTACAGGAACTTTCTAGTTACATATAAGTGAGATGACCATCACCTTGGAGGACATTCATAGGATCTTGCGACTGCCAGTGTAGGGTGAGTAGGTATATGTCATTGATGAGGTGAACATGGGTGATATTATAGGCACAAAATATATGCACTTGGGTACATTTCTAGGTCATAAAGCATACTAATGTATACATGATTCCCAAAAATAAAACTAGTGGTTGAAAACTCCTTTTGGGACATTTTCTTTATCTCTTGCATTCTTACTCATCTTACACATCTTACATCCTTGTTGGTACTTGACTGATTTATATTTTATGGCCTTAGACACTAACACCTAGTTAGGATGGAAGTGCCAGGTTCTCTTATTAATCATGGGAGTCTGACCCTCTCTCTGCCTCTTCTTACTCTTTTGGGTCTCTTTTACCTTTTGGTCATCTTTTACCACTTTGGGTTGGCCTTTCGTTGTCAATTATGAAATTCAAACAAGGGAATCATAAATATACTTAGTTACTTCTTCTAAATCAAGGGCCAAACACTAACCATTATCTATTATCACCTAAGATTGCATCCAAAGGAACATGATAATTTCAAAAACATCCATCTAGCACATCCATACAAGGGACAATGGATGCATCACTCTGCATACACAACATAGGAGGGAAGTTCATTCTATTCCATCTCACACATTTGCATACTTAGGGAATTCTAGATCTAGCACTGCTATCATAGTGCAACTTGCATAAGGGCAACCTAGGGCATCATTACACACACATTCACACAAAACTACATGGAGTTTGAGATGTAGTGCAACACTCGGTCATAAGATCACTCTTTGGGTGATTATCAGGTCGATCGACTTGACATTATACATCTTCTTTATTAGGTTTGATGTGGTTTGTGGGCATGTGTAGCTAGTTATCTATTTTGCAAGTTATAGGTATAATTGGTGACATTGGATTGAAACCAGAGTGATAAAATAGGATCAACTGTGAATTTCTCCCAACCTAGAAAATATCAACACCTAAGCATCTAAGTGAATAATAACGCCCATATCGAGTCACTAGTAGCCAAACATTCATGTCCTCCCATGGGCACTTCTATCCTATGCATTTTTGAGTCCCGAAACCTTGGCGACCCTTTAAAACACTCTTCCCAGTCTATTCCAATAGTTTCTTAGCTCATATCACTTCCAAATCACTCAGAAATCAGCTAAGTCACTCGTTCCCTCTCTCTTGCTTAGGGTTTCATATTATTGTATGATTATTACAAATGTCTTAATGTATTTTACCATTAGAATATCATTAGTAAAGTAATTACTACGAATAAAGGTTTAATTCTATTTAATTAAATCAGTTGTATGCAACAATTATTTGGAGATGATTCTCTGGATGTCATTTATTCATCTAGAAGTTTTGCGTATGGTTGATTCTATAATGATGATGAGGAGGGTCGTGCCCTAGTTACGATGATGATGATGGGGATCAATTGCTATCGCCTACCTTGATTTAATAAGTGGCACATTTTATTGAATGCTAACTAGAGTTGTAGGTGACATGATGGATTATAGGATGGATTTTGAGCGAGATGAAGTGCAACTCAAGGATGGAAGCATAAGGGTTTGACCACACAAAAATAAGGCATGAAGAAATATGCGAAGTATCATAGAACAATGATGCGCCTAAGAATAGTTAGAAAACATGACTTAGCCTTTTATGTGGTTTAAGCCTTTTTTGGAGTTGGAGTCTTGAGAACTGTATGCAATGACACGAAGACTTGCAATTCATGTAAGGCTATTTTGGGAATTGCACGGTAGATCAAGTGCCATGTAAAGTTTTGGTCTAATAATAGGATATGTACTTAGAGTTATCTTTATAAGATCTATTATTAGCATTTGAATGCTTTTCTATTCTCTTGTAAAGGTGCATGGATATTATTAACATGTAGCATATTTTTGGAAGGTTCATGGGTGGTGAAGGGCAAGTCACCACCCTTATATATATGTATTGATTTGCACGGTTTGGATATACCGTTTTATTGTAGAGTTATGCAGCGGAATCGCTAGCGCACATGACTATGGAAACTGGATCATGATGTATGAAGCTTCTATGTGTTACATTATTTAATACAATGGATCTTATTGGCTGGATATTAGTGTTAGATGTGATTGAATATGTTTCTTGCATGGTAAATATCATTATAGTCATCATTTAGTCAATCTTTCATATGGTTTAGATCTAGATTTAGTTATATGTGGTGTAATTGATTATCTGTTATGGATTTGAATTATATTTGCAATCATGCTAACATCTTGAACAAGCTACTCTAAAGAGGGACCTGGTACCCTTGCGTGCTTTGGGTGAGCACTCAGTCTAGTCTGAGTGATGTCTGCAAACATGCCTTGGGATTTGTGGGTATATTCTAGGCTACATCATTTGTTCTATTTCCATGACCTCTTTCTCTGTTGGTTTAAAAGATGTTGCATGATGAAGATGTACCATTGACCTTGGCTAGTATTGAAAAGTGGTTAGATTATCTAGAAGAAGAGTATGCTTGTAGATTTAGCACTTGGACCTGAGTTTAATGCATACACATGGGTTGATTAGAATCTGTATGACACATTGTATGAGATGTTCTTTGCTATCTTTCTTATAGAGCTATACAAGTGGCTGGTTTCTTATGCATCTAAAAGGAATTGGATGTTTCACATGCTTGTTTGGATGCAGGAAGAATTCCAAGCCTTGTATGATGTAGATCTGATTTGGATGCACTATGTGGATGTTTGGTTCTGTGGTGTTTTGAACAACTATATTCTTGAGTACACAGTTTCCACTTACTATTGCCCATAAGTTTCAGATTTCTAGTTCTTGCGTGAGCCCAGAGGATATTATTTACGTGGTATTCCTTTGGCAATCAAGATCTTGATTGTAACCTTGAATTTAGAAAAGAATCCTATGGCTAGCTAAACCCCACCACACGCAGGGGCATGAACAAGTTTGGTAAAGATGGCGGACCTAAAGCGGCAGAGAGACAAAGAGAAGAAAGGTGGCTTAAGTTTAATGAAGCACATGAGAGGGATCTAATGAAGTAGTGAGAGATCGCAAAAAGAATGGTGTTGTGGAGAGAGATGGCTTGTGAAGGATTTGGAGCTCACGTGGAGGACATGGAGCCAGAGCATTTGGAACTCCCCCATTTGGGAAAGCATGACAGAGAACCATATTTGGCTTTAGATGAGGGTGAGTTGGATGAAATAATGTGGACCGCAGTGCACATCTAAACCTACCTAGCAACTTGGCCTTCACACTTGGTTTTATAAATTCTACAACAATTAACAAGTAAGCAAGCTAGTGTGAGCAATAGAGTTACAATAGATAGAGTCAATTTGTAGTCAAGTTCAGGAGTTAATAAGGGAGATTATTCATCTATGGTGGTGTAATCATTGTCTATGTTATTTGGAGGTCCATCTGGAGGTTTCTTTTTTGGTGTATCATTGACACAAAACGTGGTGCACATAAAATTGGTATGATGTTTGGAAGTAGCATGACTTCATAGACTATGGGAGTCCAATTTAGCATGACCATTAGAACACAAGGAAGTGCATCCTCTAGTATGTTTCCTACTTCAGGAGGAGGATTAGGAGGGTCAAGTGGCTGGGGTGCTTTGGCAGATCTGGTGGATATAGAGGTGGTGGAAACACATAAGGAAATACAGGTTCTGGGTCTGGTGGGCATGGTCGCACTAACCTCAACAAATTTATATGGAGATGTCTCTTTATCTTCCAAAATATAGAGGCATTGAAGATGCATTTGATCATGTACATATGTGTGAAATATTGTGGCGCACCAAGGGGATTACAACTCCATAAATCAAGGCAAGTCAGTTTTCAACTACGTTTTAGGGGCACACACACAACTGGTATAGAAATTTTGATCCTAATCAAACTTTCTATACCGATTAATACAACAACTATTGTGAGATGCCTTTTTAAAAGATTTTTATATCCCTGAGTTTGAGCGAAAAAGCATAAGTGTGCTTAAAGATATTAAGCATAACACTACTGAGAGTGTTTGGGAATATGATGCTTAGTTCAAGACTCTTTTGTCTAAGTTATCTTATGACATCCACATGAGCCAACATGCACAATGGTTTGTTGGAGGACTGATCACACCTTTTAGAAGGGAATTTTAGATAAGACTTATACAGATCCGCGTGAGGCACTTAAAGCAGCTCTGTGGCTGAGGCGGTAGGAAGTGTAGACACAAGAGTGAGCCCATTTGGAAGCTTAGATTGTAGCAATGGTAAAACACTCGGAGAAACAATCGCTAATTCAACACATGAGACACACAGTGGAATTTGGTGTACAAATTATGAAGTAGAAGGGCATACTAAGGATAGTTTCCCTCATAAATCAGTGCACTCATTATTACTGGATTGTGAGATATGTCATTTGGACCATAGTTCAAGTCGATGCCCATTATTGTAGTGCATGATAAGAAATAACGTGTCCTGTTATTGCAAGATTTGCAGGTCTTCCACTCATGATATTGAGGATTACATGTTGATTGATCAAATTCATGATGTCATTGATATTGGTGCATGACGACAAACTGGTGTTGCAAATAACTCTAAGGATAAGGGTGAGCATCATGACTATGATTCACAAATAATGAGGGGCATTCTGATGGTGTCCGTGGTAGAGGTCGAGGATACCATGGAGGATTTAAAGGCCGAGGTCATGGGGGTGGAAGGAATGATTTCCCTTGTGGAAATTTTTATACATGCGGATCTCCTAATCATTACAGGCACGAATGTCCTCAGAACATTGTCTATTATTTTTATAGAAAGAACCATAAGTATGAAGAATTCTGAACTTATATGAACACTTGAGTAAGAAACATAAACAGGAAATAAGGACACATGAATGGTTAGAGTACAATGCGTCGTGGAAGACCAGTGGATGCCAAAGTTAGCATGAGATCCGAGTTGGTACTCTGTGAAGATTACTACACGCATGAGGCTACGTGCTGCCAGAGGAAAATCTAAACCATAAGCATGTCATTATTAAGGAGGAGGTGATACATGAAAAGTATCCGATCCTATACATCGAGAAGGAGGTTTATTAGAAACCATGAAGTCATAAATAATTTTTAGGGTGAGATATAGTGTTTAAAGGAATAGTCGCGGAAGATAAAACAAAAGAAAGTAGCTGATCTCCAGCAGACATATGTGGATGATTTGAAGGAGGTTTACAAGCTGATTTGTGGAAAGAGAACATAATTCCATTTTTAGGGAACTTTTTAAGGGAAAAACTCCACACACTGGGACTGAGCATGAGAGACAAAATTTTCATGCTAATATTCCTTCAGATAGTTTAGATTATGATAAGGAGATTACTCTAAATGTTGTTGTTGATGGTTGGCTTTTGAGAACTATTTTGATTGACACAAACACAAAAGTGAATGTACTCACTTTGGATGCATGGGTTCAAATGGGTAGACCTCCATTGCAGCCATCCTCTAATGTGTTATTCATGGAAAACCGGACTAAGGCCACGCCCATTAGAGTTTTAAAAGATGCATCCATTACTATTCAAGGGGCCAAGTTTACTGGGGATTTTGAGGTCTTAGCTCTTGCAAAAGAAGCAGAAATTTTTCTCACATTACTTGGTGCCCTTGGTGTTATGCAAACAATGCTAACTTAAGTTTTAATAAGGGGTATATTAGCTTTTAGAATAAGGAAGAATGCATCATTATCCCTTTGACATATGGGAAATATGCACCTTATGTAGAGCCCTTAAGTGAAGAAGACTTGAATAGAATTTATGTGTGCACCATTTGAGATCCGAAAGTTCTTGAGCCATCAAAGGAAGGAGTTATCTAATGGGATGATGCATAGTCCATGAGCGATACTACAAGTATTTCATGTGACAACTAGGCACATGGAACTTATGAAATGGTTGGGTGTGAAGTACGAAGTGCAGCTACATGCATGTTAGTAAGCCACACAATATCGGTGTTGGGTAGTATGAATGGGTACGAAAGTACATAGGTGAAGAGAATCTAGAAGCATTCTTTCTGCTATGGAATTTTAGTGGGAATTTTAGGTGGAAAGAAGGAACATGTTAGTGTATACTCTGTGCGGGATGACAATGCACTAGTGGATGGTTCATAGGGATAATATTTTGGAGTGGAGAGAAGTGATGATTACTTTATCTACTATATTTTTGAGAAACAATGCACCTACTCAGATCTATGCATTTTATAGTAATGATCCTATTCAAAACCATGTTCAGTAGTGTGAGAGACTCTAGATAGAGGGGAAGGAAGATTTACCACCTTTTTATGGGTGTAAAATCTTTATTTCACCTTGTGAGGTTACGCATGCACATGGTATATCTATGCAAAGTTGAATAGAGAGACTAGAAATTGGCAAGAACTTACTGAGGTATGATTCATACCTTTGACTATTTTTCCACTAAACCTCCGGTGAATGAGGAATTACAAGTTATGAAGCACTTAACTATGGGAGATAGTGCAAAGGCTGAGGAGCTCCTTCAGGAGTTATTAGGAGAGTTAGACTTGGGGGTGTGTTTTGAAGAGGAAGAAATAGATGTTGAACAACTTGGGTGTGCCTTCCTAGAAAGAGACAAGGGTAAGATGGTCTACATAGTTGATGATGAAGAGGTTGAGAACTTGGATATTGAGCACATAGAGGGTACACACACGAGGTCTAGAAGCACATATGAAAAAGCACACGCATACCATGATGAGCCGTAAGGACCAAGAAGGTGAACATTGGAATAGATATTGAACCTAAGGAGGCCATCATTGGAGATTATTGGTCTGACTTTGAAGTTGCTAAGATCATTGAGTTATTGCGTGAATTCAAGATTTATTTCCTAGGGGCTATCATGAATTAAAAGGCGTACATGAATCATTGGGAGAGATGAGGATAAAACTAAAAGAAGGTGTGTGTCTAGTTCGGAAGAGGCCTTACAGGATGAATTTGAACTTGCACGATCAAGGTAAAAGAAGAAATTGACAAAATGTTAATTTCTAGGATTATTGTGCCCATCGAGGAATCAAAATGGGTGAGCCCTATGGTGATCAACATCAAGAATATGGCAGGATCAAAATTTGTGTGGGTTATAAGGAATTGAATGTTGCATGTGTGATTGATCCTTTTCCACACCATTTACTGAGGAAATCTTGGAGGGTGTTACAAGGCACAAAATCTACTCCTTTACTTGATGGGTTTTCAGGATATCATCAAGTAAGGATAGCTAAAGAAGATCAAGAGAAGACAACTTTCACCACTGAATGGGGAATTTTTTCATACACGGTTATGCCTTTTGGATTAAAGAATGCACTTGTAGTATTTTCACACATAGTGGTACAAGTGTTTCAAGATTTTATTCACAAGTTCTTACAGGTATATCTAGATGATTGGATAGTCTATGGCCTTGTAAAGGATCACTATGATAATTTGAGGCTGATGTTTGAGAGGTGCCGGTAGTTGAGCATATCTTTAAATATTAAGAAGTGCATATTTTCCACACCCTTTGGAATTTTGCTGGGACACATAATCTGTAAAGAGGGCTTGCTAGTGGATCTTGCTAAGGTTCTTTATGATTTTGGGCTTAGAAGAACCAACTAGTCAAAGTGAGGTGTGTGGATTCTTAGGGCACACAAGATATTATAGGAAATTTATAAAAGGTTATGCCAAGAGTTTCTTGCACCCCCTGGAGGAATTATTGAAAGGAAAAGGCAAGTTTTATTAGGGTGAGGCACAACAACGTGCATTTGAGACTCTAAAAGAAAGGCTTACTATAATGCCTATTTTACGCTTTCCTTCATGGTCCAAGCCTTTTCACATTCATGTAGACACCTCTGGCATGGCCATTGGTGCGGTACTAGCCTAACCTAGAGAAGGGATTGTCGATCATCCTATTTGATTTGCTAGTAGGAAGTTGACTCTAGCAGAATAAAATTATACAATGACAGAGCACGAGGCCTTGTCTATGATCTATGTGCTCCATAAGTTTCGACAATATTTACTGGCCACACCTTTCATCTTTTATACAAACCACATGACATTGAATTACTTGGTGAAAAATCCCATTTTATAGGGGCGCATATGTTGTTGGGTACTATTATTTCAGGAGTTCAATTTTACGGTGGTGGTTAAGCCATGTAAGAGTAATTCTAGTACATACCATTTATTAAGGAGTCAATCAAGAGAGGATGTAAAGATCATTAAGGACACAATGCTAGATGCACAACTATTGAGTTGAACAACGCCCTCGGACTTGGAGGATATTGTTGTCTTTTTATGCATAGGTGTGATGCCGAAGGGAATGAAGGCCTTAGAAAAGAAACAAATTACTATTCACGCCATGCCTTACATGTTGATCAAGTGGAGACTTATACAAGTTAGGCCGTTATGAAGTTTTTTGCCGGTGTGTACTTGAACATGAACGTGAAACAATTATGGAAGAGGCTCATGGTGGTATTGTAGGTGGACACTATACAGGGGATACCACCATGCGTAAGATTCTACTAGCTAGTCTATGGTGGGAAACATTATACAAGGATTGCAAAGAATATTGTAAGGTTTGTGACCATTGTCAGTGCCTTAGAAAACTGGGCATAGAGATGAGATGCCTTTGAGACCTATTACTAGTGCAAAACCTTTTGAGAAGTGGGCAATTGACTTTGTAGGACCTAACTCCCCAGATGCACGTAGGACATGATCACACTACATTATAACTTGTACATATTATCTTACAAGATGGGAAGAAGTGGCACCTATAGAGGTTTTCATAGTAGATACAACACAAAGGTTTATATGGGAAAATATTATTAGCAGGTATGGATGCCCTTTAAGTTTAACAAGTGATAGGGGTACTCATTTCCTTAATGAGACTATCAGGATATTAGTGGATGAATTTATGGTTGCACACCATCATAAAACCCCTTATCACCCTTAGGTAAATGAAACTGATGAGGCCTTTAACAAAATATTGAGTCGTACCTTGAAAAAAATTTGTGATGTTGAATGTGAGATTGGGATGATAAAGGGTTTTCCGTACTTTGGGCATACAGGAAAACCTATAAGAGGTTGAATATGACAACACCCTTCTAGTTGGTGTTCGGAGCAAAGGTAGTTCTACCTATAAAATTCATGTTACCTTCTTTGTGTATTGCACATGTGAGAGGTTTGGCTAATGTGCAGGAATTGGAAGAACGTATTGACAAATTAATGCATTTGGATGAGAGGAGTGCCACGAGAATGATGGATTTAGAAGTAAGAAAAATCTAGGTAGAAGGCATGACATGATAGACACATCAAGGATAAGAAACTTGAGGTTAGGAAAATGGTACTTTTGTATGATTCAAAGTTTTTGCACCACCCTGGAAAGCTCAAGGTGCATTGGTTGGGACTGTATGTTATCACTTATATACTTGATTCTAGGCACTTTCTAGTTAGAGGCGTTAGATGGGACACGGTTTCCCAATTACTTCAACGGGAGTAGTCGAAGCCCTACTATAAATAAGTCTTCTTGGTGTTTGTAATAAGGTAATATTGCCACTTAGATTAGGTTTCCTTAATGCATTCCCTTTATATATGTTTCCTTCATTGTTTTATGCTTTGTCAATTTTGTTCGAGTATTTTGTGTAATAAGCACGTTTGCGTGCAGAAGATGATTACTATCTAATTTTTTTCATGCACGAGAGGACCACGCATACCATGAGTGTGGGGTCGGTTATAAACAAGGACTCATTTCCAAGTTGGACTAATAGTTGAAGATGAGTTTGTATAGAAGACAATTTGTGCATGTTCTCAAAAAAAAGGGTGTGGAAAAGAAGAGAAAAGTTCTCATGAATAAAGACCACCAATGGAAAAATGGACGCACAGTATATGACAAGAGGTAGGCTGATGAGGGGAAACTAATTAGGAAAAGGTGCGGTGGTAAGGTAATTCAATGCATGACAAGGCACGTACTGAGAAGGAGGTTTGTGGTGAGAAGTAGGAGCCATACTAGAAAGTTATGACTATGGCGCGGAAATGAGTATCATGAAAAGAATTGAAGAAATGAAAAATCAAAGTTGGGTACGGTGGTAGGTGGAGAGTAATAAATGTGATAAATTTTTGAAAATATATATAAGGACGTGATGCAAAATCATTTTTACCTTTTCCTTCAAGAGTTATCAAGTGATTTGTTTGCAAGCAAGTTAGTGAATGAGCTGTGAGGTTCGAGAGAGTTGCGAACTAGTTTTTGAGATCTATGCACAAGGTGATCTTGCGCTCCATTTGGCAAAGTGTTTGAGTGAGACAGAGGTGTGCGTGGAGAAATATTGATAGTTAGGGTTTGGTATCGAGCTAGGGCACACAAATTTTAGTTGTAAAACTTGGAAAAGGTAAAAGATAAATTCTTTGAAGTTGATATGGCACCCAAAAGAGCACCTGGAGCTGGCACAAGGGGAAAGAAGAAGAAGGAAGCTGAGATTGAGGTTGAAGATGCCCCCGAGAGTAGGTTTTCTGAAATGTAGTACCCAAAAGGAGTTTTTATGGGCTGCGATTGGGATTCACACGTTCGTCACTACAAGGTTAGCGATTATAACCATAGGAATATAAATAACGAGGAAGAATTGGAGAAATTGCTGGTTAAGAAGACCTCAAAGAGAACATCGAATGATATGGCGGTCTACGACAATGTTAACAAGAAGTTACTGATCAAGGTAGGAGTGTTACAGTTGTATGAGCTCCCATATTTTGGAAAACCCGAGAAGTTATTCCAGTGGCTTATGAGTAGAGTCCATGAGGACTTATTCTATTTTTTTAGGCGCCGAATGAGGATCACCACACCTTTGATTGGAATTTTGACAGGGCTGAAGAGTTTAGGCATTAAGCTGCATAGTGACCTCACTAATAAATAGGCAATAGAAAAGACAAGGAAAGAACTTGGATACACCAAAGGAGGGCGTAGGATGGATATCCCTAAGTTACAAAAATATCTAGTTATTCAGGAAGCAACCCATCTTTTGACAAAGTTAAACAATCAAGAGCGTTGGTCTTAGGTAAATAAGGCTTGGCTCCATATTGCCAAGAGGATGACAGAGGGTGTTGAATACAACTTATCAAATTTCATTACTAAGACAATCATTGAGGAAGCAAAACAAGGTGAGAAAATCAGTTTTGGTGCTATAATTTTGTCATTAGTATTTGTTGAGATTGGAGTGCCCGATGGGCCAAAAGATAAGATATGGGAATTTCCTAAAGAGAAGAATTCCTTGGTAGAGATTATTTTCCAAGTATACTTGTGATGGATCAATGAGTAGACCCTTTAAGAAAAAGGAAGAAATGTGGTACAAGAGGTTTGTGCATCGCATTTGAAGAAGAGTGGAGATTACCTACAAAGTTTCCTTTAGTGTTGGATAAACATGTATAATTTACAGTGTACCAACACTTTTGTATTGGACACTTCAAAATGAAGGATGGAAAATGGAGCCCTTGGTTTAAGCTATCTTATGCCTTCATAGCGCACTATTATCAAACACACACACACACGCGCGCGCACACACACACACACACACACACACACACACACACATATGTTTTTAGATGCCCGCCGGCTTCATTCAAAAAAAAGTTAGATTGTGACTACCACACACTAAGGAAGACATATGTTCACCTAGGTAAGATTTCTTACATTGAAAGATTAATTTACGGTGACATTAACGTGAAGAAATTTGTGAGTTTGCCTATTGGGAAGATGGGAGCGACTGCGGTATATATATACGAAGCCTAAACTACAAAAGCGGGAAGTATTTAGAGAATGAGTTAAATCTCCGAGGTCCACCCAAGGAAAACACATTGTGGTTACTTTGGAGGAAGAATATATTTCACCTATTGCAGAGGAGGAAGAAGATGAATTCCAGGAGGATAGTGGTGGCCTAACAAAGGGGCAAGAAACATCCCACTATGGAGAAGGAAAGTGTGCATGAGGTAACCCCTCCCTTACAACAGGAAGAGAAAGTTTTGGAAACAGGTGCAATGAAGGTGGATTTAGATAAGACACTTAAGGAATCAAAGTACAAGAGGGTACCCAAGAAGATGAGAACTCGGGGTATGGGGCCTTCCCACCACCTATAAGGCCACCAAGGACTTCTTGTAAAATAACAAAGCCTATGAAAAAGAAGAGAAGGTTGAAGTTAAAGCTTTAGGAGGATGAAAAGGAATCTAAGGAAAGCACACCAAGTACTCCAGTGCAGCCTGAGGATATAGAGGAGCCTCGGGGTGAAGAAATAAAGAATGAAAAAGAGGGGATGAGGGAGACATGGAATAAATAAGATAAGGGTGAGCTTTTAGGTGCACCCTATACTACACGAGGAAGGCGAAGGGCCGGTATTGGATTGAGGCACCCAGATTCTAAAGGTCAAGTGTACAAGGAAGGAGAAGGGGGGTGAAGACTATGAGACTCATGTCATAGGATATGTGGATGACACAAGAAAGATCATACATGCTTGGTTCTAAAGCACTATGGAGCCTAAGGAATTATATGGTTGGGAGTTGATGGATGTTGAGATGGAAAACACTTAAACACGTAAGCAATTATCGTGGTCTATCTATGCAGACCCATATGGATGAGCTAGATTTTGACATATGTCAAGAATCATGCATTTCATGTACGATGAATAAATCGGTCTATGTTCAAAACATGAATGTAATCCTAATGTCATGTTAGATGAACATGCAAGTAATTCCTTGGTAAAGGTGTCAACATAGGTTGTGCGTAGGAACATAAAAAAAAGTGACAACTATTAGAGAACTTCTAGAGGATAAGAAGGAAAAGGATAAAAAATTAAGTGCCTTATTGAGGAAAAAGAGGATGTTGAGGTAGAAAGAAAGAACGTCCTAAAAATGGCCAAGTAGATAGGGGATGAGATCATGGAAAAGAGGCCGCACTTCTATGAGAAGTTAGAAACATAGTTTAAATCTTCCTTACATTATTTGCATGCTACGTTAAGTTGTTAGAAGAGGACATGTTCACATGCTAGTACCAAAGGATCCTACAAAAGAGGTAACAAGAACCAAGGCCATAACTATAAGGAAGATTACAAGTTATGAGTCCTTATTATAAGCATTAAAAGATGAATTGAAGAAAGCGAGATAAGGCCTTGAACATGTGCACGATACCGAATGCTATAATTAGGACACAAACAATTGCAGAGGATAATGAGGTTTTGAAGGAAGTAAAGAATAAGACACTTGGATGGATGGAAAGGATTTCTCTTGTCAAAGAAAATGCAAGGCACTTGCAGAAGCCCAAGACCCACACAAGGAAAGAATAAATGAGATTGGGAAGCTCATCGCGTAGAAGATGGATTTCATGGAGGGGATGGTCTCTAGCATGTCTAACATTGTTAGAATCTTACAAAATGAGAAAGAAGACATGACTCTTGATGAGCTGGATGTCATAGTGACAGACGTCCAAGATTAAACATGTGAAATCTTGAGTGATTGACATGTGTTAGAATTTGAGGTTAAAACTAAGTATCTAGAATTGATACTACTTGTAGAGGATCCAGGTGCTAAGTAGTCCATTCTTTTTACACAAGTGATTATTTATTATTTCATTCATTATTCTTGTTTCATGGAGATACTAGTTGTAATTACTCATTTCTAGGGGTGGTAATGCATTTAGTGTGGGGTAATGTTGAGTAGATGAAGTGCAACTCAAGGATGGAAGCATAAGGGTTTGGGCACATGGAAATAAGGTGTGGAGAAATGTGCGGAAGTATCACATAACAATGGCATGCCCGGAATAGTTGGAAAACAATACTTAGCCGTTTGTGTGGTTTAAGGCTATTTTTGGAGTTGGAGTGTTGAGCACGCAATGACATGAAGACTTGTAGTTCACGCAAGGCTATTTTGGGAATTGTAGCAGATTGAGTGCCATGTAGAGTTTTGGTCTAATAATAGGATCTGTACTTAGAGTTAACTTTAGAAGATCTATTATTAGCACTTGCATGCTTTTATATTCTCTTGTAAAGGGCATGGCTATTATTAGCATGTAGCCTATTTTTGGAAGGTGCATGGGTGGTGAAGGGAAAGTCCCCACCCCTATATATGTATTGATTTTCACAGTTTGGATATACTATTTTATTGTAGAGTTATGTTGCGGAATTGCTAGCATGCATGACTATGGAAACTGGATCATGATGTATGAAGCTTCTATGTTTTACAATATTTAATAAAATGGATCTTGTTGGCTGGAATTTGTGTTAGATGTGATTAAATATGGTTCTTACTTGGTAAAACTCATCATAGTCATCATTTCGTCAATCTTTCATATGGTTCGAGATCTAGATTTGGTTATGTACTATGGTGTAATTGATTATCTGTTATGGATCTGAATTATATATGCAATCATGCTAACATATTGAACAAGCTACCTAAAGAGGAACCTAGTACCCTTGCATGCTTCGGATGAGTGGTCAGTCTAGTTTGAGTGATGTGCTTAGCACGCCTTGGAATTGTTGGGTATATTCTAGGCTACATCAATGGAGTTTTCTTGGGCCATTGCATTAGTAGCACATGTATAAAGAGAGTTATAGGCTTAGAGGAAGGAGTATAGGTTTGGTGTTGATGTGTCTTTCTTGTTGGAGTGTTGGGATTATGATCACATTGGAGTGGGTTGATAGAGGAGTACCATGGGCCGGATGTGTTGATTGACAATATCCTATGGGCTTTATGATATGGATATATGATTTTACGTTACAAAACCTATGAGGGACGAGGATTATCATAGAAAAATCCTAATCGGTTTATAGGGAAGAGTTGTGATTTAGAGGCTATGTATAAGTTTTATAGTGTTTCTAGGGGTAGAGGGAGAGCTAAGAGTGATGCACCGGGATAGGTGGGTGTGGGGTCGATGGGGTGACCATTTGGAGTTGGTTAGATTTGGTTGCGTTAGATGACAATTTGGATTGGTAGATGATGTCCCCGAGGCATCTTTGACCTATAATCATGATGATGGGGAAATTAATATGGGGATTCCAGATATATAGGAGCAATTTGAGATGGTTGATGAGGAGGGAGTGGGAGTGAGGGTAGATGTGTAGGGGCTCTGATGGGTTATGATGATATAGGGGTGATAGAGGCATGTGCTACCTAGTGGCGGGCGGTTAGATGGATTCAAGAGACGTGTGTGATATCGTATGGAGGCTCTACATGAGGGTGGTGTTGAGGGGGGAGAGGAGGATGATGGATTGTCCTTATTAGAGAAGACCATAACAAGCCTAAAGGTAGATAAGGCTACATTGTTAGTCGAATGAGTCATCTTGATCACCGAGAGAGATAGTGCTATAAATCTATGAGATACTATGATTGACGAGAGGAATGGGTTGAGCCAATAACTTATGAATATATAGGGATAACTCACATAGGATAGGGCAGATAAAGATAGATACCGACATGATAGGGAGACTTTATGGTAGACCTTCGGTATGACATGGCAATCGTTATTAGGGGCTGATCTATAGGTAGCTAGAGCTCGGACTAGCGGATAGATGGGGCTTCCTATTAGTGTGAGTATGGATTACTATCAAGCATTCGGTGATGAGCTTCATTATTACGAGGACATAGTTAGATGGAGGCTTCCGGATGAGCCTTTTTATGGTGATTTTTGGCTCAAGACGATAGGCTCCATCGGGTAGTTCTACGAGTGTGGGGCAACCTCCAAGAGGTCGGTGAGGAATTTAATAGAGATCTAGATGGAAATCAGATGAGTAGTTATGGAGGGAGCATTTGATTGACATGATTATAGTTTACTAGGTACTTTTATAGGCTTTTTTTGAGATATTTTGATGTATGAATGGTTTTTATGTATGAGGCTCCTCGAAGCCCTTGATGATGTGTTTGTTGAATTTTTTTTGTTGAGAACAATCAACAGTTTTAGGGGACAACAATCCCTCCTCTTTAATGGGGAGGTTCCCTTATTCAAAATTCAAAACCCTAAGTATATACAAATGTACAAACTAATTAATTTCAGATGAGGATATTGGTGACCATGGCATTTGAATCATTATTTCTAATACAAAAGAGAAACTAAGGAAAGGTATGGAGGAATTACAGTAACATGACTAGGGTAAGACAAGTTAGTTAGGGAAACACAGTTGCAACTAACCAATTGATCAAAGATAAACAAATCCCCCTTGGTTCTCCAAGATTACTAACTGAATGTAAAAGAGAGAAGGGAAGAAGTATCAATTTCAAAAAAATAGATTGTATATTTTTATTCTACTTGTTCATGTAAATAAAACTCAAGAACATGTGTGCTTACATAAACGAAAAAAACCCATAACACATAGAATGTAAATTGAAACAAAGTTCAACACATTTCACTTCATGGATTTGAACACAAAGTTTCAGATTTCATGTATAACAAACTATCACATTAATCAAATTAAAAGAGAGAGAAATGGAAATAACTTAGATGAGGAAGGGAAAATCTTCTTTTGTATTGACAAAAAAATCTGTATATTACATTCAAATGCACCAATATCCAACCCCTTTACAAGTGAGAATGAAGCCTTATATAGGTTGAGGGGAGGATGTAACTACCTTTCTAACTAATTGTCTTTAATTAAGTGTTAAACACTTAATTAATTAATTACATAAGTTGGATTTATTTTACAATTTTACTTTTAAGATAATAAAGCCAACTTCAAAATAGAATAATTAGAAAGTAATATGAGCCCGAAGAGGAAGGGGTAGTGGGAATAGTTGAGGTTGGAACTTTCAATTTGAGCACTTATATTCTGAATTTCATCAAAATAGCTGAAATATCCATGCTCTTAGGGATAATGGTGTTGGAGAGAGCAGCTAACCAACTTCCAAGAGAGTAATCCATCTCTTTGGCAATTCCACCATTCTACATAAGTCCTTGGTTGCCTCAACAACAACATTGTGCAGTCCTGAGAGTTCCTCCATATTGTCATTGTTGAATGAGTTTTGTTTGAATATCTCCTCTTTGATTAGTGATCGAATTTTGCTTTGATTTCATCAATTGAATCACTCTTTGCAGGATTATCTTTGTAGAATTAGAAATGAAGGGCTTGTAAATTAATTAATATGTCAACCTTTAATGATTCACATTTATGTACCATACTCCTTAGCTCAATTACAAATTCTTCTAGAACCTTGATTCTCCCTTCCACACTATAGGTCCAGTCTGGATAGGTTGCTCTTTGAATCATTAAAAATATTGTGAGAAAGGAGAATATTTTCATCAATTGAGTTCATGATTCGGAGTTCTTGAATATAGTCTGCGCCAAAATATTGAGCTCCTTATTAATTGTGTCAACTCCTGAGTTGATTTTCTCTTGGGAAGAAGTGATATTATCATATACCCTATATGATTCATCAATAAATTGCAAACCAGAGATTAGAATGCCCTCCACCTAGGTCTCGAATATTTTTCAAATGTTGCATTCTTATGAATTTCCACAATAGCTTTGACATCAATCCTAGTAGTGGTAGTAGTAGGTGGAAGTGAGGAGAGGGGAGTAGGATCAAGAGGAGTCTTATCTGATGAGAGGAAAGACTTGATAAAATTTGAAATAATTTGTACCTGCTCCTCAAGATGCTCTTGAGTTTGCTTTCCTTTTTCCACTCTTTCAATGAATTTGGAGACAGTCTCTCTAAGATTGTGCACCTCTCCTTCTGGAGTTGATTCTTCGAGTGAAATTCTAGTGAGATCCAAGTTAGAAATAGATAGATATTTATCACTCTTGTCTCCTTTTGGTTTAGAAATTTATAAGAATTGTTGTCCTTTAAAATTTGAAACTAAATGAGAAGTTGTCTTGGATTTCTTAGGAGGAGGAGGATTTGTACCAAGAAGATCAGCCACTGCATAAAATCCTGGAAATTCAATATGAGATTGATTTTGATTTTCTTGATGTCAATCATGGGTTGGACCCATGTGAAGGAATCAATAGAAGAAGGAGCTGGAGGAGGAGGAAATGCAAGGAAATTTTGAGAATAGGGAATTTGAGAAGTGGAGACTTCAAGAGTGGAAGTCACAACAGAAGAAGAGGGTGGTCTTCTAACCTCCAATTTAGGCCTAAAGACATTAGTTTTCCATGTATAAAGTTCAATGATTTCTACCTCATCCTCTTCTTATTCTTCTTCATCTTGTTGTTTCTCTACTAGTTTTTCTTTCTCTTTGGATGGATATGGTATTTTCTCAGGAGTAAAAGAATATTCACTAATTAATTCTTGAATTTTCTCTTCTTCCACCCTTTTCTCATGTGTTTCTTCTTTCTTCGTGCCTATTTTTATTTATATTTATTCATGTAAACCTTGGTTCCTGAGTCCAAGGGTGAGGAGGAAGGAGTTTTCTATGTTGGAACATATTTCTGGGAGGTGGAAGCTTCTTGAGAAGAAGATGTCTTCATTGATTCTCTGAACTCCTTTAACTTCATGCTATACCAATGCCTCATTCTCAAGAGCACTAGATTGTTCAACTCATCAGGATTGTCCCTCTCCTTTTGAGACCAATCGATGGTGGGAAGAGGAGTGTACTAAATAGACCTCATGTATTCCATAGTATACAAGTCATAATCATCATCTTCCATACCTTCAGGAACCTTGTATAGATTGATATCCCTGATTTGTTGTAATGATAGTCTGCCAAAGAACCTTTTTCTCACCTCATACTCATCAACACAATCTTCCCAATAGTCTTCAAATGTTGGCACATGATAGTAGGTCATTATTAGATTCTTTGAAATAAAACCTTTACTATCAAAGGAAGACCTCTTCTAGTAAGTATGAAACTTGAATTCTGAAATGGTCCTCTCAACATTTTGGGCATCAAGGAAGACCTATAAGTTTAATTTTCTAGTGAGATAGGGAATTGGATGCTTGAAATATGTTTTTCCCTACATGTTATGTGTAGTACATCCAACTGTCTCCAAATTTCAACTAGAATAAAATTTTTTCATCGCAGTATATTTACAACTTATTTAGTACTCCTTTGAATCCAGCTACCCGAATGTATGAGAACTTCCTAAATTGAATGAAGAGGTTGTCATATGTAGAAATCAAGCTGTCGGCCTCTCGAAGAAACCCTTTAAGTCACATTATCTTCTATTAGTCTAACTAGGAACATAGTGAAGGAATCATTCACTTCCTATGATGAGTTTTGTTGTTTTCATAGGTGAGTTGAGTGTAGAACTCATATATTGGTGCATTATGCTTTTCCTCTTGCCCTGATAATCCTATCCACACCTTGTAGGATATTATGGTTTACATTAGGTATGAGGTCATGTGAAATGTTTTACTCGATGTAAATTAGTCAATTGCTTAGACAAGTTCTCACAAATGATTTCCCCTAGTTCAACCATTGTTTATATTCACATATCACATTGATACATATAAACATCAATATTGAAAGCTGTAGTGCCCACATTTTATGTACCCAAAAACAACAAAGTAAAATACCGGGTTAAATTTTTTTGACTTACATTTCTCACTACACACAACACAACATGGGCTTCAAGTATAGAAACTCGACTCGCATACGACAATCACATAAGTCATCGACTCACATAGACACATGAAAACAACATAGGCATGTCGATGCCACACTTTTCCCAATGAACGAATACTAGCAATGACCCAACCACAAAAAGAAGACTCAAGGATAGGAAAACCCACGATATACTATTTCCTTAATTGTATTTTAGTTACGATTAACATTCTAAGAACATTATTGAGCAAGGATAAATTTCTTCGTTTATCCACCTACATAAACCTTAAGTTCATTCCACATTTAATTTACGGTTCGACCATTTTAAGTTGGCTTCCTTTATGCATCACGGAAATTTCCATAAATTACTTGCTTATTTGGGACAATTCAAATCACTTATAAAGTACTCAATTATCTTGTTCTTATGTTAAGAATATGTTTCTCAAACGTTTATTGAATGTTTAGAATTTACCCTTGCTACACAAGTGAATCTAACGTGATGTCAAGGTGAAATATTGGGATTAAGGAAGACATAGATTTGAGATATCTTTTTCCCAAGTACATCCTTCGATCACAGAATAGTTATTTCACTACCATAGTTAATAAAGTTCAATAACTTATGGACTTCCATTTATATTTATATATCTTTTGTTTTCTCAAAGTTTGGTCACACCAAGGAAATTTATATTCTTTGCAACGCATGAAAATGTTTAATTAAGTTATAAGGACTCCAAGAGTGACCTTAATCCTAATCTCAATCTCATTTTCATCTTATATGATATGCTCTTACATCGCACTATGGTCTCGTTCTTAGCATCGTCTTAAAACAAAAGAGTTACGAAAGCACTTGTCTGACATCTTAAGGAAGTACATGGCTAGGAGCATTATAAACTACACATGAACACAAGTGATCTATGTTCACGAAGATCCCATATCTTTGCATTGCACGATTCCGCATAAGAAATATTATTTATTCCTTAATGCCATAAAATGACATAACAAGGGATTAAGGGACAAGATTACAATTTCTAAGGTTCTCTAGAATCAACATCTTTCAAAACAATTTCATATGCAAGGAGTTAAATTATAGTTTTCTACCCACAAGTTAACATCCTAATCCACTAGGGTTTAGTTTAATTCCAATTTTTCACTTAGGGCTTTACGCTCTATTATAGATTAGAATAAGATTCAAAACATATTCACCCTATAAACCCTCTGTAAAAGATCAAAGCACTATAATGTCACTAGCCAAAGATAGTACATATAGCTAAGAGGATCTACTCATTAACAAAATTTTAAGTGATAGAACCACTATTCCTCTAGCTCCATGATGTCATCTGGATCCCACAAGAAATTCACTCGATGCAGAAAATTTAATTCTAAATCTATCTTCGGAAGACAAGGTAGTCCACTAGGACATGAAGGAAGCGTTAGCTCTACTTACTCTAGGTCGAGTTTGACTGTGTTGCTCCTATATGTCTGGTTTATGTCGATGTCACTAAATGTACCTACTAAGATGATCAACCCATTCAGGGGATCTTATTTTCCTAAACTAGGATGTTCCATCGAGTGTAAAGGTTCGTTTGAAGGTCACAGTTTTCTACACTAAGGGATTTACATAGGCAAGTTAGTTATTTACAAATTTGGAACTAGGGTTGACTGTTGTGGTTAGGTTCCTTTATTACATTTTCAAGGTAAGAAACACAACACCAATTGTTAAACAAATAATTGCAAAATGAAAGTTGACTACAAGGTATAAATTTCAATTCCTTCGACAGTTGTATTCCACTTTTACCATAACAATTTTGGGATCAAAATAACATCCATGAAAGAAATACCAATTTCTCAAGCACTTATTAATCCAGTGACTTTTACATGCTACCAATTTCAAACAATAAGTCTTTGATATATTACCAAAATAAACAATGAATTACTCAACGCCTTTATGGCATCATTCTTTCCTCCTGAAAAAAACCATGTGAGCAAGATATCAGCTATAAATCGCTAGCATGGCATCCACCCTAATCAATCATAATTATCATTTTTCAGTTTCCCATTTACATAAGATAAAAATTACAATTTGCAATCGAAATAAAAAGGTTTAGAGACATGTATTCATTACATTTCATTTTGCTTCTTTTTGTAACCCAGGAGAGAGAAAGAGAAGGGTAGAGAGAGAAAACACCATTTTGTCAAAAGTTCTAATGCACACAACAAGTTACATTATAGTGTTTTAAACAATTATTTACATGTGTTAAAAGTTTCAGGGTGATTTGGCAACCCTACGAGGGTTCTGCAGCTTCTTATTTTTACATTTTCTTACTAGCTACAAATGATCAAAACGGGCTCGGAGGCTAAGAAACTGCTTCTAAAAGTAATCTGCGATGAGAACGCACACCATGATTAACTTTCTACATGTCCCTAGATATACCAAGAATTCATAGAAACTGACAGAATTGGGAAAAATCCAACGGTTTGCGTTTGGCGGCTAGTTCTCCGGGGCTACTGATCATAGTTGACCCAGTTGTAAAAGGACAAAAGTTAGCTCGAGGGCTTAGAAAACCACGTCCAAAACTGACGTTTGATGGATAAGCACGCAACGAGACACTTCCTACTAGTTCCCCTATATAAGGAGAATTCATCAGAGTCGACGAGACTGAGAACTAGAAAACCATTTTCAAACGGCGACAAGTTTTCTGGAGTGACAAGTCAAACTTGGTCCAATTTGGCCTCGTCAAACTACAATTGAAGGCCTACAAAATGGATTTTCTAAACTATATGAAAAGTACTTTTTCCTAAACTGAATGTTCCATGCAATTGTCTAGTATAAACACTAGAGGTTTGTGAAGACGGGAAATAATTTCTCTATCCAGGTTTCAAATGGTGGTTCAAAATGAAAGCCAACTTTCTAGATTTAACAACTTTTTACTACTATAAAATAGTGTAACAAGGCTCCTATAAGAGCATCAAAAAGATCTCATACATTTGTTTGGGGTCAAACCAAAGGTCAAGGTGACTCCTCGCATACTAAGGTACACAAATGAAGCTTCACACCTCGTCTTCAGGGTTATGAAGGGTACTTAATGAGTCTCGAAAAATGCAAAAATTAACTATTTAAATAGGAAGAAGGTCGACAATATTACTGGGAAGTCAAACTCACCTGTCGATATACCAATATTGTAGCGATCTAACTGGGTAGGAAACTTCCTAAATCACCTCAAAATGAGGGTGGAAGTTCATGTTTTAATGCAAACGGGTTATTTTGACTTAGTGAGTTTTTGACACGATAATTCATTGTTTTTGCAACGAGTTGAAAACAACATTTAACGGTATTAAAAACCTAATATTTTAAGATTCTATTAATTTGCAAAAGAGAACTAAAACACGAGAATTATGAGAGTTAAGGGAAGATGAACCATGCTTGGAGAACGAAGTCGGTTGAAGCCACAGGCTTCGGTTCAACATCTTGCTTGGGCACTTCGTCAACCAGTTCACGAGCATCCTCAACTCCACCATTTTGCATACATGTCTACCAGGGAAGTTGCATTGCAAACAAAAACATCTTGTTTTCTATGCCTTGATGGTTTTCCATGCTCTATTCTAAAGCTCTTATTTTTGCACATGCGGGAGGATGCTGACAAAGGTTGTGGAATCTGGCTTTACACGTACCAATTGCATTTGCTTGAAAGTTTCCAAGGCCTTTTCAACAAACTCATTTTTTTACACATCCTGCAATCATTGCAGCCCATAAACCACATTCCTTTCAGGCATTGTCAAACAGTTCGCATGCTTCCACATTTTTGCACATTCTCATGTGCTCATCAAACACCAAGCAAACATAATGATTAATTCTAGGCATGATTCTACAAGAGGCACTCATGCCATCGAAGTATTTACAACCCTCATGCACTGAACCTGCATGGATAAATGCTAATTAAACAAAAATGAAGCTTACATGGTCAGGGTATGTTCCATAAGACCACATCTCTTTGAGGCATTTTGTCAAATAGTCCAAACGCCTTTTTAACAAATCCATTTTGTGCATATGCTGCCATCATGGCATTCCATGAGACCACATTTCTTTGAGGCATTCGTCAAACAGTTGACTTGCCTTGTGTATGCTTCCAAAATTTGCATACTTGTCTACTAGCGCACTTGCAACTAAAACATACAAAATCCCTTCTCCAAAATGCTTTAATGGATGTCCATGCTCTATTTCAAGAGCTCCATTTTGGCACAGGCTGGAGGATACGTTGGCAAAGAAAACTATCAGGTTGGAGACTGTTTGATGTATGGTGGAACAGAGTGACTGTCTCCTGAGGGAACTCCCCACGTTTCCTACACACAGCCGCCATCAAACTCCACGTGAAGCTGCCTCATTCTTTCATCTGGTCAAACATTGAAGCAGTGGCCCCAAAGCAAATTTGAATGCCCCCAAAGGATTGCAAACTACAACATCTAAAAAAATTCTTGTCTTTTATGCTTTGCAAGGTGTCCACGTGGGAGGATGGCGCGGGCTGGGAGGATGTTGGCACAGGCTGGGAAGCTGGGAGGAGGCCGCACTCCATGAGAAAGCATCTGGTTTGGATCTGCTCTACCGCTGCCCCCCCCCCAAATTCACCCCATTTCCAAATGCTAAAAAAACACAACCCTAATAGCAAATGTTTTAGAGATTTTCGCCTAGCCTTCATATTAGTTTTATTTTATTTTATGTTAAATTATATATGTATTATTATTATTTTATTTTTATTTTTTTCAAAAAAGTGTGGGGCACTAAATTATATATGTTTGACGATCTTATAGGAGCATTGTTACACTATTTTACAGTAGTAAAAAGTTGTTAAATCTAGAAAGTTGGCTTTCGTTTTGAATCGCCATTTGAAACTGGATAGAGAAATTATTTCCCATCTTCGCAAACCTTTAGTGTTTATACTAGACAATTACATGGAACATTCAGTTTAGGAAAAAGTACTATTTGGGATAGTTTGGAAAAGCCATTTTGTAGGCCTCCGGTCGTAGTTTGATGAGGCCAAACTGGACCAATTTTGACTTGTCGCTCCAGAAAACTTGTCGCCGTTTGAAAATGGTTTTCTAGTTCTCAGTCCCGTCGACTCTGATGAATTCTCCTTATATAGGGGAACTAGTAGGAAGTGTCTCATTGCATGCTCATCCATCGAACGTTAGTTTTGGACGTGGTTTTCTAAGCCCTCGAGCTAACTTTTGTCCTTTTACAACTGGGTCAACTACGATCAAGTAGCCCCGGAAAACTAGCCGCCAAATGCAAACCGTTCGCTTTTTCCCAATTCCGTCAGTTGCTATGAATTCTTGGTATATCTGGGGACACGTAGAAAGTTAATTGTGGTGTGCGTTCTCATCGGAGGATAACTTTTAGAAGCGGTTTCTTAGCCTCTCGAGCCCGTTTTGATCGTTTGTAGCTAGTAAGAAAATGTAAAAATAGGAAGCTGCGGGACCCTCGTAGGGTTGCCAAATCACCCTGGAAAATTTTAACACATGTAAATAATTGTTTAAAACACTATAATGTAACTTGTTGTGTGCATTAGAACTTTTGAAAAAACGGTGTTTTCTCTCTCTACCCTTCTCTTTCTCTCTCTGGGTTACAAAAAGAAGCAAAATGAAATGTAATGAATACAAGTCTCTAAGCCTTTTTATTTCAATTGCAAATTGTAATTTTTATCTTATTTAAATTGGAAACTAAAAAATGATAATTATGATTGATTAGGGTGGATGCCATGCCAACGATTTATCACTGATATCTTGCTCACGTGGTTTTTTTGCAGGAGGAAAGAATGATGCCGTAAAGGCATTGAGTAATTCATTGTTTAGTTTTGGTAATATATTGAAAGACTTATTATTTGAAATTGGTAGCATGTAAAAGTCGTTAGATTAATATGTGCTTGAGAAATTGGTATTTCTTTCATGGATGTTATTTTGATCCCAAAATTTTTATGGTAGAAGTGGAATACAAATGTCAAAAGGAATTGAAATTTATACCTTGTAGTGAACTTTCATTTTGTAATTATTTGTTTAACAATTGGTGTTGTGTTTCTTACCTTGAAAATGTAATAAAGGAACCTAACCACAACTGTCAACCCTAGTTCAAAATTTTTATATAACTAACTCCGCCTATGTAAATCCCTTAGTGTAGAAAAGCGTGACCTTTAAACGAACCTTTAAACTCGATGGAACATCCTAGTTTAGGCAAATAAGATCCCGTGAATGGGTTGATCATCTTAGTAGGTATGTTTAGTGACATCGACGTAAACCAGACATATAGGAGCAACACAGTCAAACTCGACCTGGAGTAAGTAGAGCTAACGCTTCCTTTGTGTCCTAGTGGACTACCTTGTCTTCCGAAGATAGATTTATAATTAATTTTTTTGCATCAAGTGAATTTCTTGTGGGATCCAGATGACATCATGGAGCTAGAGAAATAGTGGTTCTATCACTTAAAATTTTTTTAATGAATAGATCCTCTTAGCTATATGTACTATCTTTGGCTAGTGACATTATAGTGCTTTGATCTTTTACAGAGGGTTTATAGGGTGAATATGTTTTGAATCTTATTCTAATCTATAATAGAGCGTAAATCCCTAAGTGAAAATTGGAATTAAACTAAACCCTAGTGGATTAGGATGTTAACTTGTGGGTAGAAAACTATAATTTAACTCCTTGCATACGAAATTATTTTGAAATATGTTGACTCTAGAGAACCTTAGAAAGTGTAATCTTGTCCCTTAATCCCTTGTTATGTCATTTTATGGCATTAAGGAATAAAGAATATTTCTTATGTGGAATCGTGCAATGCAAAGTTATGGGATCTTCGTGAACATAGATCACTTGTGTTCATGTGTAGTTTATAATGCTCCTAGCCATGTACTTCCTTAAGATGTCAGACAAGTGCTTTCATAACTCTTTTGTTTTAAGACGATGCTAAGAACGAGACCATAGTGCGATGTAAGAGCATATCATATAAGATGAAAATGAGATTGGAGATTAGGATTAAGGTCACTCTTGGAGTCCTTATAACTTAATTAAACATTTTCATGCGTTGCAAAGAATATAAATTGCCTTGGTGTGACCAAACTTCGAGAAAACAAAAGATATATAAATATAAATGGAAGTCCATAAGTTATTGAACTTTATTAACTTTGGTAGTGAAATAACTATTTCGTGATCGAAGGATGTTCTTGGGAAAAATCTATCTCGAATCTATGTCTTCCTTAATCCCAAGATTTCACCTTGACATCACGTTAGATTCACTTGTGTAGCAAGGGTAAATTTTAAACATTAAATAAACATTTGAGAAGCATATTCTTAACATAAGAACAAGATAATTGAGTACTTTATATGTGATTTGAATTGTGCCAAATAAGCAAGTAAGTTATGGAAATTTTGTGATGCATAAAGGAAGCCAACTTAAAATGGTCGAACTGTAAATTAAATGTGGAATGAACTTAAGGTTTCTGTAGGTGGATAAACGAAGAAATTTATCCTTGCTCAATAATGTTCTTAGAATGTTAATCGTAACTAAAATACAATTAAGGAAATAGTATATCATGGGTTTGCCTATCCTTGAGTCATGTTTCTTGTGGTTGGGTCATTGCTAGTATTCGTTCATTGGGAAAAGTGTGGCATCGACATGCCTATGTGTTTTCATGTGTCTATGTGAGTTGACGACTTATGTGATTGTCGTATGCGAGTCAAGTTTCTGTACTTGAAGCCCATGCTATGTTGTGTGTAGTGAGTAATGTAAGTCAAATTTTTTTTATCTTGGTATTTTACTGTTGTTTTTGGGTGCGTAAAATGTGGGCACTACAGAAACTCATTGGTGGATCACATACGCATTATCCTAGTCATTACGTGATCATATCTAGAATTTATTCTTTGAATCACTTTTGTAAATGTTTGGGAAACTTGGAAGGACCTTTGTTTTTAATCTTAAGCTAGGATTTAACAATCATAGTTTTATAGTTATCTTGATTTTGGTAAAAAGACTCTGGGTTTCATACTTGGTTAAGATTTTAGAATCTTTAAAGGTCAGGATTACAAGGCCACATTAATATAATGAGCATTTAATTTGGCAATAGTTTGTCCTTAGGGGTATTTCAATTCTTTAGTTTGTGGGTTAAAATTTGAGGCACATGATAGGACCGTGTCGGTGATTTGACCGAGGCGGGAAGCCAACAACATAAAAAATTTACTATTTTTAATACGTTGGGAAATTACGGTGGGACTATCTTATGAGATTCGGGCCCAAAATTCATTTAAGTTCATGTGTCTAACATCACTTTGTCGCCTATGTTAGGCATGGAGGTTTCTAAAGATGAAATATGTTCATACCCCACGTATTGGAACTTCATGGTGGAAGTATTGGGGAGAACTTAGAGAAAATGGAGGCTAAACAATGAATTACAAGAGGTATTTAAAGGAGAGGGATGGAAAAAATAACTATTAAAATAGTAAAAGGAAGGATAAAACTACTTGCCTTTGGTATGAAAATAAAGGTGCCTTCACAACGGTCCCAACACAACTTGAATTTTTGAATTTGGATGAAAAATGACAAAGTTACAAGAAAAATACCTTCTTTGGTGCGTGGGAGCTAGAAATGGAAAGGGCATGATAAAAACTTGATTTGCATATGATTTAAAATGGCTAAGTATGGGAATATTATGTAGTGTTAGGGCCCAAAAGCTTAGATTATGGACTATGAAAGTGTTGTGGATGTTATTATAAACACCCCAAAATTACTCACCTATTCCCAATGACATCCTAATACACCCCGTTAATCACCCATTTATGATTAATTGATTAATTCATGCACATTGCACCCTTTGGATTAATCAAATTAATCGCATGTATCCCTAGTACACTTTTAGCTAAGTTAATTATCATTTATTAATTAGTTAGTGTTTGCATATCCTAATCAACTACCACTCTGTCAACAACCACTTGGACTCCACATCCTTATCCTTATTAACTACACTTCTAGAATCCTAGAAATGTGGGGATGATTGAATTGCACATACAACCACATTTCCGGTGTAAATTCTACAATTAATTCCATTATTGCCCCTAAATGCCCCGGAACTGCTTGCAACATCCTCCAATGCTATTTTTAGCATGTGCATTCAACAATGTTCAACCAACTTCTAACCAATTTTGCCTCTATAAAATGTAGGCTTATTCTATTACAAACCCTTCTAAATTGTTTGCAAGTAAACTCTGTCAATTTGCATTCTAAATATTTCTAAATGCTCGTAGTAATTGCACCCAAGTTTTGAGAACATTAACGAGCACCCAAATCCATTTACAAGTTTCACAAACAAAGTTTCTACAACCTTTACTGAGGTTTGCACTGAAGGATTATATGAAGGTTTACAAAATTATTTGTGTATCTTTCATTACTGTGATTTTTCCTTGTTTACATTTTGGCACGCCCGGTGGGACTCGCATCCCATTTTCTTTCATTTTTAGTTTCATTCCTTATTCCAGTGTTTTATTTGTTTCACCAAACATCTTTTATTTATGTGTAACTTTCCCAGGTTCATTGGGGGTTTCTTATTGTTTGCAAGTGTTTTCCATTTGTAGGTGTTTTGAATATTTTGCAAATTATTGTTGCAGGATATACATCAAGGGTTGCACAATTTTTTCTCTCTTGGTTTATACAATTTATGCTCTTTGTTTATAAAATTTATGCTCTTGGTTTATTCCTCATTTTTTCTCTTCTCTGGATTTATTTTTGCACATTTGTAACACTGCACACAAAATACAAAAACACGTGAAAACCACATCAATTAAGAAACTAGATCTTAGTTAACATTTTAAAAAGGGATTTTTATAGAAAAAATAGAATATACAACTATGATTTTATTTATAAAAACATTTAGGTTTAAATATAATAAAATAAAAAACCAAAAAAATATATATTTAAAACCCTAACCTAGACTACCCCTCCCTTCCCCTCTCCCCTAGCTCAACTAGCTTGACCAAGCTGTCCCTCATGAGCCCTCCCTAGCTCCCCATTCCCCTATTCTACCCCGGCCATCCCCCTAAACCCGCCAATCCCGACCAAGCCACCCCCTATCTACCCCACCACACTTCCTTGTTTCCCCAGCCTAGACTCCTTCCCACACCCACCATTCCCCCTGCTCGGTGAGTAGGGCATGCCAGCGCCCTGTTGGCTAGATTTTACTGGGACAATTTGAAAAACTAGGCAGTCATGAGATAAATCTCCCTCATTTATTGGTGAGGCTCCCATGTAAGATTTTTTCAATTATATTTTATAGTATCTATCTGTTGGTATTAATTTAACTATGTAGCTCATGAACCATAGCTAGACAGTTTTGCAACAAGTAAGCAATTGTAAAAGAAAGGAAAAATCTGCAGAAGAGGAAAATAATAGAAAACGGGGGAAAGGAGAGAGGATGTGCAACCCAATCAATAATTTACGAGTTGATTGCATGCACATAGATTAAAAAAATAGATCATTAAACACTGGAGAATTCAAAGCAAAGGAAAATTTTAGATCTAGATCTATAATAACACAACATTTATGAATAGATCTAGAAAGAAAAAAGAAGCAAAATGCTTTGTTGACACAAAGTTCTCCGAAATTTCTTCTCTATTCCTCTGTTTGTATAAATCGGGGTTTCAACTCAAAGTATGGAACACAAGAATGCTGATTACAAATTCGATCTTTAACCCATACGTTCTTCCTCTATTTATAGTGTATAAAAATCAACTACAAATAGGAAGTTTTAAATGAATTAACGCATGCGAAAGCTATGAAAAGGGAAACAAATGGAAATCTTCCTCCTAGAATTCCTCTTTGCATGACATGTATGATTTATAACTGAAAAATAGAACCTTCTATTTTGCATGTCTGCCACCTATTTCAAGTAATTGACTTCTTCAAGTAATGGCTTTTAAACCAATCACTTAAGTTTTATAATTTAATTGATTGCTCAATTACTTTGTTGGAGAAAATAAAAGAAAGAGGAAAAGAAATAAGAAGAAAGCTGCAACCCTCCCAGTCTTGTTCTTCTTCCATATTCTACATGCGGTTGACTCTTTTCCTTTGATTCTCACCACACTGGATCTGGAAGCAGTTGACTATGATTTACGTGCGGGTATTTCCTTTGACATGTCTTCCCTTCTATCTTTAAGCTTTTGCAATTCTTCTTCAGTACATGCAAAGTAAATTCAATGAAGGCTTCAACTGGAAGATTGGGAGCACATGCACAAGATCCTGGAAGGAATTTTCCATGCATTGACTTCTACACGGGCTATGTTGGAAACAAGAGGATGAATTTTTGTCGAAAGCCTTTGCAATTATGAGATCTGGATTTGTCAATTAAATTGGTGATAGGTTCAGGGCCTATGTTTGTATCATTGACTTTAGAAAATCTAGAAGCTATGCATGATTCTGCTGATCCTTTTCTTTCATCATGCTTCATCATGGCTGGAACAATCTTTGTCTGAGCTCTTTTTCTTTTAATTCTGTTGGAATCCCTTGCAATTGGATCAATTTGTGCAGATCTGGCAACTTCTTCAAATTTGAAAGATATATTCAATATATCTGACATTGATTTGAACTTATTTTCACTAATATGAGCACCTATGATGAATACCTATAATTAATTTAGACAAAGATGAAGTCCAGAGCATGAATACTTGATTTCTGTCACCAAAAATCTGCATATGAAGCCTGCTGCCCTAAAATTTGAGGTTTTGCTTGCATGCAAAGCAAGCAAAAATATTATTTAATTCACCAGAGCACTTATACCAACATGCAAATAATTATCATAGCAAGAATCAAGCCATTCCAACCCTAGGCGCCAAACCTTGAAGCTCCCTGGCAATGAAAAACACTCTTTAATGCAAAAACCTCCTTCCTTTGGCGCCAAAACCTGTCCAGGGCTGCAATCCTTTGCAAAAATAATTAATTGCTTCTTTATTATGGCAGCCCATGCTTATATAACCCTCAACATTCTATTTTTAATAATTACCCTTGCTATTTTTGGTAATTTAATTAATAAACAATCATGTTTATTCACCCAAATTGGGCGCCCAATTATGCATGCTACTGGTTGCTTTTAAATAAATAAATTTTATTTATTTTTAGGATGCATCCTTGAATTCTCCTTAGCTCTTCCACTTGCATTGACTTTCCTTCTATTTATGGCACCAAAATTGGGTGAATAAACCATTAATAAATATTATTAAATGCATTCTATTCACCCAAGGTGGGTCACACTTTTTGGCAAGAGGAATTGCTAAAAATAAGAAGTCAACTTGATGGGAATTTCCACCCTGCACTACAGCTCCAAAAATCCCCTCTTCCACTTAAGTGATTTGACTTTCATCATGGGAATTTTTACCTTACAAGGCAGGTAAGAAATTCCCGCCGTGCTTTAAGTGATTTTTCTTTATTTTATAATGGGAATTTTCACCCTGCAAGGCAGGTAAGAAATTCCTGCCTATCTGCCGCCTCTAATTTTCCCATCACAGCTTAAGTGACTTTGAATTCATGGGAAAAATTACCCTATAAGGCAGGTAAGAAATTCCCACCTTCCTGCCACTACTAAAAATCCCATTGTAGCTTACACTCATTAATTCCAAAAATGCAACTTCCCTAGGAGAGGCTTTTTGTGCATGACTTCATCTTTTTTGGTCAGAAACTTGAATTTTGAGGTTGATTCCTTCTGGGGATGTGTCGCTAGATGATCTCCATATGCTTCACGTAATTAAATAGACTATACTAGTGAAGGAATTGACCTAGGGCAATTTCACAGAGAAACTGCGGAGAAAACCAGAGAAAAACGCAAAAGAAATAAATAAAAGCGAAAAATGTTGCCAAAAGTTGCAGACAATGCTCTGAATTCATTCCTGGTGAAAACCCTATTGAGATGAGTGAATAATGGCATGTAAAAATTCAACGAGATTCAACAGAGCACAATTTTTCAAACGGGCCATTATTTATTCAATAAATAATTAAATAAAATTTTTCCCAAAACAAAACTTGGCGGATGGATAAAATGAGTTTGGGTATCTGGGTATTCGTCAAAATTGGCTCATATGATTCACTGGGAATATCCTAACATAATAAAGACATATTCTGGCAATAAAACACAAAAAGACCCGTTATTTTAAAAAAGAACAATTTTTTTCAAATGGGTAGTCTCAGATTTCGGGTAAAATTTGGAGACACCGGCCTCCATCCTAACTCTACCCCCTCACTCTCCCCATTTACTCATCTTGAGCCCTCCCAAATTACCCCGCAACAATCTTGGACCCTATCCCAAATTTTTCACCCCCACCACAGACACCAATGCTAGCGCTAAGCCCAAAACAAATTCCCTTCACCAACAACACAACCCAATCCAAGCTCCCCAATGTAGTTCATGTGCCTCCACGAGCCCCTTATTCACCGCACGCAACATCTCTCGCCTCATTGCCATTGCCCAACCCTACGAACCACGGACTTCATACCATAGCTTTTGTTTGCCAAGTTAACCACTTAGGTTATAATCGGCTTTTTATTTATTTCTCTTTTTAGGGTTTCTTAACTTCGAGTTAGACTTTATTTTATAGTTTCGTAACTTTATAACTCTTTTTAATTATTATTTCCTTTCTTTATATTTCTTTATAATTTAAAATTTATAGTTTAATTCCTTTTCTTCTATGTATTTATCACTTTAATTTCAATTTATGTATATTATAGTTTATAGTTAGTTCATTTGTTTAATTCACTAATTACTAACATTTTACTTATTTTCAATTAGTTTTTATTATTTTAAAAATAATTATTTGTTTATTTTAATTCGTTAATCCTTTTTTTAATTAATTAATGTAGGGATTTTCAATTAGAACCGTGTTATTAATTTTTCGTCACTTTTTATCACAAGAACTAATTGTGCTATTTACTTTTGTAGGGTTATCGGGCGATTTAACTCCAACTTTTTTTTCTTCGCATTTTCAACTTTTGATCACCATACACTCACTTTTGAAACTCATTATGTGCCCTTGGCCCCATTGTGAAAGTTGCAAATTTAGTGTTATTGGACGTTTCGGTCCATTTTTTTTTTTTTTTAGCCTTTCTTGTACACACTTAGTCATTTTGCAAACTAGACTCACATTTTCTAGCGTGTTTTGTATGCTTTTCGTATTGTCCTTTTTAATACTAATCACAAAACGATCATGCGCATGCTCTTCCCTCATGTTTTCTAAACAATCTTGGGAATCAGAAACGTGGTTGTTTCTTTTTATTTTTGGGTAATTAACGACTTTTACTTAATCAAAGCCAACCCACACGTATGCTCTTTCCTCGCGCTTTTTAAGCGACCTTAGAAATTAGAAACATAGGTTTGCTTTTGTTGTCTTGTCTTTTACCTCCTTCAGGAAAAATTTCTAATCCTTTCTTATAGGACCCACTCTTACGGCAATTGAAAAATAACACTTAAAAACAACTAATTGCAGGTTGCTTTTTCCTCATGAGCTCCAAACTACTAAATTTTGTGCAAGAAAATGTTTTTAAACAAGATAAAATTAACATTTTCTACACATTGTATTTACAGGTTTAGATAAGGGTAAAAACTTGTCTCTGCATAACTATGGGAAGTGAATTAACATACACCATAAAAATATTTTGAGGATTACCACAGGAACCCTAAAGTAGTCAAGCACATTTAGGGAATAGGCGATGAAATGTGCACCTTTTCTCCCAACCCGACTAGTAAAGCCTTGTGAGTTAGAGTCATGGATATCCAAGTAGTGGTGACCCCAGTGTGATTCATTATGAGCAAGATCTTTTCTCAGGGTTTCAAAGGGGGTAAAGTAAAGCCTTCATCTAAAGCAATAGCGTCATGCTTACTCGGGTATACTGCTTGACACCTAGTTGAGAGAGCCACCTAGGAAGCCAAACATTGTCAAGCCAATCTAAGGTAGAGGCCAAAAACAAATAGATCAAAACAAAAACTCTTTTTCTATTTTCTTCTTTTGGATTTTTTTTTTGTAGTAAGTGTTCCAAACTTGCTTTTTCCCAAATTTTTTAATTTGGGATCCATATTTCACATTCATATCTTCTTGTAGTTTTCAAACACTCCTTGTTTGAATTCTCTCTTCACGTTCATATCTTTTTGTCATTTTCAAACACTCCTTGTTTGGATTCTACTTTCATCCTCTTTTCATCTTTCCAAGTACACTTTACTTGGATTATTTTTCACCTCCTTTTTGATATCCCAAATACTCCTTATTGGGTTCATCTTATATTGTGTTTTCTATCTCCAAATTTATCCTTATTTGGACTTGAAATTCACTTCTTTTTCTCGTCATCTTTTCTCTTCATCGTCAGTCATTCACTATCTTTCATTTTACTCTCGAAATTCCCCTTTTTAGAGATTTCATCTCTTTTTCATTATTTCAATATTTTCATCCTCATTGCACTCTCCATTTGATCTTATTTCATTCATTTGGAGTTCTCATTTACTTATTGGAGTCTTCCTTTTTCATGATCATCAAATTCTTCCATATTTTGTACTCACCTCATTTTGAGTTTATCTCCCATTTCATTCGATACTTAAACATTTGGATTACATTTCCCAAAGTTTAAGTTTCCACCTACTTTTCAACATCAAGTCTTGAGTTGTGGATATCCATGTCCTCGTTCAAGCACTTTCATCTTACAAATCACATCTTGGTAGTTTTTGATAAAAGCGCACAATAATATGAGAAATAAACACCGAATAATAATATATAGAAATTTGAATTCATTCGGGATATCAATTACAATGATAGAGGTTACATTTTATAATGTTTTATCTCCTACAAAGGTGGAGTCAAACTTCATCTTCAATCCCTCATATCACTCTCCATGAATCTCTCAAACCTATCTCCTAATATCTCTCAAACCAAAATAGCTACGTGAGTTGTTTATTCAACAACTTCACTCACACACAACTATTAACTATATTATTAATATGAGTTGTATTAACTCATTATTAATAATATTACAATTTATTAATAATGTTACACAATATATTTGTAACATTCACTCCCCTATTGTTAACATTATTAATTCCCATATACACTCCCCTAATGTTGACAAGGTAGAAAAAATAATCACACTTCCTTTTGTAGCTTGTCGCCTATGCATGCTCATGATCTGGATGGTTTTGTAGGACAGCCAACAACCTGCAAGGATGGTTTTACAAGGACAGCCAACAACCTCAACAAGGATGGTTTTACAGGACAACCAACAACCTAAAACAAAGGATGGTTTTACAAGACAACCAACAACCCAAAAATCATGTTGTTGCTTTTCCTTTGTGCTTTCATCTGTCCACTATGTCTTTCCTTCAGGGAATATGTAGGAACCACTACTTACTGAATACAAACTGAATAGAGGGAAAATTGAACATTGAGACCATGTTCCAGTTCCCCCCCTCAATGTGAACATTTCACTTATTCAAATAGGAACTCTAAAATCATATTGCACACAACTGAAATAAACTACAAATCTGAAATAAAACACACATACACACACACACCTGCCACCATAACTTCATGCGGCCCCATCATTGGTGACTGATGAGAGGTCGCTAATTGACCTCTAACCTCCGTTTCCTCCATCCTCCAATAAATGCACTCTTTACTTAATACAAGAAGTCTTCATCACTTTGCTGAGCATTTGTTTCCTCATTATCAGAGTGGGGAGAATTCATATCCCAATCACTTTCTTCATCTTTGTTTTCAGAAATGAAGGCTTTATCCTTCAAATTACCATCAATTAAATCTTGTTCTCTTTTCTTACAATACATAATACCATGTCCAGGAACATTACAATAGTGACAAAGAAATTTTTGTGGACCTTGGGAGGTTGATTTTTGTTTAAAAGAAGGCTTGAATTTTCCTTTAGCATATGATTTGTTTCTACCATACATTAGTTTCTTCTAGATCAATCTTCTTGGTTCTATTTTCTTCTTCTATCAAAGAAGAAATTAAATCCTCTAGACTCGGATTTATTTTGCTCAAAGTGAATACCATATTAGAATAGCTAGGAGGCATGCTATTAAGTAATACCACTTTTGCATCATCATCAAGAACATCAACTTTGATTCCAGCTAATTGATTTGAAATAGAATGAAACTTACTGATATGTTCCACCATACTTTCTCCTTCCTCCATTTTGAGTCCGAACAACTTTTGCTTGAGTGCCACTGTTGTGCTCTCTGCTTGTGACCCAAAAATTTTGCTCAATGTTTTCCAGATCAAATGTGATGTCTTTGTTAGATCTATGTGATGCAGGTAGGCATCAGATAAACCTAGGCCAATAATTGTTGTTTCTTTTCAATCCTTGCTTTCCCATTTTTCTACTTCATCTACGTCATGTGGTTTATTGATTTTTCCTTCTACAATCTCCCATAGATCTTTGTTAATCGAAACAATTGAGTTCTAACCTGCCATGTATGGAAATCTTTGCCTTGAATTTTTCAATTCGTATCAACTTATCCATAGTAAAACAATGGACATCGGTTTCCACCAAAAATGTGTCCGTGAGTAAAAAAATAAATTATTTTTTTATTTTACAATTTTTGATATTATCAATGCAAAGAGCTCAAAAAAACACACATTTAAAAAAATATATCATCTCAATCTGAGTTACCAGCTGAAAGTTATGGTAACTACAAATTTTAAATCCAACATCTTTCTGGACCCCTTTCCAAAAATGGATTTTTTTACTTCTATCTTTTTACTACGTCCAAAAATGGAAAAAAACAAAACAAAATATTTCTAACTCATGGTTTCACTATTTTCACGATTGTGTGAAAAAATAACATAAACAAAGCGATTGCCACCGAAGGATAACAATAATTATAACTCACAATTTTCACAATTGGGTGAAAATACAGTGACGCCGAAGGAGCAGATCACGATGGATGGCGAGTGTGCACCAAACGCAATGAAAACGTCATGTAGTAGAATGATCACTGCAGAATCCGCAGACCAAAATCAATTGTCCACCATTTCCTTGTGATAGATTTGCACATGGGCTTCAATGGCGGATGCTTGAAATGATTTGACTACATGGAATATGGATCAGAAGCTGCTCTGATACCACTGATAAAAACTGCACAATAATATGAGAAATAAACACCGAATAATAATATATAGAAATTAAGAATTCATTCGGGATATCAATTACAATGATAGAGGTTACATTTTATAATGTTTGATCTCCTACAAAGGTGGAGTCAAACTTCATCTTCAATCCCTCATATCACTCTCCATGAATCTCTCAAACCTATCTCCTAATATCTCTCAAACCAAAATAGCTACGTGAGTTGTTTATTCAACAACTTCACTCACACACAACTATTAACTATATTATTAATATGAGTTGTATTAACTCATTATTAATAATATTACAATTTATTAATAATGTTACACAATATATTTGTAACATTTTTATATTCCACTTTGTCAAAAATCAATTCCATCACATATTATCTTCATTCTCTTCTTGTGTCCTTTAGTTTGACATCATCATTATTAAACTATATACATTTTCTTTCTTCACATCTCTAACTTGAAAAATATTTGTTAAGTTTTAGAAACTTCATCATATCTTCTTTTCCCAATGTTTACATTATCGATATTTGAGTCTTATCCTTTCATTAGCCTCTTCCTTCTTAACTATTTCTTATTAAGGGTTGAGCACATCACATACGATTTGAATCCTTTTTCATACCCTCTTCCCATCTAGCATTCACTTTTCTAGTGGTAGAGTACATTTGAAATCAATATATCCTCACTCCTCCATTCTAGCATTCACATTGTTAGAGGTTGAGCACATTTGGGATTTTGTCACTATAACCCTCCTCCCATCTAGCATTCACTTTGTTAGAGGATGAGAAATTTCACCACATTAAATCACTCTTCCATCTTGGCATTCACTTTGTCGAGGGTTGAGTTTATCAATCACTTTCACATGCTTCCATCTTGACATTCAATTTGTTAAGGGTTGTGTCATTCATATCTTCTAAATGTCTTTCCCATCTTAGCATTCAATCTATTAAGGGACAAGTTATTACCAAAATTAATGCACGCTTCTCTTCCATTGTATGATTCACTTTGCTATGGTTTACGTTATCTTAAAAATGGTGGGAACACGACACAAAGATTATATTCCTTTTGGAAGAAACGAATGAATTTGAAATCCTTTTGGAAATTCTGAGTGAAAATGACCAAAACTCTAAGGATTATCAGAATGACATCTCTCTCGAAGAATAATCCCACATCGAAAATATCTTACATATGAATAAAGACCAATTTTTTCTTTGTCTCCTTGAGATGGGAGAAAAATTACCCTTCGATTTTGACAAGGATGTTCTATGAACATTACTTGGAAAACCACCACCCAACAAGGGTGAACCTTTCATTTCAAAAATAATGACGATGGGTTAGACCCTAGTCACACGAACAATGATGATCGAAAAAAATCCACCTCGAAAAAAATCCAAATACGATGAACTAAACACAAAGAAGAGTATGACATGGGGAAAAAATCCAAATCAATTGATTCGGCCACTAATCCCACTAAATCCCTCATGAATCAAATTAATGAGATGGCTAAGCAACTTGCTATCCTAAATTCCAAATTCACTAATGAATCCCATATTAACGAGGCACCAAATAAAACTCTCAATGTTTCATTAAAGAGCCACACCGCGCCCACCAAAGAGAACAACAAATCTACAAGTGGTGGTTCCTTATCAATCTTGCGAAAAAACTTACCATTTTCCCAACAATGGAAAGTGATGAATGACATCGTCTCGAGTATGCAACATCAATGCAAACAATTCAACTTTGAAGAAATTTATCCTTACCCCTTCGATAAGGACATCTTCCTCATACCCTTTCCCAAATCTTTTGAGATGCCCAAATTTGAAAAATACAAGGGAAAGAATGATCCTATAGAACACATCAAAGAATTCTATATGGCTTTCCAAGAGGTGGCCTATAGTGATATCTTCTTAATGTGTCTTTTCCATGAAGTCTAGGTGGACAAGCCTTGGACTAGTTTCTACACCTCCCCAAGGGCTCTATACAAAATTTCATGGACCTCTCAGAGAAGTTCGTTAAACATTTCTCATTCAACCTAGACTCTGAAATTACAATGATGGATTTGTGTAATGCCAAACAATGAACAAATGAAACCTTTGCACAAATCCTATAAAGGTGGTGCAAGGTTTTAGTCACTTTCCATGCTCCATTCCCAAAAATAGCTCGCAAGCATCTTTTTACATAACCTTAACAATGATATATCCTTTCACATGAAAATGCATTACCTTAATACTTTTGAGGAAGTTATTGAGAAAGGATCACGAGATCGAAAAATCCCTTATCGCAAAAGGTTTGATCAAACCTCATTCAAAGGAAAAATAAAAAATAGTAACCATCATAATATCTCTCACCAAAAAATCCAAACAAATAAACTGTAATCATAATATGGTCAATGATGGTGTTACAAACAACCACAATGTCCACAACATCTAAAATACTCAAGCTAAACCAAAAAGGTAATAAACCTCTCCTTGTTTCTAGTAAAGAGGTTTCTTCTTCTCGTGATTCTAAGCGATGTCGTTTCACTCCTTTGGGAGAACATCTCTTAAGTTTCCTCCAATAGCTTGTTAACGCGAACATGGTCACCTATCCCATGACCAAACCTTGGGTTGAAGGAGAACCCAAGCCCACTTGGTATAAAGCTGATACTTATTATGTTTTTAATTGTATTAACGGTCACATAATCAATTGGTGCTTTCACTTATGTCACTTTATCCAAGACCTCATCGATAGTGGGAATATCACCATTGACAAATCACAACTAAATAAAAAACCCAACAAAAATCTCAAGATTTTCTCAAACCCATTCCAAAATATGGCGGTGATGATAAAAACACTGACAAAGGTTCCTCCACTAATAACATTGATTATAATTCAATTATCTCATTTATTGAGGAAGTACCTTCTATAATAGTGACCATTAAATTTAAATCTGTGAGTAATGATGTGACCACACGAAAAATGAAGATATGAGTCCCCATTGAAAACCAACCTTCTACGTCTTCTACAGAGCCTCAAACACCTAAACCAACAACTCCCTCGAATCAAAAGTCAACCTCTAATGCCAAATAATCCACTCCTGGTCAATATGACCTCATCAAACAATTAACAACCACACAATCATATATCTCTCTAATGGAACTGTTAAAAGAGCCACTTAGCTTTAAAGAAATCCTCACTTGTGCTCTTCATGAATCACGTGTTCCTCCTACTCTCAGTGTTCAACAGTTTCAGGCTATGATCACAAACCTTACACCTGAATGTCCTAGCCTATCTTTGGGCCCTAGAGATATTTTGAACCTAAATATAATTAACAATAACTCCTTGTACATCGAATCCTACATTACAGACCATAAGTTCAAAAGAGTTCTTATTGACAATGGAGTAGCTCTTAACATCTACTCTATAAAAATGCTTCATTGCCTTGGTCATATAATAGATGACTTAGATGTTAATATTATTACCATTCATGGTTATGATAATATCAAACACCAGTCCTATGGTACCATCACTCTTCCCATACAAGTAGGCCCACATATTCTCAAAACTATATGTCATGTCCTTGATGTAGAAACATTGTATAAACTTTTCCGGGTAGACCTTGGATACATGTGATATAATCCATACCTTCCACCTTCCATCAATGCATACAATTTACGCATAATGGTAGAGATTTCACCTTGCATGGTGATACTAACCCCTTTAATTAATGTTATATTTTCAAAGCAAGATATAAAAAGTAAATTATCATCCATCTGCTTTGGTAGCACAACTAATTCTAGTGTAACTCCCGTTCTACCAATTGTATTGACCATGAAATAATGCTATACCCTCATGCTTCGCATATTCTTCGAATCATCTACATCTCATACATCATACAAGGTTACATTATCCCATAAAGGCATAGGTGAATACATGCTTGAAAATGCATTTCTTGTTGGCAAAGTCTCATTATCACCTCGCAGATATGGGCATCCTAACACTCCCCATCTACGAGAAGCTCTAGCTTAGTATCTTGGAAACACTCTTTGGTTGTGATATGGATATATAGAAGATGATAGTATTCAAATCTCTAACGACTCTTGGCTATATGAAGACAAGATGGAGGAATGCTATAAATCCACTAACTACACCAAGGCCCATAGAATGATGAAAAACATGAACTGGAAAGGAAGAGGCCTTGGCCCACAAGGACATGGAATTCTTGAACCTATGGAGATCAAGTCTAACCTTTACACATATGGTCTAGGATATGAGACCTTTGATAAGAGACCAATTGTATTTAATGTATTAACTAGAAATGAGGACTCAGACTCTAAAGTTGAGACCGGTTCCACATATAGCCTCTTCGAAGACCTTGCTAAAAGCGTGCTTTTCTCGAACACTTATCCATTGGAACCCTTGATGTTTTTTATCCTTCCATCATTGATAAGTACCAAAAATGTCATATTTCCATGAACCTCTTTTAAAATGATGAGGCCATCTAGGAGTTCCTCACGGCTCAAGACCCTTTTCCCTTGTCGGATCACAAGAAGGGTTTAAATATAAAAATTGATGCTACCACCTACTTCGGTGAAGAAATTGAAATTTCTAGTCCTAAAGAAAAGAAATTAAACATAGAAGAAATATAAATTATATCTCGCATAGTGAAAACCTTGCTAAGGTGCTATGTAAGCAACAAAAATGAAAAAGAAAAAAAAAGAAAAGGACACATCTCCTAGTGAAAACCTTTCAGAGGTGCTAGAGAGAGGAGATTCGGATCCAAAAATATTAGACAACCTACAAAAGCCTAGAACATCATTTCAAGATCATGAAACTTACAAGATGTTGGTAGAAGTGATGACAACCATCAACATTGGGACTAAAGACCAACCAAAACTGTTACAACTAGGTGCCACTTTAGTAGAAATCAAAATCAATGCCTTCACACCCCTTCTAATCAAGCTTCAAGATGTTTTCTTGGTCTTACAAAGATATGCAAGGACTTGACCCTTCTCTTGTGGTTCATCACCTTGTGGTGCACTTAGATGCTAATCCTGTAAAGCAAAAAATGTGTAAGATGCACCACAAGGTCTCATTGCTCGGTAAGGCCAAACTACAAAAATTATTGGATTCAGGCTTCATACGGTCCAGCGATTACTCGAGTGGATATCTACTATAGTATCAGTTGTGAAAAAGACCCCCAAAATTCATATTTGTACTTATTTCCGTGACATTAATAAGGCATGTCCCAAGGATGAATTCCCTCTTCCTAATATTGACATGATTTTTGATTCTACTATGGGCCATGAGATGTTATCTCTTATGGACGGATTTTCTAGGTATAAAAAAATTCAAATTGCTAAAGAAGACCAACATAAGACAACTTTCACAACCCCATAGGGGACATTTTGTTATAAGGTCATGCCTTTTGCATTTGGCCTTAAAAATGCTGGTGCAACTTATCAACGTGTCATGCTTGTTATTTTCCACGACCTTCTTCATGACATAATGGAGGATTATGTTGATGATATTATTGATAAATAAAAGACTAGAGTGGATCATATAGTAGTTATTAGGCATATATTTGAGTGACTAAAGGAATACAAGGTTCACCTTAATCCAAAAAAATGTGTCTTTGGTGTCACTTTAGATAAAATTTTGGGATTTATGTCTCATGAAGAGGAATTGAAGTGGACCCTACCAATGTCAAAGATATGATGGATATTATGCCTCCTCAGAACCTTCAACAACTAAGAGGCCTACAAGGAAAAATACAGTCTATCCATCACTTCATTTCTCAATTGGAAGATAAGTTCCATCACTTCAACCGTTTCTTAGGAAGGATGTCCACTTCAAATTGACATAAGACTGCCAAGTCTCATTTGTAAAGCGAAAGAATATCTCTCCTCCCCATTGGTGCTCATGCCATCTATCTTGGATAAGCCTATGTTGTTGTATACTTCTGCAATAGAACATGTCATTGGGGCATTATTGGCGCAACATAATGATAAGGGTTAGGAACACGCAGTGTATTATTTAAGCATAACTCTCCTTAAACATGAGACCAGGTTGAAAATACTTATTTAGCAGTTGCTTATACTTTTGACAAGCTACGACACTATCTATTAAATCATACTACCAAGCTAATTTCAAGGGTTGAACCTATTAAGTACCTACTTTTGAGACCATTCATAACAAGTACATATGTTTACTTGGATTGCACTCCTTAGTAAATTTGACATTGAAATTGTCAATCAAAAAGCTATCAAAGGTCAAGCATTGGCGGATGAACTAGCCGCATCACCATTTCTAAGTTCACAATCCTTAAATTTTGAATTTCCAGGATGAAGATCTATTTTATATAGAAGCAATCCCTTCATGGAAAATATTCTTTGATGGATCTTGTAACATCTATGGTTCTGGAGCAGGAATTGTCTTGTGTACACAAGATGTGGACCTCATACCTAAATCTTACCATATCAGCTTCCCTTGCACAAACAACATAGCTGAGTATGAAGCATTGATAAGAGGCTTAGGATTTCCTATCTGTTGGCGCCTACAAGAATTAACATTTTTGGGTGATTCTCTTCCCATCATTAATCAAGTTAACAGATAGTATCAAGTCAAAGATGAGAATCTCTTACCCTATAAACCAAAGGTTGATAACCTTAGAGGGTATTTCTAGATTATCAATTTTAAACAATTTCCTTATGTAAAAAATAAAGCGGTGGATGCCATGCCAAATATCGCATCCCTTCTTTCATTTGACACTAGGAAAACTCACAATGAGTTCTTTATTAAAAATCTTTTGGTGCCTGCATACAAATTTATGAATTCCACCATGATTTATGAGATTTTTGGTTCCGATCATACCCAGTAAAAATATGTATAACTTAATTTAAACTAAATCCCACCATCCTAATTTAAATTCAGCCAATAAAATATCCTTAAGCACAACGTGCTTTACACTACACTTTTCTTGTGACACCTTGTATCAAAGAGGCTATGATGGGACTCTCTTAAGATGTATCAATCAGGATGAAGCTAATAAAATGCTAGCTGAAGTACATTTAGGTATTTATGATGTGCATACTAGCAAAATGGTCCTTGTGAAGAAGGCCTTGCACACTGGATACTACTAGCCCAAAATGGAGACGGATGCATGCAACTTTGTGAAGAAATGTTAGGCTTGCCAAAAACACGGTAATCTCATTCATGCATCATCCCAAGCCTTGTAGCCCATCACTTCACCTTGGCATTTTTCAAAATGGGGGCTCGATCTAATTGGAAATATAAAGCCCACATCTTCTAATGGCCACACATTTATTATAACTTCCATTGAGTATTTCTCTAAGTGGGTTGAGGCTATGCCTCTTACCTACGTCTCTAGGTGCAATATTTCTAAATTCATTTTCAACTATATTATTTGTCATTTTGGCATCCCTGTTGCTATTGTCACTAACAATGGTGGTTCCTTAAAAATAAGGATCTCAAGGCCCTAGATAAAAATATAATATCTACCTAAAATGGGATACACCCTACTATCCAACAATGCATCGAAGCATCAAACAAGAATATCAAATCCATTCTAGAAAAGACAGTCAATAAAAATGGACGTAATTGGCATACGCAGTTGTATCCTTCCCTCTGGGCCTACTGCACTTCCTTCCATACTCCTACAAGAGCTACTCCATTCTCCCTAGTATATGGCTCTAAATCCATATTACCTATCAAAGTTGAATTTCCTTCACTTCGTGTCTCCCTCCAACACCTCATTTATGAAGAGGATTACCATATTGCATGCCTTACAAAGATAGAATTACTAGATGAGAGATGAATTCATGCCTTATACCATCTACAGGTATATTAGAATCGACTGTGCTGTAATTATAATCGCAAGATCAAACCTTGATAGTTTGAAATCGGTGACTTAGTCCTAAAGGAAAATCAGAAGAACACAACTAAACCATGAGAAAAACAAGGCAAATTTGAGCCTAATTGGTTGGGTCCTTATGTTATAACTGTTAAATTTGGATATGGCGCATACAAACTATCTATTGAGGATGGAAAAGAGTTGAAGGAGCCTATGAATTCCATTCATCTAAATAATTTATACTCCCGAGTCTCGAAGAGTAACCCTTGTGCTGGGGGCATATCAATACATCCACCTATTTTGTCATTTCACCTTATTTCTCACTTGTATCTTTCCACCTCGCCTTATGTCACATGTTCTCCTTATTAGGTCATCATGCCCATTATTTACCACCTTTTTGCCTCCTATTGTACTTTTGTCCTCTTCCTTCATACGTAGTGTGTTGGTTATGACTTATGAATTCCTTTTCCCTCTTTTTTAGCATGTGGTTCAAAATTCCAAAAAGACCAAACATATTAAAAAATGTATCACAAAACTTCAAAAAATATTAAATTGTTCAAAAATTCAAAAACAATATAAAATTGTTCAGAAAATACAAAAAAATACATTTTTTTGAAAATGCTTTCAAAAACATTCGTGACTATGTAATTTCGTTCGCCACTTTCTTCATCTGATTGTTCCCAATCATTTGTATTTTTCCAATCAATCAAGCCACTCTTTGCAATGTAACTTTTCTTAGGAACATCACTTGGCTTTGGATTTCTCTTGGGGGAAACTTGACATCTGTCTATCTATTCATTGTAGAAAACACTAGGAAAGTCTTTAGACATTGCTATTGCAGACTGTGTTATATTATCACTTACTTGTTAGTATTTAACATTGGTGTGCATTGTTCGCTAGTTTGTTTTTCATATTTTCTTGTCTAATGTTTGTACATATAAAATGTTATCTTGTATATTCTTAGCTTAGTCTCTTATTTTTATTAGTTAGAATAACTAGTACTCTGTGTATCTGGAATGCGCTTATAGACCAATTGCAAGAAATTTATTCACATCTTAGTTCATATATAACTTTGGCGTGGATCCTTCCCATTCATATTGGGTTTGTTCCCATTTATTGTTTTGTGTCTTTTTGTCACTTGCATGTGTTGTGTTTTCCTCCTATTTCCTTTAAGCCATGGAATGTTTTCCTTTTTCTATGTCTTCATGATTGTTTGAATTTATATTTCAAATCTTTCTAAAATTCGAAAGAATAAAAATTAAATAAAAAATTTCAAAATCCAAAAAAATCAAAAATATTAATTACAAAATTTTCAAACAAACATTCACTTATCATATAAATATTACAATTAGAAAACCCTTGAAGTGAATCTTTCAACATCTCAACACATTTTGGTAAAAGTGACACTTTATCTATTACCCTAGTGATCATGCTAATCTTACAACTATCACTTTCTTCCCTTTGCATGATATGCTAAATATGCTTGGGGAAAGTCACAACATTGTTTTTCCTTCGTGATATAAATTCACCTGGGGAAATTTCAACTCTAATCATTTGAATAATAGATACAAAGAGTGTCATAAGCGATCACTTTTTCCTCTCGCCATCGATCTTAATCCCTCATTGGGAGCATTTGCATCTACTTACACATATTGTGGCATAGATTAGGGGCATCACTAATTGTCTTCTTTTTCCACTTTGTGTTGCATTATTGATGTTTGATTTTTGGACCACTTACAAGTAGTGTGATTACATCTTGGTTCCTTTATAACCCTGATGCCTACACCTACTATGTATATTGGGTTTGTTTTCATTTTTATCTTTTCTTTGCTGTGTATGTTTGTTTACATGAACTTGGGTTAACCATCTTGATTCTTTCATAATCATGGTGAAAAATATATTGTGCAACAAAAATAAGGTTTCTCTAAAATTATTCTCCAAATGGCACTCATGCTACAAGCACAATTCTTTCCCATCCTTTTTCAAATCCCTTGTTTTATTCCTATTAAGTGGTTGTACACCTCCTTGCTGCATCATCCACCCACTTGAGGAGGATTTCCTTTACTATCCTACTTATTGGGGCATCCAATTGATTCTCTACTTCCTACTTGCGGGGCATCCTAATGCTTCAAAACTTTTTACTCAGCGATCGACATGTGTCTACTATCTTTAAAGCACTATTACTTCACAATAACACTTTAAAGAGGGGAAAAATGTAGACACCCCAAAATTACTCACATGTTCCCAATGATATCCCAATACACCTTGTTATTCACCCATTTGCGATTAATTGATTAAATTGATTAATTCATACACATTACACCCTTTGGATTAATTAAATTAATCCTTTGTACCCCTAGTACCCTTTTAGCTAAGTTAATTATCATTTATTAATTAAATGATTAATTAATTAGTTAGTGTGTGCACATCCTAGTCAACTGTCACTTAGTCAACAACCACTTGTCCGCACTTGGACTCCACATTCTTATCCCGTTAACTACACTTCTAGAATCCTAGAAAGGTGGGGGAAATTGAATTACATGTACAACCACCTTTCCGAATGTAACTTTTACAATTAATTCCATTATTGCCCCTAAATTCCTCGGAACTGCTACAACCTCCTCTAATGCTATTTTTAGCATGTGCATTCAATAGTGTTTAACCAACTTCCAACCAATTTTTCCTCTATAAAATGTAGGTCTATTCTATTACAAACCCTCCTAAAAAGGTTTGTAAGTAAAGCTGTGTCAATTTAGATTCGAATCTTTCCATCTACTCATAGAAATTGCATCCCAAGTTTGGAGAACATTCAAGAGCACCCACATCCATTTACAAGGTTCAAAAATGAAGTTTATACAACCTTTACGGAGGTTTACATTGAAGGATTACAAGGAGGTTTATAAAATTATTTGTGTATCTTTTATTACTATAATTTTTCCTTATTTACAGTTATAATGCCTGTGAGAACACCTTTTCCTTTGTAAATAAGACATGACAATATTCGGAGAACTCAAGGAACAACCTTTGATGTGGAGATATCGAGGATGTAGGGAACAAAGGAAACAAAGGGAAAAGTTACAACCATTCCATGAATACTTGAAAAATACACAACGAAGAGAATGAGAAGATTTTCGAGACAAAGGGCTTGCAGAGATCCAACGTCAAGATAAAACCATTCCACTTGTTTCATAAACCACTACAAAATCTGTAATGAAGGAAGGATAAAGGGGTATGGAAAAAATGGTCTGCGGGGAACAAAGGGAGGATGGAACTATTCCACAGGTTCCCAATATCTCCAAAAAGGAAAATGTAAAGGGAGAGTTGCACAAATGTGGGGAGTGTGGGGAACCAAAGAGCGAAGAAAACATAGGAACTTGTTCTAGTGGAACAGACTAAATACCGATTAACACTTCCAATCCGTTTAATGTGGATAAATCAACAATATGGGGAATACGAGGAACGAAGGAAATGTTCCTCCTATTTCTCCAAAGTTCGCATTTATCCATTTAAGCCCAAAATTTCTAAAAAATGGTTAAGCTGTTGGAGTTTTTGAATTCTTTAATATCAAAAGGGTAGATACAACCAAATAAAGTGGGTCACTTGTCCAAAAATTCATTTTTTTTTCAAAAAAACCAATTTTTGGGGTTAGTGACAACATGATGTATGAGGCTCTTGTAAGCCCTTGATAATGTATTGACATGTTGACACACACACACACACACACACACACACACACACACACACACACACACACACACACACACACAAAAACACGTATGTGATTTTGATTCGTTGTTATGTTTTGAGTTTTGTAATGGTTTCAATGTGATGGATGTATGTTTGTGATTAGAGATGTGGTTGATGATTATGATTATGGTTTTGATGTGATGTTTTATGGAATTTATATGAAATGTATGGTTTATATGTGTTATAATATAATTTTGATGATTTGAGATATGGTTGTGACAAATGATGATCTTGTTGTATAATTAATCTACTATACAATGAATAAGAACATAATGTGGGATGTTTACTTCCTTACTATTCTTGACATATATAGTGTATGATGGTAAACTTGTTATATGTGTGATACTGCACATGTGGTCTTGTAATTAATGTTAACAGATAACCCAAGATGGTTAGTCATATTAGGATCATAGATAGATGTGGGATAGTTGTATCTATCCTTTTCCAACACGGGAAAGGTTTATATGCGATAAGCATGAGGAAACTAGTTTTTCTTGATAGTTCCAGTGTATTGCCCCAACTATATTCACAAGCTGGTCAATGTGGGAAACTTGTGTTATATGGGAAAGATGATGAATGCGGGAAGATTTCTAGGAAAATTAATTTTGTTATTTTGATATGAGGGCTGATCGATGTGGGAATATCTTTTGATATGAGGAATGATCAATGTAGGAAGTCCTTTTTGTGTATTTTGATTGGGTATCTATCGTTTGAGGGGGTGGTATAAAAATTTATTTGATTGTAATTTTGATTTTTATAGCTGTCCTTTGAAGGACCGACCTATATTTTGATTGTATCCATGCCATAGATATTTTGATTTTGAGATGAGGGTAAGCTGGGTAACCACTTAGAAGGGGATAAGTAAACATGCAAGCTACACATATATCATTGTCATGTCATTAAATATGATAAGATAGGGGATGGTGAGAGAAATGATTGTGAAATTCCCCAATCAAGAGAAATGAAATTGTACATGTGGATTGTGCTATGAGCAGATCCATGGTGCCCATATTTAAGGTGAAAACAGTAGGTATCTTTGATGGAAAAACCACATAATTCTAAATCATTATGAGGGTGGCAGGATGTGTGGGTTGATGGAGGGAGAGAAATATTAGTGTGACTAAGGTCTTATGAATTGATATGTTAACAATAAAATGGCCACAAGTGCAGGGTGTTGAGAGGTTCCTTTTTAGGTTTACCATCAAGAGAGGCTAAACGATAAGCCCTAAACCCATATTTATGAGTGATGATATATGGTCCAAGCTAGTTAGGATTAAACTTCCCATGTTTTCTCTTTTCCATGTTAGTGACATGTTGGTTTTATTTGAGAATGAGATCACCAATGTTAAAGTCACATTGTTTAATATTTTTGTTATATTCTTGTTTGATTCATTCTTGATAAACGTTGATGTGATCAAAGGCGGTCATGTGACGTTCATCTAATAGTTCTAATTGTGATAGGCATTCTTGATGATATTATTCTTCTGAGATGAAATATTTGAGAGAAACACATAAGGATGGGATGTATACTTTGAGAGGAAGAACAAATTCAATGTTTTATACTAAGGAGAAGGGTACAATGCCCATGGGGTTTGAAATCTTATCCGATATTCCCTTAATGCAAATGGGATTTGAATATACCAATTGATAACATCTTAGTCAATAGTTTTCATGAGTATTTTATTGAGGGTTTCATTGGATGCTTTGTTTTGGCCATTTGTTTGTGGATAATAAGGTGTGGAAAATATGAGTTTGATGTTGTAAGTGTCACAAAGTTTTTTGAATGATGTAACATTATTTGTGATGATTTTATGAGGTATACCAAAATGATAGATAATGTGATGATGGATGAAGTTGATGATTTTATCAGATTTAGTGGAGATGAGGGGAATTTATTCTACCCAAATTGTAAAATATTAATTTTTGTAATGATGGAATTATGTCATTGTGATGAACGAGGGTTGATAAGGCCAATGAGGCCAAGCCTCGGTGCGAGAAAGGCCAAAGGTCTTGATTTGGTTGAAGGGCATGATTTGGAATGTGTGAGAGTCTTGTTGACATTTGATGCATTTCTTGACATAGTCATAATAGACTTGGTTAAGTGTAGGCCAATAGTAGCCCATGCATAAGATGCATTTAGCAATAACCAAACCGTTAAAGTGTCCACCACATATGTCATCATGGAATTCTTGAATAGAAAGACAAGCCTTAGGAGTTTTAAGACACCAAAGGAGGAGGCTATCAAATCATCTTTTGTAAAGGATACGTCTTAGTATGACACGAGTGGGATGTACATTGTTAAAAATATATTTTTCCATTTCTAAATAGATCTGGGGTAGTTTACTTGTGGAAAGATTATCATACTTTTGAGTATACCAAGTGCCAGATTGAGTATATTGTATATGATTGATGGTTGGAAAATCAATTTTAGTGTAAGTTGGTTGATCAAGTTTGTGTACAATGACAAAGAGATTGGAATCATCTGACGATAAAGGAATGAGAGAGGTGAGAGAGGCCATGATGTTTGCAAGTTTGTTAGATGAGTGAGGGTGGTTTGGATTTCATAATTGTCAAAGTGTTTTAGTAAGTCTTCGACTATGGTTTTATATTTTTGTAGGATCTCATTTTTACATTGATAAGTACCATTGATTTGATTGATGACAAGTTATGAGTCTTCGTAGATGTTAAGAATTTGTTCACCAAGAAAGGCGGCGGTCTGAATTCCCATGATGAGAGCCTTGTATTTTGCCATGTTATTAATGCATTCAAAATTTACATTGAAGGATAACGAAATAAGAGTGTCCCAAGTGTTGGGGTAATAATGTCAAGTGGGGACACCGTTTAGGTGGGCTACCACTTCACACCACTTGATTAAAGTTTATATATAAAATTTATTAAAATGATTTGGTCCCCACATTTAACATAATCTTGTGATTTAATTAGAGAGTGAAACGGTGCACCCACATGAAACCGATTCACCCATCCTATTAAATAGGGTGATCCCTCACGAAAGTAGGGATTGGGTAATTGTAATGTATGAATTACGAATTATGATATTTTTGGGAAATTATTATTCACTTTGTGAAAATTGTTGTGTAAGCATTGGTGTGGGACCGAGGAGGAAGTGGAAGTGTCGGGTAAAATATGTATGGTAAATTATTTAATAAAGGATAGTGATTTTATGAGTGGGATTTTTCACCTTTGGGCTTTTCCCACTATAAATTGTGTTTTTACTGTGTAATTTTTTTACTTTGATTTCTTGTATTTAATTTTATAATTTGTATCTTTACACATCTACTCAAACCTACAATCCTTGGATATTTGAAACAATTTAATTATTTAACTGTGATTTCTAACATGGTATCAAAGTCTATTGAAGGTGTTTATGTGTGTAGGATTGTTTAAAAATGTGCAGAGTTGGAGGAAATTGTTGATAAATTAGTAATAGGTGTTGTGAATAATCATATTAGGTGCACAAATTCAATTTTATGCTATTAAAATTGTATACTTTGTATAAAATATATATAATACATTATTTCCCAAATCTGGGCTCCAAAATAATAAAATCGGAGTTCATAAAACTTGTACTAAAATTAAAAAAACATACAATTTGGGTGTATAAGTCCTAGTTGCCCCCTATAAAACCTAAAAATATGGTTTTAGAGAGGTAAAACACCTTGAATAATAAAAAAATTAGTCTAGCCACTCTTTTTGGGTGTAGAAACCTCGGTTCACCTTGAAATCACTTGGTTGTGTCTATAAATCATACGTAAAGTAAAATAAACATCAAATTTTGTTTTGAAACCAGAAGAGTATGTTTTAAACCAAATAAATATAAAATTTGAAAATAAAATATAAAATAGTAGTTTAATCCTCTAAATACCGCTAAAGCCTCCATTTTTTCTGTTAAATCTATAATATATGGTTATAACAATAATATGTATGATATATTCATTAATAAATCCCAGGGCACCTTGTTTTCTACAAATAGACTTGTTTACCTGCAAATAAATATGTTTATTGGGATCTATCTCTAAAAATTCCCTTGTATAAGCATTTTAATAAAAATCTATCTGTGATAACCCTAGTAGCTTCCATTTTTGTTTGCTAAACATGCATATAACAACAAATAAGTGTTAAAACTGCTGTGTATGAAGAAATTCGCCCCCATATCTTTTTTTCTTTCAAACATTACCCTAGGCACATGGTATTTAAGCTAAAAACAACAATATTTTTGTTAGAAACTATTGTATCTAAAAAATGCCTCTATTTAAATCAAATCAACAATTTATTTGCAAAAATTTTCCTTGGTAAAGGCTAGGTGACCTGCTAATGTGATCTCTGGGGTTGCAGTCCTCCATTCCTTTCTTCTGGTGTACCCCCTTCCCTGCAGACAAACAAAACAATAAAAAATAAATAAACTATAGTAAATAGTTTAAATCTTTTAAAAAATTATATTTGGAAACCCTAAAATAAAAATAGGGATTCTTGTTTAAACTACTGTTTTTCTAAAAAAATAAGAAGTTTTTACACGGGTGTGTAAAATTTGTTTAATTTTTATTTAATAAAAATTATACTAGAATTTAAAACTAAAATTTTTGTTAACTAAATCCTAAGAGGTAAATAGATCTATTGGTAATGAGAAGGGAGTGTAAAGTATTTGAGAAAACACTAGAGGTTATGAGTTCAGATCCTGACCCTTGTAAGTGCATTTAATTTTTTAGTTAAGTATTTTTTTATATTTAAAATTTAACAAAAATTAAAATTTCTCATATTTCCTTTATTTTTGGAGTTGTTTAAGAAAAAGAAAAAAATACATTTAGTTTTTGAATTTAGATTGGTGTATTTCAAGAAATTATAGTTTATTTCACAATTAAGCCGGTTTACTTTTTACTTGAAAATTGTATTAAAATGAGTTGTTTAGCAAAAATTTCAAAACTATTTTATTTATCTTTATGAAAGTTTTTATAAAACGGAAGGAAGGTACATTTTGATTTCCTTTTTATCTAGGTACATTTAAAAAATTGGAAGTTTTTAAAAAAATTTAGTTTTTATTTTTGATTTTTTCCTAAATTTAGTTGTTTAGTGGAAAAAATGGTTTATTAATTTTTTTCTTAAAAAATATGTGCTTATTTGTGATTATCATTGAAAAATGGTTGGAACTGCTAGTTTTTCAATAGATAAATAAAAAATATTAAATGGGACAAACTATAGTATTTGGTGAGTTAGGTTAAAATCCTATTTTATGGTTAGAAAATTATGGGATTTGGTCATCAATGTAGAGAAATGACCCACCAGAAGACAAGAAAACCCCAAAAACCTAAGTTCCTTCTCCCAAAGATCCTAGGAAGCCATGCCAATTCCACTGCAGAGCATAAAAGATGAATTTCTATTGTATATAGGAACATGGACTCTTCGGATGATGTTTGGAAATAATTGGAAACCATGCATGAGGCATGTTGCCTCTCAAATATAATTAAACTCATTATAGAACTATTTACAATTCCCATGAAGGGGGATGAAAAATAGTTAATTATCTAGGGAAAATTAAAAATATTAAAGAACAGTTAGATGGGTGTAATTGTGAATTGTTTCAGGATAAATTTCTTTATTTTATCATTCAAATAAACATCCATCTCCATTCTAAACTCTAAATACCAAAATGAAACTCATTTACACGATCGAACACCCTATTGTCTCTCCTAATTCAAGAAGAATGTGTTATGGAAAATTTTGATCAAAAGAGAATGCCTCTCGAGGCATTCCTCTCTTAGAATAAAAAACCCTCTCAAACTAGAAATAATAATAATCTTAATGAGAAAACAAACTTCATATCAAAATTTAAATCTAATCCTAACACTAATTGTTTGGACATTGTGTCATTGGTGTTGTCATTGATGTCAAAGGGAGTCCTAAGTTCGTGATGTTTTCTATGTGGCATAGGTGTTTACATGAGTTATCATTCATAAAATAAGATGAAGGTTGATTTGTAGTGAAATGTTTTGATATCATGAAGTGTTGTAGTGGTGTTGTGTCTTATGGTGCACATCCATGCTTCTTGCTTAGATCTAGAAAGTAGGTGATGTGAATGAGCTCTAAAGGATGGTATGATGTCTAACATGGTTAGAATGATGTATTAGAGGTGTTAATGAGTGCGTAAGGTGGAGAAAAGGTTAGTTTCCTTGAGACATGTGATGATACTGAAGCCATTCTAGGCCTACTCCTAGAATGATTAAGATAAATATGGAAATATATTCCTAATCTGATCGCTATTGTAGTAGTAAATAAATAAACAATTAAGTACATAAATTCACCCAAGAAAACTAAGTAAGAAACTATGAAACCCTAAGTGCAAAGAAGAGGTAAGATGACTTAGCTATTTAAAAATTATTCTTGGTGTACTAAAGTGATGACCGAATGAATAGAGAGGGAGGATCATCACTGAGCCTTTAAAAAGTGTGCAAGATGATGATCTTCCTAGGACCGAGGCACTGGAGAGGGACAAGGGAAGCTGTGGGTGCCTTAGGCTTGTTTGTGGGTGCATGTGTCTATGGAAATACTCAGAAAACCTCCTATGAGTGGTCGCAAGTTGTTCTCTATTGTTCACCTTTAGTCTCTATGAGGATTTATAATGATCACCGAAGTCACTGGAAACCTATAATGAAACAATGACTTGTAAAACCCTCAAAGAGACATCAAATCCTAAAAAGAAAGATGCGTGATGAGGGGTCAGACTATCCTCAAATTTCATAATGGTTATCTTATGACCGAGAATTGCACTACATCTCAGACCCAATGTAGTTCTATATGTGTGGAATCATGCCCTAGCTAGCTCTTCTGCATGTTGCACTTGATAACGAGAAAATAATCTAGATGTGTGTATGGAATAGAATGAAATTCCCTCTTATGAAGTGTGTATGGAGAGTAACCAACTCTTGTGTCCCTTGGATGGTGCTAGATGGATGTAATGGAGCTATTAGATGCTTGATGGATGCAACCTTAGGTGGTGATAGATAATGCTTAGTGTTTGGCCCCTTATTGTGATCACATAAATTTATATTTATATGATTCCTTTTCTTGAATTTCGTAATTAACCCTGAAAAGGTTGACTACCAAAAAATAATATGCTCAAAGGGATAGAAATGACCTAAAAGATGTGAACAAAGTATACTAAGGTTAGAGGCACCCAAAAGGGATGAGGGCGCCTAACACTGACGTCTTGGTTAGCGATGATGTTTAGGATGATAAATGCTAGGTATAAAAAGGCAAACTAAACAAGTAAGGGTTCAAGACCAAAAGTGGAAATAGAAACAAAGAAAGGTGGCCAAAGACATGGGTTAGCTAGTACTTTTCTTACTTAGGAATAATATGAATAGTGGTATGTAATCTAAAATGGTATAGATAGATTTGTAGATGAATATAATCAACTATATTCAATTCATACGGGATTATTACATAATGAACAAGCTGCAAATATATAGGGAGATAGTTTCCTATTAAGTAGGAAACAACTCAACCACAAATCTATATATATGTGAGTTGTTATAACTCCCAAACAACTCACGTATAATATACTAACCTGATATTATGAGTTTGTTTATTACAACTCATAATATATTACATAATATTATTCATCCAAATATATGAATAATGTGAGCACTATATATGAATTCCTAACATTCCCCCCTTAGTGCAAACATGGGAGAAAAATAATTGCACTTCCTTTTGCAGCGTGCGCCCGTGCGTGCTCATGATCTGGATGGTTTTTCAGGACAGCCAACAACCTCAACATGGATGGTTTTATAGGACAACCAACAACCTCAACATGGATGGTTTTATAGGACAACCAACAACCTCAACAGGGATGGTTTTACAGGACAACCAACAACCTCAATATCATGATGTTGCTCTTCCTTGTGCTTTCATCTATCCACAATGTTTTTCCTTCAGGGAATTATGTAGGAAATATCACTCACTGATTACAAATATGAAAAGAGAAAATGGAACATTGAGACCATGTTCCCCCCCTCAATGTGAACATTTCACTTATTCAAGCCATAACAGGAACACTGAGAAAAAAAATTATGCTGCACACAACTGGAATCAGCTACTGACTTTGAAAAGAAAGCAAACTCACACACACACTATCACCACAACTTCGTGCGGCCCCATCGTTGGTGACTGACGAGAGGTCACTGAATGACCTCCAGCCTCCTGTGCCTCCATCCTCCAATTATACATACCGCTTAGGTCAGAGAAATGTGCTCAGACTTCTTTTCCGAACTTCTCATTTTTCGTAAAAGATGGTCTTTGTATTCTTTAGCTGTCAACCTTTTTCTTTTTAGAGATCTAGGTGGTTCAAATTCACTGTCACCTTCATATCCTTCTTCTAAATTTAGCATAGCTGAATTTTCTTGATCTTGTATATTTTTTATGTCTCTCTCCATGGTAATTGGTTCCATGAGAATACATTGTTTTCTTCTTTTCTTGACCATTGTGAGATAGGTGTCGGATACAACCGAAAATGCACCCAGAAGACAATATGACAACTGGACTAAAAATTTAAAAAGTAATAAACTGAGATTACTTTTTAAATGAAAACAACTATATAATAAATAAAGACAACTTTTTGAAAGGACGTTGAATGACTCAAACCAGTGGGATGCATGAGATTTGGATTTGCAACGCCAATCTTGATTGTTCCTCCTTGCGCCACCGCTAACACTGCCACTCTTCTCCAGATATTTAGTCACCGCGAGACAGATTTTCCAATCTCCAATAATCATCAAAAGACCAAGCACCTTCCTTATTTGAACATGTCTTTAGACTGAAACGGAAGTGCATGTGAACTTGCAAGGTTGATTTCTAATGTATTGATAGAATCCTGAAGATAAAGATCAGACTGCATAAAGATGTCAAATGCATGAATTTCACCTTCACCTTCTAGATGCCATGTCTCCCTTATAGTATTCGTTAAGACCAATGCAGTGTCTAATGCAAGCTCACATAAAACAATCTTGGCACAAATTTTAGCAACATTTATCATGTGAATGTGGATCTAATTAAAAAGCATAACCGATTTTTTTAAAAAGCACCGAGAGCACGTAAAAGAAAACAGATCGATGGCGAGGTGGGTGCAGGTCTATTATATTAGTATATGTGCTTTCAACCTCTATCAGATTCTTCTTCAAGGTGCACAACGTGCAGCTAAAAGACCTGGTGCACGTGATGCTCTGTTCTTGGCAGACTGGATTTGTGCGTTGGAGATGTTATGAGCGGACTGCACGGAGATTTTGATTCAATAAAAATTCAAAACCCGCAGGAGAAGCTGTCAGATTTTACGGAGCAGATCTTTGACCACCGAATCTGCCTTGTATTGATAATCTCATGCATGCTGATGGAGAAGACAAGGGCGCTCAGGTTCAGAATTGTTTTGTTAAGTGACGGACTGCAGACAAGCTTGGTCTCTATATGATTCACCACAGTTATGGAAAATCGAAGCTCCTGCCACCACCAACAGATCCTCAAAGCCTTTGTTCATGCGCTGATAATAATAGTTGGCTACAGAATTGGAGAAGACCACTTTACATATGCTCCATCGTATACGCAACAACACCACCAATCTACAGAATCTGATGCAGATATGAATCGATGACGCAGAAATAATGAATAAGTGACTTGTTGCCACTACAAATGCAATGTAAACCTCCGGATGGAAAGCAAACTCGGTGGCAAACAAGAGATTGAATTTTTGTATATCATTCAATCTAATCTTCACCGTCAAGAAAAACTACTGATCTTGACCGTATACGCAGCAGAAGCTATGAACAATGTCGCATATAGTTAAGTCTTAATCACATGCTTGGGCAACAGTACAATCTATAGAGTCGCCCCTTGTGATATTATCATAAAATCATTTCTCTCATAGGATAAGCTCGCTCGATACCAAATAAAATGGTATAGACAGATTTGTAGATGAATATAATCAACTATATTCAATTCATACGGGATTATTACATAATGAACAAGCTGCAAATATATAGGGAGATAGTTTCCTATTAAGTAGGAAACAACTCAACCACAAATCTATATATATGTGAGTTGTTATAACTCCCAAACAACTCACGTATAATATACTAACCTGATATTATGAGTTTGTTTATTACAACTCATAATATATTACATAATATTATTCATCCAAATATATGAATAATGTGAGCACTATATATGAATTCCTAACATAATCAAGACTAGATAATTACCCAAAGTGCATGATTTTGTGTCTACATTTCCCCCACTTTATGTTGTTGAGAGAATGTTCAATAACATAAATTAGATAAGATATACATACCTAATAACCATGTAGATCGATGAGAAAAGCATGCCGAGGGACAAGACAAAGCATGGAGTGATAAAAGTGTGAAGCGTGGATGTTAAGGAGGAATAAGTGTAAAACGTGATGATGAAAATGACCCTAGGGTGGAAACACGTGTAGATGTTGATATGTGCTTGTTTTGGAGTCAATTTTTATTGATGTTGTTATTGAATTATGTTGACCACCACTTCCCATATGAAAGAACCTGCAAAAGAGAAGATCAAAAAAGTAGTAAAATATGCATGTATATGTGTAAAAAGCATGTAAAGAAGTATGTGAAAAAGAAACATGTGTACCTAATCCATGATGAGGAAAGAGTGTAGAAAATATCTCGTAGATAATGTAGATGAAGCGATTTTTTCAGGCGATCTCATTCAATTGTCTTGTTGTGAGTTTTTAGGCAATCTCATGCCAATGATATGGAAGAAGTGTAGGGAGAAAATTCTAGTGTTATCCTCCAACCTTTAACTACTTCCTACAATGTAGAACACCACTACAGATGGTGTGTAAAAATTCAAACAATTTGATCCAATGTGAAAGTAAAAAGTGTTGTGTAGTGCATGCATGCCGAGTGCTAAGGACTGTGTGCCTTGTAAAAGCTATTGTGTGGAGTTTCATAGATTATGCTGAACTGCCAAATGATATATAATTGAACCCTGGTTATAAGTGTTGAGGAAGGGTTAGGGGTGCCAAGGCGCTACTGTCCTAGTATGGGCACTAGTGTTTATGCTGTGCTAATGACCCAAGTCTGATTTTGAGCCCTATCTAATACTGAAAATTATGTTATACCAGTATTGTGTTGTACTGTGTGATGAATGCAAACTATTGTATAGGGTGACTGATTCACCCAAATGATGCCCCCTCATTTGGGGTGCATGCGATGTCGGTGAAGGAGTATGTGGCCAAAAGGAGGACTAGCCGTTGTCTTTGAAAGTGTGCCCTATAGGGGAAGGGAATGTGTTTGGTATAAACCACTCATGATGTTGCAAGATAATCAAGGATGAGTAGGGTTGAAAGTAGACAAGTGTGCACATAAGAAAAAGGATAAATCCCAAAAATATTGGCAAACAATGAAAAACAAGAACAAGTAATGTAATAGATAACCATGGTGGAAAATAGACCTGCATTACAAATGCTACACATGAGTCACCTATTAACATGTTAAAAATATAAAAGTATGTAAAAACATGTATAATATGATAATAGTGTGCTATGAAAATGAAACAATAGCACTTTGTGGTGTATGAAAGTGGATGTCCCTAGGATTCACTTTGGGATTGGTAATAGGTCTTTGTATTTATGCATCCATGCTACGTGTGTAGAAGCTGTAGAATCTTCTATCACAACTAGAAAGGTAAGTGAACATGCATGTACGTATGATAAAGATAATGACATATATGATATCTATCTAGCATGTGTAATAGAGTGAACATGTAAAAGCATAAGTAAGAAATATTAAATATAACCAAGACATGCATTATGTTTTGGACAAGAAAGAATGGAATGCGAGTGAATGATAGGAGCAATGTTCCCTCGATTGGATGTGTATTTATGACATGAGGCACAATTTTTTATGCCCCATCAATAGTCAAGAATGAACCATAAAAGAGAGTACGTCATCGGAAATGGCTGAAATATGTGATCGCCAAAGCACAAAGTGTAGGGTGTAAGCGTGTGAGTGAGTAAGTAAACATGCGAGTGTGGTGAGGACCATTTGAGATGTAGAACCTTAGAAATTGAGTATGGACCGCACAAAAAGAGTGTGTCATAGGGTAATGAGTGAAATGTGTAATAGGATATGTGAGAAGGATATGTCATGAATGTGTAGAGTGAACAAGATGTAAAATGTGTAGCGGTGATGGCGAGAGAATATATCATGGGTGTATGTGATGTGAAGTGTGTAGTGTGTAATTTTGAGTGTATAATGCACATTGTGTGAGTTTCATGTGTATATTATGCCCTCAAAAGTCAAGTGTGAACCAAACCACAAGAGTGCATCACTAGGAAATGACAATATGAGCCTATATTAAGATGTATATGGTGTATGTGAAAGTATAAATGTGAAATGATGTGAATATAAGACATGTGTGGATGCTAGGGGGAAAGAAATAGGTGTGATGCCTAGCTAGTATGTGATGATGAATGTGCTATCTGATAAAAGTGAAAGAGGAGGGTCCTCCACGATGCTTGTGGAGATAAAGGCGTGTGACCATGCTCTAAGAGTGGTGGTATATGAGATAGATGCTATGTAGGTGAATGAATCCTATATGCATGTGACCAATGAGTATATGGTGGGCACCTTTGTGTAACAAAGTGTGGAGGTGATGGAGATATATGTGAAGAAGAACGTAGAGGTGATGGACACCTATGTGGAGTAAAATGAGGTGGTGAAGTATTCTAAGATGGAGGAGTTGTCCTAGTGATGGATCTATATTAATGAGACCACATAGGCCATGTGCAAACACACGAGGTAGGAACAATTTTTGATTTAGTTTTGAAAGGTTGTGGGGACCTAGATGCTCTAGTTGATGCAATAACAACCTCAAGAGGAGGATGCAGCCATGGAGTAGATGGTGGAACACCATTGATAGAGATGACTTGGTTGTTGTGAATGAATTTAAAGCATAAATGATTCATGGAAATGATAGCTTGAGTTTTATGGAGCCAGGAGAGACCTAAGAACATGTCACACCCTTCGAGTGATAGTGTTATAAGAAAAGGAACAAACATGGTAAGAGGACCGACAATGACTGGGAGCTGGGCAATGCCATATGAGTTAGGGATTGGATATGAAATTTGTGATATCAGATAACCAATAACAAATAGGAGTGCAATGGAACATGCATTGATGGGCCATGATGGATCAAATTTAGTGTTATTGATATAAATGGATCTAATAGAAGTGCTAATGTGCAAGTGATCAAAAGAGAATGTAACATGATAATCATGATTGGAGAAAGAAATAATTGGTGGAGAAATGTTAGTATGAGAAACTAGGAAATCAAGAGCCCTCGATGCAGGAGGAGGAACTATGTGATATGTATGATTTTTTGAGGAGTCAGCCACTTGTTTGTCATGTTTCAATAGAGGATTGTTAAAGATCTTGAGCTTGTGATTTTCATTGAGTGGTGTAGAGGCCCTAGGATCTGGAATCTCGAAATTGTTATCATCAATAAGATCTTGGATGATAGTGTGAAGTTTGAAACACCTATCTATAGAATGTCTGACACATTGATGATAGTTGCATCAAAAGTTCTCATTGTAATTTTGACCTTTAGGATGAGATGGATCCAAGTTGAGTGGAGGAGGAAGCGTAATAAGATTTCTCTCAAGAAGTTGTTGTAATATAAGATGTAGAGAAATAGTCAAATTTGTATATGTACGCTTAGGTGGTTGCCATTGGAGTTATTTGGTGTTAGATATAGTGTTGATAGTGACCTTAGCTTCAATAGGTTTCATGGTTAGTTTAAAAGTTGATTTATTTTGAAAGCATGTAGAAGATGAAGCTTGCTCCTGATACTTAAGCTTTCCTATAGATAAGAGTTTAGTTTCGTGTAGCTTGAGAGTGTGACATAGTTGATCAAATGATGGAGATGTCTCAAATAGAATGCTCTCCTGAAGAGGTGGTAATAAAATTTGAATGAATAATTCTTGAAGTTCAAAGTATGCAAGCACATTAGACATTCTAGCTAGGTTATTTTTGTATCATAAGAAATAGGTCTTTAGATGTGCATTAGACCTTTGTTTAAGTTGTGCAAGTTATGCATATGAGATATTAGAGCCAATATTGATATAAAAAAGAGTAAGAAAAACATTAGCTAGATACATGAAAAATGTTACTGAGTGGACAGGTAGGTTATAGAACCAATGCATCGCATAATCATGGAGACTGCGAGGAAAAAGCTTAGCTTGAAAAATGTGATCATCCATAAAATATAGACAAGCCCCATGGAATGCTTGGAGATTCTCTTGTGGGTCACCATTCCCATTGAAAATGAGAAGGTTGGGGGTGAAGTAAGTGGAGATGATGGGTAGAAATGGAGTATGCAGTAATAAAATGGAATCTAAAGATGGAGATGCATGAGAAGTAACTGTTGTAATTGATGAATTTTTGATTGAAGGTATTGATAAAGGGAGGCTAAATATTGAGTGCTAGTGGTTGAAATTCACCACGTGTGAGAAACAAGAGGTGGAGTGAAGTGGTTAGTGGGAGTAGGGACAAAACGAGGGTGATAGAAATGGGTGGAAGAGTATAAGTAGGTGGTTGAGTAATAATGGAGGTGGGAATAGTGATGGAAACATTAAGCTCCATGAGGTTTGTGGCTTCCTCGGAAGAAATGAATAAAAGTAAATCTAAGCCCCGCAGATGATCAACGATATGACCATTAAGGTTTTTAAGTTGGGCGTCAATGAATTTTCCATAGTGATAAGAGGATAAGATTCCTAAGGAGAAGGCGGATTCAAAGATCGGGTTCACCAAAATGATTAAGCTAAATATGGAAATATATGCCTAATATAATTTCTATTGTAACAATAAATAAATAAAAAATTAAGTACATAAATTCACCCAAGCAAGCTAAGCAAGAAAGTATGAAACCCTAAGTGCAAAGAAGAGGTAATATGACTTAGATATTTCACAATTGTTCTGGACTATGCCGATGTGCTGACCAGATGAATAGAGTGGGAGGAGTGTCGCACAGAGCCTCAAAAAAGTGTGTGATCTGACAATATTCCTAGACTGGGGTTTTTGGAGAGGGACAGGGGTGCCTGTGGGTGATTTATGCCTATTTACGGTGTGTCGTGTTCTTAAAAATTATTAGAAAACCTCCTTTAAGTGGTGGAAATTTGTTCACTATTATTCACCTTTGATCACTATGAGGTCCCATAATGATCGCCGAATTCGCTAGAAACTTGCAATGAAACAATGACCTGTAAAGCCCTTAAAGCGACATCAAATCCTAAAAAAGAAAGATGTAGAATGAGGGGTTAGACTATCCTTAGATATCACAATGGTGATCTTACAACCGAGATATGCAATACATCTCAGAATAAATGTAGTTATGTGTGTGTGTGTGTGTGTGTGTGTGCGCGCGCGTATGCGTGGAATCATTCCCTAGTTGCCTCTTGTGCGTGTCACACTTGATAACGAGAAAATAAGCCATATGTAAAGAAATGTAATAGACGTGTGCATGGAATAGAGTGAGCTTCCCTCCTATTAAGTGTGTATGGATAATAACCACCCCTTGTGTCCCATGGATGGTTCTAGATGGATGCATTGGAGCTTTTAGATGCTTGATGGATGCAACATTAGGTGGTGATAGATAATGCTTAGTGCTTGGTCCCTTAATATGATCACATAACTTTATATTTATATGATTCCTTTGCTTGAATTTTGTAATTAATACTGAAAAGGCTAACTACAAAAAATATAAGATTCTCAAATGGATAGAAAGGACCAAAAAGATGTGAACAAAGTATACTAAGGTCATGGGAACCCAGAGGGGATGAGGGTGCCTGACGCTGGCATCCTAGCTGGGCGATGGTGTCTAGGATGATAAATGTCGGGGTATAAAAAGGAAGATTGAGAAAGTAAGGGTGTAAGACCAAAAGTGGTAACAAAAAGCAAATAAAGTTCACCAAAGACATGGGTTAACTAGTATTTTTCTTAGTTAGGAATCTTATGAATAGTAGTATGCACTCAAGACTAGATAATTACCCAAAGTGTGTGATTTTTGGTCTACATAGACCTAGTTCAAACAAGTTTGTATGATAGCTTAAGATATGAAGCAAGTAAGTCATGCATAAACATGTGTAATGTGTTTTGAGGTTTCATAGCAGTGTAGAAGGTCAAGTTTTAGATGTATGGTGCATGTTCAAATTCCTATTGAAGAAAGACTATGAAAACAAGGCTAGAAGGCATGGGAAAACAATGGTGTATAGTGAGTTTCAGAAGTGAAAAACATTTATGAGCATTGGAGATCATGGAGGAACTCATCCGAAAGGTTTGAGAAAAGTTTCAAGTTTTAGTTCAAATAAAGGAAGCAAGCAAAGTGGTATTGATCTCTATTGAGATCCTAAAACACTCATTCCCATCTAGAAGGTCAAGTTTTGAGTGCTCACTTGCATAAGAAATATTTGCACAGGGACCTGATCCATTCATCATAGTTGAGGCATGGATCTAAGAGTATTTTGCAGTTGGATTGAACTTAAATGATGCCTTATCATTTATGAATGATTGTTAAGAAGAAGAGTAGGTATAAACCATCCATAAACCCTTGATTCAAAGAGATAGGAAAGAAATGAATGGTATGGTCTCAAAATGACTTGAGAAAGATGATATGATGAATTAAGCATGTAAAGGACTCTTCAGATCTCATTTTAGTGGCGAGTTTCATGTTCCATTTCTACTAGTAAGGTACACAAAAACATCTATTTTGAGAAGATTTGTAGGTACATGTTTGTGTTGTACATTTCATGGTGAAATGCATGATGTGGGAGAAATATTGGGGTGTTTTATTAATGTACATGAAGTGATTGGGATAGATTCTTTGCAATAAATGGGAGAAACCCTTCTTCGAGTTGATCTCTTTGCTTAAGGCCTAAAGGTGCAAAACTAGTCATAGAGTTTGAGATGTGATTTGATGTTTTGCATGTTGTACAAATATCACAAGGACATGGATAGTTATTAGAAATATGACATGATGTATTTGAGGTATTATATTGATCATATGCAGTGTTTTATTGTTGAATCCTTAATGGCCCAATCAACCATATTAGGATTGCCAAGAAGGTATGATGGATCATGTATGCAAAGGTGGTTTTATCCATGTGAATCATGATTTTTATTACTTGAAGAGGTGTATAAGATTTTTAATGAGGTTTTCCAAGTGATATAAGTGCTTGGAAGTGATATTTGAGGTGTTAGAGGTTGTTTAGCTCAAGACTGGTTCTAAGACCTAAAACATAGTTTTAACAGTTTTAGTGATGGAGGTGTTTTAGAGCCTTGTGAATTGATTTTATGATTCTTGTGAATTGTATGAGATAGCTGAAGATGATAAATTTCCATTAGTGTTCTACTTGTTCCTTGGTTAAGTTATTTAATGTGTGAATTTTCTTTCTCTTTGAGACTAATTTTTAGGTGGTTAAGACCTAATAAAAGGTGCTTGTATTTTGGTGTGTCTCATAATGTAGATGTATAGTTCAAAGTGTTTCATGCTTGTAAATGGTAGTTAAAGGTTTTTTCTAAATTGTGTGGAATTGATTTAGTCTTGGTGGAGTCTTCTTGAGTCCTTGAAGTTCAAGTCTTGATCGTTGGAGATGAAGACCTTGTTTTAGGCCTAGTTGAGAAGCATTGTCATGTTTGAATTGTGTAGGCTAATGCCAACATATAAGGTCCATTTATGTGATTTATATGAAAGTATAGAGTGTATTTTCAAGTTTATATCACTGAATTTATGGTATTTTCCAACCTAGAGGAGTTTATGGAAAGAGTCATGTATGAAGGTGTGTTGTATTTTCTCATTTGAGTAAGTGTTGAGGAGAGAGGTATGAACGGGTAAGAAGAAGAGTGTAAGAGTATTGATTGGGATCTAGAGTAGATAAAATAAGAGGGTGAGAATTTGAGAACAATATAAGAGTAGGGATTCAAGTTTAGATGAACTAATCATCACATTTAGGTGCATGTATGAGTGAAGGAGAAGGTGTGTCTTGAAAGGTGTATGTGGTGTATGAGCTGAAAACGTGATTAAAATCAGTTGTTGAGGAAACAAGGAAATTAGGTGATATTCATATAAGGTGAATGAGTGGATGATTGATCATCTTGGGGGGTTGTATCCTTCTTGTAGGGTTGGTGCCCTACTAAACTAGGGGTTGGTGCTCCTTGTGTGGTTGGTGCCTCACTAAAGTTGTATGGGTTGATGCTCTTTGTGAAGTGGAAGTTTTACTAAAAATCCTTTGTGTTGTGTAATACATGCAAAGGTTCATTGGGTTTTCATCTCCTTAAGGGTTTTATACTTTATATCTCGTGTCATTGTGTTATTTTCTTGTTTATGTATGATTATGTTTCATAATGTATAATGGTTAAGATGAATGCTTGATCAATATATAATGAATGGTTGATGGATGGATATGTAGTCCCAAAATCATGCACTTACTATTACATTACTACCACCGGGCATGTTATTTTACATATGGATCTTGATAATAAAATTATTCACTAGTGACCCATCCTTTGGTCTTGTTGTTAGTTAGTTAGGCATCATTATTGTTTGTCTAGTTCAGTCGTCATTTGTCTTTGCAGTTTTGGGCATCTTTTAGGGTGTCTTAGGTGTCATAATTTTCTCAGTTGTCATCTTTAATTCTATGTTGGGGAGCCTAGGGTTGTACTAGGGTGCCCCAGTCCGTGATTTTAGGTGCCCATGTCATCGTAATTTATGGCCTTAATTTATTTGTTTGAGGATCGTCCTAACAGTTACCCAATGTAATCCCCTAGGTCACAGTTGGTAGTTTTAGGTTACTAGTATCAAATATAAACATAGCATACTCACTACATTATGGGCAGACATATCACTATCAAGGGAAACTATCTACTAAGGTAAGGGATTGCATTTGGGCATCTTCTACATCTGCATCACACAAGCATAGGGGAAAGGGTTGTATTCTTTCCATTCCATCCACCATTTGCATTTTACATCTAGTTTTCCCCTATTACCACGTCATTGGCGCTAGGGCACCCTAGGCACAAAATTACACACACACGCACATAGAACTACATTGGGTCTGAAATGTAGTGCAACACTCAGTCGTAAGACCACTAGTTTGATAAGCGAGGTTAGTCCGACCTATTCATATGCATTTTTATTTTTAGGAATTGATGCTTTGGATAGGGTTTTACAGGTAGATCTTCATATGACATTTACAACGACATAAAGAACATTATTGTGACACCTATGTGACATAGAGTGAAGGTATTACAGAGATATTGTGACACTATCAAAATCAAGTCTGAGATGCTTTTGAGTCCACAATGCCCAGATTACAGACCAAGGCCCTGGGGCACCCCAGTATCCTCCCAGGCACCTCAGTATAGGAAAATATTCAGCTTCTTCCCTTCCCGAGGCCATTCAATCACAACTTTCCCAGTCCACATACCAGTCTATAGTCCAACACACAGTGAGGTAAGTTAATTTAAGGTTAGTACCATATCCCTCTTATTTCCATTATTTCAATACATTCAAATATTAAAGTAAAATATTTAGATCTAGCATTTCAATATAACATTTAGTTTCTATTTAGATTAACTCATAAAATAGATAGAAAACCCTATTTTTAGTTAATCATTTTGGTGAACCCCATGTTTGAACATTTTACTTTTGGATCCTCTTTCATACCTTAGTGGTTAGTCATAGTTCTTTTTTTTTCCTCATCATGTCTCATTTTAGTGTTAACCCTATCTATGATGAGGCAGCCATAGCTGAGCTTAGGGATTTATATAGTGCTCTTATGATCTTACCTGATGATACTCAACAAGCCCTTTTGAAGGCCAACAATGACATGTGCCAACTAATCCTGTTGATTCTCCTATAGGTATATGCCTTGTTGATGACCCTGTTGCTTTCACTCATTATATGCCATGCCATCCAATTGCATATGATCCTTCTTATCCTTCTTCTGATCTATCACCGATGTTTTAGATCCCTCTATCATTGATTATTTATTAGGCATTGATTCACAATCTAGTGTACCTCCTACTTCTCCTCCCACTACTCCTATAACTACCCCTATGTCTTCTACCACTTCCGATAGTCCTTCCCACACATCTCCTTTGAGCTTGCATTCTCCTTCCTATTACATTGATGATCCTATTGATTCTTATGATGATCATAACATTATTTTTGAACCCACCTTCTACTGATCAACATCATGGATCTCCTTCTTTCCATACTGTTGCATGTGACTCTCCCGCTCCATTGTTATCCTCTCTGAAGTTGTATCTACTATTGCACATGAGTCACCCCATATTTGCTTCTTCTCCTTCTATTCCCACATCCTCTACCCCTCCTACTGTATCTTCACCTATTGAGGTTTCTTCCTTTCTCACCACACCTACTAGGGTTTGTGTTGATACTAGTCATACTACCACTCCTACATCCACATCTACCACCACACCTTTAGCATCTGATTCCACTATATCACCTCTTGACATTCCCATGATCACCATAATGGAAAAATTCAACCACTTAATACATTATTTCCATCTCCTACCATCCCCTCACAAGATATTCTCTCTCTCATGCATGTTGTAGGAAAACTCCAATCACAAGTTCATACTCTTACTTTAGAAAGTAGAGCCTATTATGCCTCTATTGACAACAAATCTTTACATGGAAACCCCATTCCTAAAAAGATTCATAATTATACCTTCCCAAAAGATTTTTTCATGCCTAATTTCACATGCTTGATGGTACTGGTGATCCTCATGCTCATATCCTACATTACCACACACTTATGGCCATTACTCTAATGATCGATTGTTGCTTAAGGCCTTCCGTTATAGTCTTATTGATGAGGCACTCCAATGGTACACCCACTTACCCTTTAGGTCCATTAGTACTTTTTATGATATGGAGGATGCTTTCCTCCATCAGCTTTATTCTTAACAATGGCCCTAGGGTTACATATGACCACATTCCTACATTACATCAAGGCTCCTTTGAACCTATTCAAGATTATATCTTATGATTCAATGCTTGCATACACCAACTCATTTTCCAGCCTAGTGACTTAGAAAAGCAATTTATCTTTTGTCATGGTCTTATTCCTCCACTTAAACAAAGGCTCCAATATGACACTTGTGAGTCATTTATCCTCTTGTGTTATAAGGTTATCGATCTAGAACAAGATATTTTTCATCCTCACATGACATTGCACCCACACATGCTCCTCCACCACTTCCATCTGCTTGCTCATCTACTCTCATCATTAGTTGAGCATCCAAAGCAATCTCCACCATTGTCTAAAGTACATTCCACACAAGTTCAACCCACTTCTTCACCACCACCACATCCTTCTCCACTTCCACAATAAGCTCCTACTTCCACCACTCCACCTCCTTCATGTGAGCCTTTGTACTTATCTCTCCTCATGCTTGACCACATGATGTGCTTCACATATTACTCAATGAGTGATTGATTTGGTTACCCTCTAACCAACATCATCCTCCACACCACTTATAATGTCAGCATGACCAACACTATTATAATTATCATCACATTTATGGCCATAAGGACAATGATTGTCTTGCCTTTATGAAAAGGATACAACAACTAGTGGATTTTGACATCATCTCCTTTGCCTCTCGTGAGTGCTCATTATCTCCTTCCACCCCATCAACATCAGCGTACCCCACTTCAGTCTTCTCCATCATGTGCTCATTTTGTTCGTTCATGCTCCACCACCACATGTTCATTCTCCACCTCATCCATCATATCCACCACCACATTCATTGCATCCACTCCACCCACATTATCCACCACTTCATGCCACTCCATCTCATGGTTTTTTCCACCAGTTTCTGCATACCCCATAGTCACTACACATGACATTCCATTTGGTTCATACACTCATGCTCCATCCATTCCACATGTTTCCACTGCCACCCATTGTCTTGGTCTTTGGTAGGTGATTCTTATCACCTTACCCCCGATGACACACTTGTGTTCTTATGGTTCTTACATGAATTATTGAGGGTTTAGTTCTAAGAACCTTTCATCATGCTTTCATCATTCATCTAGTGCACCTCAATCATTTCCCGATGATGCACTCTTTCTTACGTGGCTCATACTTGATTTACTGAGGGGTCTTATTACATGAGCCTATTCATCCATATGTTAGGGGGCATCATTAATCCCCCCCTCTATTTTCATCACCTTATCCTATTATTACATTACATTTTCACATATTCATTATGATACATTTATCTATTTCCACATTTATTCTATCATCTTAATTACATTCCTACGCGCTACATATTTTATTCATCTCATCAATTACATTACATTAGTTATCTACATTATCATTTACCATGCATATTTCATCTACCATTACTCATATCATCATACTAATTTATATTCATCACATACATTATATACACATGTTTCACATACAATAACCATAGAACTATACCATATCCATTACATTACAATACCAAAACATCTCAACATAGATAGATCTAATATATATAAAAATAGGTGTCCATACATATATCGTCATACAACCATCATCCCAAAAACATGTTTCATCACTGGGGAAAGGCCCCCTACATCATATACAATCATCACTATCAAACCTCATCATCACTATCACTCTCATGTACCATGAGAGCCCTAGAACTAGATGCCTCACCACCAACATGACGCCACATTTTCATGGCCCGAAACTTCTCCACCTACCTACGTAACATAACAATCTCCATGTTCTACTCCAAGAACTGACATTGTAAATCTACATATCACTGAACACAGTCCTGGGCCAAGGGACCACCACCTACCACCTCTCGGGCATGTCGAGTCTCCTCCATGCCTTGTCCCTCTCATTAAGCAACACCATACATGTCACCACTACTATGGCTACTAGCTCAAACAAAATGGGCATGCTCACCTGCAATATTGTCCACATGCACTCTAGTATCCCTCCACATAGCACATCACTCGGACACATTCCATGTCAATGTGTGGATCGATGTGTCTACTATCAATGACCAATATGCATCTCTTGCAAACACAACACACAACCCCATATTAGTCCACCGCGTACAAAAACAACATAAACAATTCATTGACCAAACTTTAAGCATACACAAATACTTATGATCTACCATAGTTGTCACTATAGGGTAAGGACACCTCCCTCACCCGCTCCTCCTAGTGGTAGCTCCATAGCACCCGTAAATACTGGATATAGTAATACCCACCGATGCACTGCCCACCATGCTCGATAATCCTTCGTGCACCCACATCATCTCCATCTACAACTATTATCATTGGGTCTACCACATCTGGCCCTGGTGGTATCAACTACTTTATTGTGGGTCTTGGCCTAACACCACCCTCCTAGGGGCCCTAACAACTCATAACCATATGTATGGCTCTGGGGGCACATCTGCACCATACCAAACTATCGTGATACCCTCTCCACTGAAACAACTCCACACACACTGGAAATTGATCCTCTAGCCACATGGTCCTCAAATACATCACAACTCTGTAGCATCCTCAAGCCATCCCCCATAATCCCGATATGGCCTCCATATCACCGAACTTTGGCCCCATCCTATCTATCAAGGCTCTAAAACTATTTGTGTCCATCTTCCTACTATAGATATCCACCCAACATCGAGAAAATATCTCTAGGTCGAGCCCACTCTCCTCATGGCCTACAACTAGTCTCAATATGGCTATATGCTCATATGCCCATACATGTAGTAGTGTGGTGGCCCCTATACCCCCACCATGCTCATCCTATGTAAACCGATACAAATCCTTATATAAATGGGCCAACACACACCATGCCCATGCATATCTCATCCCATCCTCCTCTATCCATTGGCATATGTCATGCATCTTATACAAGATGCCAACACCTCCTCCCTCCACTACTATACATGATGTTATCACCACTGTGATGAACTTCCACAACCGTGGAACCCTAGACTATAATATCACATCCAAACTAATATGGGCCTCTGGCAGGCACTTGGGCCCCTACAAAATATCATCTAGTTGAGCGCATCTGATGCTCCATATCACTACTTCCATAACTCGTACTCTCTCTCTCCAACCACTGGAAATCATAGTATGTGATATACATCCTCCAATGTCACCGTCATCTCCCCTGTGGGAAACCAAAATGTGCATGTATCACACACCACCTATCACATAATGTAGTCAACATGGGCATATTATGGGGCACATCCCCCATCCGTGTTATATGTCATAGGCTGGCATGGTCCATCACATCCCAATCATCATCTGACAAACCCAATCCCAAGTAATGTACTCAAGTGTCAACCACCATGGAACTCCCTCGAGTGGATATCCCTCTACACAACACCAAACAACAACAAACACAACATTAGCACACCTCCACAGTCAAATACAACAATTCAACATACTAGAAACACATTCCCTAGCATTATCCATCAAATCAAAAATTTATGGACCAGGGCACCCAGATGCAGGACTAGGGTGCCCTAGAGTAAGACACTAGCACCTAGTTCTAGGTGCTCCAGTCTTAGGGTCACTAGAGCCCTCACCACTTTGCTCTTGTATAGGTCCCAAATGCCGAGAAATTCAAAAACACTAAATTTTCAAAAATTCAACTAAAATGCCTAGTACACCCTACATTTTTACAAAAATAACACACTTACCAACTCCGGTAGTGCGTGATGCCACCATAGTTGCCACTCTCTCAAACCGGCTAGGATGTAATGGTCTCACTTGAGGCATCTCTATTCACTCCGTATACACTCTCACACTCACGTAAAAGAAAAATGAAGTGATAAGTTACCTTTTCACTTTACTATTTATAATCACATTACAAATGCCACCTTTACTATGGTCTATATTTAGCATGCTTATACCACATGACTAATACACACTACACCGTTTTCTCATATCTTGAGCATTTTTACTCCGATTTACCCCATTTGTGACATTATTTTTATAATTCCACCTACCACCATATTGTACACATTTCACATCTATTATATCCCTTCATCATTTCTTTGCATCCACTACACATGTTTTAACCTCTTTTGTTACTTTTGGCTTAGAGTTTATTCTTGTTTCATCACTCCCTCTTTCACCGAAAGGGGGCATATTATTGGGGTCCCCTTATAATCCCCCTTATGTCACCACATTCCAATATCATGAATTCAACACCTCATAATTTATACTACATGACATTTCACCATCAATCTCCCCTAATGACCTAATATGGGGCAACAATCATTTAACATTTCCCAAACACGATCACATGTTATAACCTATCAATTCCCCTAATGACCTAACTTGGGGAAACAAAAAGTGACTAAAAATATTTTTACATGACATCTCATCAATTTTATAACAACTTCCCCTAATGACCTAACCTGGGGGAAATTAGCAAAAAACCTCTCCATGAGTAACCAATCAAAATCAATCAATCAACCAATCAAAATCAATGTGTTCAAATCAAATCATATCATTCAAATCTATAAGTGGTCTCCTAGATGACCTAACTTGGGAGTTACATTCACCACTTCTTTCCTAGATGACCTAACTTGGGATTTTATTCTATTTTCCACGTTCGCTTCTAGATGACCCAACTTGGAAAGTTATATTTTCATTTTGCGTTTTTTTCTTCGATGACCTGACCTAACTTGGAAGCTATCTATTTCTATCGTGTTCACTTCCAGATGACCTAACTTGGAAGTCATCTCATTCTCTATCGTGTTTGCTTCCAGATGACCTAACTTGGAATCCTTCACATTGTGGTGACACCCATGGAGTGGGGGCAAGAGTGCCTTTCCTTTATCACTCCTATATGGGTCAACTATTTAATCAAAATCATTTGGATCCAAAAATCACAACATTTTGATCTGAGTCCATCTATAGTGGCTAGATCTTGAGGATGTAGTTAAATCTTGGAGAATAACACACTTTTCTCCCTACACTCTTCCTCTAGTGGGAAGGATGCCCAAATCCTCCAATTATTCCATTCATATACAAGCATTGGGTTGGGAACTGATCACTCCCTACCCACCTATTCATTATTAAACCACATTCAAAATCATCCAAAATCCTAATCATCATTTTCATTTCCCACACTTCATCACGACACTTACATTTTTTTTTACGTTACATGGATCAACTCGTTGATCCATGGTTCACACACTTTTATAGTTCTATCAACATGCTTCTACTACACATCATGTGCGTTCTTCTACAACAGGGGCTTCTCAGATTTTTCTCAAGTACACATCTCTATCTACTTTATGTTACCAAGCTTTCCACTCACCAACATAAAGTGGGGAAAATGTAGTCACAAAATCACACACTTACTATTACATTAATACCACATTGGGTATGTTATTTTATATATGGATCTTGCGTAATAAAAGTATTCACTAGTGACCCATCCTTTGGTCTTATTGTCAGTTAGTTAGGTGTCATTGTTGTTTTGTCTAGTTCAGTCATCATTTGTCTCTACAGTTTTGGGCATCTTTTAGGGTGTCTTCAGGTGTCATAATTTTCTCAGTTTTTGTCTTTAGGTCTATGTTGGGGTGCCTTAGGGTTACACTAGGGGCCCCGGGGCACCCTAGTCCATGATTTTAGGTGCATGTGTCATCGTAATTTGTGGTCTTAATTTATTTGTTTGAGGTCGGTCCTAATGGTTACCCCATGTATTCCCCTAGGTCATAGTCGGTAGTTTCGGGTCACTAGTGTCAAAATTTGAACAAGAGATCCCTATATAAACATAACATACTCACTACATTATGGGCGGACATCTCACTATCAAGGGAAACTATCTACTAAGGAAAGGGACTACATTTGGGCATCTTCTACATCTACATCACACAACATAGGGGAAAGGGTTGTATTCTTTCCATTCCATCCACCATTTACATTTTACATCTAGTTATTTCCCTATTACCACGTCATTGGTGCTAGGGCACCCTAGGCAAAAATGCACACACACATGACATAGAACTACATTGGGTTTGAAATGTAGTGCAAAGTGCTCATTTGTAAGACCACTAGTTTGGTAGCTGAGGTCAATCTGACCTATTCATATGCATTTTTATTTTTTAGGAATTGATGCTTTGGATAGGGTTTGCAAGTAGATCTTCATATGACATTTACAAATGACATAGAGAACATTATTGCGACACCCATGTGACAAGAGCGAAGGTATTACATAGATATTGTGACACTATCAAACTCAAGCTGAAATTCCCCGCAGTCTACAATACCTAGATTATAGACAGGGTGCCCCAGGTGCCCCAGTCCTCCTCCCAGTGCCTCTATATAGGAAAATATTTAGCTTCTACCCTTCTTAAGGCCATTTAGTCCTAGCTTTCCAATCTACATACCAATATGCTACAGTCTAACACACAATGAGGTAAGTTAATTCAAGGTTAGTACCATATCCCTTTTATTTCCATTATTTCAATACATTCCAATATTAAAATAAAATATTTAGATCTTGCATTCCAATATAACATTTAGTTTCTATTTATATTAACTCATAAAATAACTAGAAAACCCTATTTTTAGTTAATTAGGTTAAGAAAGGTTTACAATTTTCATAGTTTAATGAATGAATGTATGTTCTTCATCCTCTCTCGTCTCCATCTATTTTTGTTAAGAAGAGATATGAAGTTGAAAAAGTAGATAATGAAAAGTATGCTATGGTGTTAGGCCTTGTAAATTACAAGATAGATCAAAAATAAAAGGAAGAACAATGTCAAATCACCTGACCTAATTTCCATACTCAAGATGAAGGCTTGGTATGGTATATTGATAGTGGGTTCTCTGCTACGTGATTTGGAGATAAGAGTAAGGTTATTGTTGGCCATTGTGTCTAGTTTTTGTCATTGATTTCAAAGGCCATTGATGGAAAAGGGTGTCATAATGTCATGTGAGTCTCCATGAGGTGTTAGTCAAGGTCAAACATGAAGGTTGATTGGTAGTGTCTTGGTTTGGTGAAGTCCTATGTTGTTTTGGAGCATGGTCTAGTAGGCATGGTCATAGTATGTGATCTCCAAAGTTTGTTGAAGGTTTTGATCTAGTCAAATATGGTCTATATGATGTGTAAGAGGTGTCCAATTGTCTGCATATGGTCATCATGGTTAGTTCATGAAGAGTCATGGTGTGAAGTGGTCATTCTAGGCCTATTTTTAGACCTAGAGCATGTGGTTTAGCATGGAGGTATGAGTTTTGGAGTACATAAATATTAGATTATCATGTTAAAATCATGTTTATGTTGCATATGAGGTATATGACAAGTTTCAAGTCAGTTCTCAGAGATTTGATGATGTGTCATGGTCCTTAGGAAACAAGAAGGTGAAGACAAGCCAAGTAAGCACATGTAAGGTAATGCGGATGGATAGTTTTATAAAAATTTGAGAAAGGAGGTGAGATTGGTCTGTTATATTATGTTTTCATGATGCTTCATGATAAGTTTCAGGTCAAAATGTTGAAGGAAAGTCAAGTTATCATGTTTTTGGTAAAACCGAGTTGAGAAGAAGGAAAATCAAGCACAAATTAGTAACTTCATATGCTCACCTGATCTCACACACTTTAGATGGAACCTATAGGATTTGGAGGATAATTTTACATTGAGCTAATACTATTTTTCAAAAGTAATATATTGATTTAATCTTCAGGTTTTTATAAATAATCATTAAGAAAATAAGTTGCTTTTAAACCCTTGCAAAACCCTCCTTCTAGAGTGACTTGAGAGATTTGAATTTTTCGCGAGAAAATGATGCTATAAAGAAAGTTGATGATTTGGTATTTTATATGATTTATCTAATCTCATTTTGGTGGTGGTTTAGTGTTCTAGCTGTTTTGGGAAGAGAGATAAAAATCCTAGTTTTGTGGAGATTTCCAGTTTTAGGGATAATATGGAAGCTTGAGAATGAAAACCAAATTGTTGCATAATCCTTAGGATATTATATACATAAAAAAATGTTTTAGGTTGAGTAACTGGAGAAAATTGAAGAAATAGGTCCTCAAAGTAGCACTACCGATTTTGGCCTTGAGGACTAAAATGCTAGTCTTGTGGTTTGAAGTGTGTTTGATCATTTTGCATGTTGTAGTGTTGGTTTTTGGTCATGGAGAGTTGGTAAGCAAATTATATGATGTTATTAAGATCTTATAATGGTATGGTAAATGTTTTTTTGGTTTAAGATCTATTGGCCTAGAAATCCCTAATTGGCTTCTTAAGAAGGCTTGAAGAAACATGCGTGTTTGGTTACTTTCCTCCACATGAGCTTGAATTTTAGTTTTTGATGATGTTTTCCAGGTATCCCTTGATGTATTACATTCATTTTTGATATTGGAAGTGAATTTTAAGGTGTTTGTGCTTATTTCTATCAAGACTGGTTCTTGAGCCCTTAGAGCCCGAATGAGAAGTTCGAGAGATTGGTATGTTTGGAACCCTTATGCTATGATTTCAAGGTTCTAATAAGTTGTATCAGATAGTAGAATTCATGATATTTCTAGAGATATGTGGTTTTTTTTCTTGATGAGGTATTTTGATATGTGAACCAACTCTACTCTGAAAACCTAGTTTTGGGGTCTTGAATCCAGTTTGGAGAAGTTGTATAGTTTGAGCTGTTTGGAGGAATTACACTATGATTTGGATGATAAATTAAGTTTTTATAGAAATTATACGCATATATGTTTCCATTTATATATGAATTGATTCATTCTAATGATTTTTTCTATGTGAAGTTGGTCATTCTTTAGGACTAAATTTCTTAGTTGGAATAACATGCTTCTTGGTGTGTTTCATGATAGAGATGGAAGTTGTAGATGTTACTAAGATTTTTGGTGATACTCAGATGTTGTTTTAATATTGCATGATGATTATGTATCCATTAATTTTTTTTTGAGGTCTTTGAAAGTCCTTGTGCATTCACTAGAGCTTGGAGAGTGTGTTTTGAGCTTGCTTGTGTATCTTGGAGCTTGTTGGTGATGTCTTGAACCCTCCTAAACTACTTGGGTATTTTGTATTGATTTATATTATGCTCTTGATGTATTTTTGTGTTGATACTACTGACCTGTTTGGTCATGGCTGAACTAGAGGTGATTTGATCTAGTGTTGTGTATATAAAGCAAGTTATATTGGTTCATTTGAATTAGTTGAGATATAGAAGATAAGTGCGACCTACGGGATGTTGAAGAAGAGTAAAAAGGGGTTATGGAAAGATCCTAGAAGAGGTATGAATACTTGATAAATTTTTGGGATCGGTGATGCAAGAGAAATTGATAGATTCAACCAATGAAGAAGAAGTTGAGCGAGTTGAAGGAGAGCTTGTTTTGATATGGTTTAAAGGTTGTGTGAGCTGAACTTGGATCACTATCAGTTATGTGAGTAGAATATTATCATTGGTCATTAATTTACAAGTGGTTGAGTTGGTGTTTGATCACCTTAGGGGGTTGTATCCTCTTTGTGGGGTTGGTGCCTATCTAAACTAGGGGTTGGTGATCCTTGTAGGTTTAGTTCCTTATTAAACTAGGGTTTAGTGCTCCTTGTGAAGTTAGTGCTTCACTAAATTCTTCTATTTAGAGAAATATAAGAAAAAGGTTCAATGTGTTTTCTTTCCCTTGAGTATTTCCAAATTAAATATGGTGTTTATGTGTTGTGTGTCTTGTTTCATGCTCTTATGATTGAATGTTGCACATCTTAATAAGCTCACATGGTTATATATGATGAATGGAAAATTAAATGATGAATGTATGGTTTGGTAAATGAATTAAAAATTATTATAGGATTAATTCACCCACCCTCATTCCTATGATTTCAACATTCATTTCATTAAGAAGGAATGCATCGGGTTTAGTTAGATTCAGAGACAATACAACTGTAAACATTGTTGGAAGAGGCAAATTAAGTTTAGATGATGGAAAAACAATGAATAAAAATGTTTTGTATGTTGAGGTACTAAAGCATAATATTCTCGCAGTGTGATCTAGTTGTGAAAACAAGAGTACACTCTAAATTTTGATGACAACGAATGTAATAACATGAAAAAGGATTCAAGTAAGCTTGTAGGAAAAGCTAAAAGGATTGAAAACAACATGTACATATTGAAGGAGATCAACAAGGAGAAGTGTCTTATGAGAAAGTTATATGACAGTTGGTTATGGCATAAAAGACTAGGACATCTGAACTTTGACAATATAGTAAAGATAAGCTCCAAAAATGTGTGAGGAACATGCCAAAGATTAGTAAAATAAAGAAAAATCTATGTAAAATATGTTTATTTAGGAAGCGAGAAAAGGAGGAAGTTCAAGTCTAAAGAGCATTAATCTACCATAAGGCCTTTACTGAGTTGATTAAAATTGATCTTTGTGGACGTATGAGGACTGAAAACATGACATGTGAGTATTATTTTATGCTACTAATAGATCATTTTAGAGGATTCACTTGGGTTTTTTTTAGAGACAAATCATAAGCACTTGATAGATTCAATAAATTCAAGGCACTTGTTGAGAATGAGAAGAATGGAATGATCAAGATCCTTAGATCAAATAGAGGAGGTGAATTTTATTCTAAACTATTTGATGATTTTTGTGAGACTCGTGGTACTAGGAGGAAATTTACAGGTGCTAGGAAACCTCAACAAAATGGTGTGGTGGAAATGAAGAATAAAACTTTCTAGGAGATGGCCAGGACCATACACAATGAATCCAAATGACCTGATGGATATTGGAAAGATGCAATTAATACACCCATCTACATTATCAATAAATGTACCAAATAAGGATAAATAGTGACAATAATTCCTATGAGTTATGGAAAGATAGACCCGTAAATATATAACATTTTAGAGTTTTGGGTGTAGATGCTTTATTAAGAGAATTGAAGAAAACCTAGGAAACCCTAATTCAAGATATGATGAGGGCATATTCTTAGGATATTCCTTAATGAATCCATCTTATAGATGTTATAACAAAAGGTTGCAAATGATGGTTGAATGTACAAATGTAAATTTGATGAATCCTATCCCATGAGATCTAAATCCAAGTCAAAAGTTACATCACAAGGGTCAAAATCTAAAGAAGATGAAGAGGGTGTAAAGGCGTTGAATAAAAATAAGAAGAGAGGAAAGATACCAAAGCCTCCTCAAGAAAAATTAGAAGAGATCATCCTGAAGCTCAAATCCTTGGCAAGAAGGATGCTGAAATAACAAGGAAAAAAATGGAAAGTCTTCAGAACCAAGAAAATATTGCTCTTTTGTCTAAAATTGAACCAAAAAATGTTATAAAGGCAAGAAAAGATGAGTTTTGGGTAAATTCTATGAATGAAGAACTTGATCAAATAGAGAAGAACAAAACTTAGGAGCTAGTACCAAGGCCTAAGAACAAAAATGTTATTGGAACCAAATGGGTATTTAGGAATAAACTAAATGAGGATGGTGAAGTCACAAGGAAAAAAGCTAGGATTGTTTGCAAAGGATATGCATAGGTTGAGGGAATATATTTTGATGATACTTTTGCACCAGTGGCTAGGATGGAGGCCATTAGAATTTTTCTAGCATATATAGGTTACAAAGGTTTTAAAGTATACCAAATGGATGTTAAATATAATTTCTTGAATGAAAACCTAGAAGAAGAGGTATATATTGAGAAACCTAATGGATTCTCGGTGACATTTGTAAATACTAAGTGTACAAGATAAACATGCACTCCATGGCCTTAAAAAAATCCCCTAGGGATTGGTATGGGAGATTATATAAGTATTTAACTAAACAAGGCTTCAAGAAAGGTGTAGTTAAAAAAAAATTGTACAAAAATAATGAAGGAGGAAACCTACATATTGTGGTAGTTTATGTAGATGATATCATCTTTGGAGGGAACAATGAGAATATGATACATGAATTTGTAAATGTTAGGATGAAGGAAGTTGATATGTCCATGCTTCGAGAATTATCATTCTTTATGGGACTCAGTCAATCCATCAAAGGAAGGCATATGCATTTCATAGGACAAATACATAAAAGGAGATGCTAAAGAAGTTTCAAATGGAGGAGTGCAAGCCTATTGGGACACCTATGGTCAGAGGATGTAAATTGAGAAAAAAGACAAGTCACCTAAAGTAAACCAAACATAACACCTATGCATGATTGGAAACTTTTTGTATGCCACTGCTTCTAGGCCTCACATTTTGCAGCAGTGTAGGTTTTATAGTAAGATTTCAATAAGAGACAAAGGAGTCTCATTTGTAAGAAATAAAAAGGATATTTAGGTATTTAAAGGGGACTACGAGTATGAATTATGATACCCAATAAGTGAGATGTTTGAATTGAAATCCTTTATAGATGTTGATTGTGTAGGTAGTCTTGATGATAGAAGAAGTACTAGTGGATGAGCCATATTTTTTGGCAAGTGTCTTATCTCTTAGCTCAGTAAAAAATAATCATTAGTAGCCCTATCCACTTTTGAAGAAGAGTACATAGTATCAAAATTATGTTGTGAAAAAGTTATATGGATGAGAGATACCCTAAAATACTACAAGGTAGAATGTGATGGACCCACTCCTATATATTTCGACATTACTAGTGCTATAAGTGTGTCTAAGAATGTTGTGTTGCATTCTAAAACTAAGCATATTCCAATCAAATATCATTTTTCAAGTTAGAACATGTGTCCACTAAGGAATACATAGCATAAATCTTGACCAAACCACTCCCAAAGGTAGGATTTGAGCACCTAAGGCATAAATTGGGTGTGATTCTTGACCCTGGAAGTCACCGAAAGGATCAAAACAACAAGGGAGAATGCTAATGTGTAATTTAATCCTAGAAAGCTGTGTAAAGGTATGTTTTTCAGCTTTGAGGGTTGAGTAGATAGATGACTGTGGAATCTAAGTATGATTAGGTATGAAAATGAAACATGAAGGTAAGGGTGTGTATGAAGGTTCCTAAGTTTGTATATTACATGTGTGGTAAAAGGAAGTATATCATTATTTCATAAGTAGGATGAGTATGTAAGGATATGAAGTTAAATATGTTTAGATAGTATAAAGGTATGTAGAAGGTTTGTAATCTCTCTATGGTTTTAAAGAAAGAGTTCTATTCTATGGTAAGATGGTATGTCTCTGTCGAATCAAAGAAAACTAGTAAGGTTTGAGTTTGAAGATATGTATGTGGTCATGTTCTTAAAGGTAGTATAACAGGTATCCTGTATGCCATGACATGTCTTGAATAGTATTAGTGTGCTTTAGTATACACTATATTAGAGGAGCTTCATTGAGTCATGAAGATACCCTAAGAAATGAGAAAATTTGAAAACCAAATCAAGGTTGATATAGTGTTGTTGGTATGGGAGACAAGTTTGCAGGTTTGAAACAAAATAAAAAAGAATCATCCTAGAGGGAGATGAGTTGATCAAGAAGGAGTCTACATGGGTAAGGTATGAGCCATAATATGTTACTTGTCAAGCTATTGGGTTTAATTAGATGGTTAATCAAGGATGACTCGAGTAATAAGTATGCGATATGCAAGGGGAGCTAGTTGGGTCCAAGAGATCTAAAGGAAAAATGTATGTGTTTCTCTTTTTTTGGTTTGAAAATGTGGATGAAATGTGTTCATAAAAGGACTTATAGCAATCTTGAAGATGGTTATCAGCTCCAAGAAGTTGTGAAAAAGTGTCAAGAAAGGGGGATTTAGTATACTTACATTTTGTATAGATAAGAGGACCAAGAAGATGTTTAAAACATGAGTGAGCCCAAGATGTGTGTTTGTTAAGGGGGAATAATGAGCATGGTTGAAGATCAAGTCCATGAATCATCTATAACAGTTCTTGAGGTAAAAAGAGTGTGTACAAGCTAAGGGGGAGTAAGTAATTTTATGCATTATTTTTGTATTCATATAAAATTATTGGTAGAAGACTATTTTATAGATGTCAAAGGGGGAGAATGTTCTCGAAACTAGAAATGAGAGGTCTGAAGGTGCTTGTGTGTTTGATTTTCATCAATGTTTGAACATGGTTTCCATCAATGAAAAAGAGGGATATCATTAGTCATTGTTTCATTGGTATTGTCATTGATGTTAAGTGGCATTTCTGTCAAAGGGAGTCATGAGTGCATGATGTTTTCTAGGTGGCAAAGGTGTTTGCATGAGGTGTTATTCATCAAATAAGATGAAGGTCGATTGGTAGTGAAGTGTTTTGATATCATGAAGTTTTGTAGTGGTGGTGTTTTATTGTGCATATGATAGCTTCTTACATGGATCTAGCAAGTAGGTGTTATGAATGAGATATAAAGGATGATATGATGTCTAACATGGTTAGAATGATGTGTCGAGAGGTGTTAATGAGTTTGTATGGTGGAGAATAGGCTAGTTTCCTTGAGACATGTTAGTTGACCTAATCATCACATTTAGGTGGATGTATGAGTGAAGTAGAAGAAGGTATGTCTTGAAAGGTGTATGAACTAAAAAAGTGATAAAAAATCAGTTGTTTAAACAACAAGGACATTAGGTGATCTTCATATAAGGTTGATGCATGGGTGCTTGGTAATCATAAGGGGTTGTAGCCTCCTTATAGGGTTGGTACCTCACTAAAGTTGAAGGTGTTGGCACTCCTTTTGAAGTGGGTGATTTTATAAACAAATAATTTGTGTTGTGTAATATATATGGAGGTTCAATGGGTTTTATTCCCCTTGAGGGTTTCCCACTTTATATGTTTTTTCATTATGTTATTTGCTTGTTCATGTATGATTATGTTTCATGACACATAATGGTTAAGATGAATGATTGATGAATAACTAATGAATGGTTGATGGATGGTTAAGCTAGGTTTACAACTTTGCATAGTTTAATTGAATGAATGGTTTAAAGGAATGATTCAACCCCCTCTTATTCATTATGCTTCCAATAATAATTTTTTAAGAACATTCAAAATTTCAAAGTGAAATTCAATGGAACATGTAACAATTATGGAAAATTTGGTCAAAAAGAGTTTGATTGTCACGTGAAAAAAAAAAAATGTTAAAAATACTAAAATAAATAAATTTGATAATCGAACCAGAACCAAAATTAATACCATGTAAATAAGACTCAACAATCTATCGCCTTATATAATGCACTCTTAGCTTCAAACGAAAATGAATGGATCCTAGATAGTGAAGCCTATAGGAACATGACATGGATTTGTGATACCCTTACAAATGTTGTAGAATGTGAGGAAAATATATATCTAGGGGACAATTCTATCATTCAATTTAAAAGTTGTGGGAATGTTAAATTGAAAAGTGGAACAATTAAGAATGTGTTATATGTTCCTCAGTTGAAAAATAATATTTTATATTTATCACTATTAACCAAAGAAAATTCTAATTTTGTGTTACTATAAAATAAATGGTATGTGAAAAATGAACTCAGTAATGTTATTGCATCTGGTATATAGAAAAATTATTTATATATTTTGAATGGATTTTTTTTTAATCTTGTTTTTCCTCTTCTTCTAGAAATGACCTTCAACTTTGGCATGAGAGACTAGGACATGTAAATTTTAGAAGTATGTATGAAATGTATCATCTTAATCTAGTAGCATGTCTCCCTAAAATGAAATATTAATATGAAATGTGTGAAAGTTGCTTGCGTGGTAATAAATACGTTGAACCATTTCACAAACATCACGATCCAAATTCATATCATCTATTAGAGTTGATTCAAAGTGATGTGAGAGATCCATGTGAAGTTCCATGTCTTAGTGGAGCCTTATCTGTTTTATTATTTATTGATTATTTCTCTAAGATGACCTGGTCATACTTCATTACGAATTTTTTTGATGTCTTGTCCAAATTCAAAAGTTTACAACCTTAGTTAGAAATAAGTTTGATCACAAAATTAAAAGGATTAATGAAGATATATATGTTAAGAAAATATTTTTGAATTCTAAATTAGTATGTGATTAATAAAAATAGTATTATATGCACATCAAATGGTACTTGGGGACACGTTTGTGTCTTTATTGGAGATCTCAATAATGATTACATCTAGTACTTTTTTTTGAAGTTTGAAACATTAAAGTTAGTTTTTCAAATTTCAATATATATTAGTAATATGGCATGGTTGATTATAAAAATATTGTCATTGAATTTTGTGTTAAATTATATCCTCACTTTCATGTGAAATTACCATCCCAAAAAATGTAATTCTTAAACCATGACAACCAAGCCACAAGGTGAAAACACGCTTCAAAACCTCCTTGAGCTCCTCTCTGGTCAATTTTCCTTCCGTGTTGTGATCATCTAAACATTTCAGGTCCTCCTAATATGTTGAAAAATTATGTGTATATTTTTTAAATAGTAAGGTCATTTCTTTCATTGAGAAAGTACAAGTTGAAGAATGGTTCTTCAATAGGCTTAAAAATGCCAATTTTGGCCATTTCAAGGTAGGTGTGCATCTTTTAAGAAGGTTATAAAGGATCATAAAAATATCAGGATAATATTTGAGGGAATTAAATATATTGGACAGGGTTTAGGAATATTTAGGGAATATTTTATGGTTTAACAATATCTTGTGTAAAAGCGGGGTTTTTAGGTGTAAGGAATGAATGGTCAAAATATGAACCTAAACTTCTCTGGATGATTTCGGGAGCTATCTAAGGAGTTATAATGAAAAAAAATAGGAAATGGAAAGATGAAGGATTATATACATGGTGGAAAATTCATATTTTACGCAAGACCTAATAATTTCTCAAGGTAACTAAACTTTCACGGGGTGCACCTCACTTTATCACGGTCACAAATTAGCAATTTGTTGGAGTTTTATGAATAATTAGGTTCTGAAACCTATTCCATTTATCTTGTAAGGTCCTTTGGAGTCTAAATCATATAAAATTTCACCTTAAAATACATTTTCGATATTTGAGAGTGATTTTTTCAAGTCTTCATTAGTGGAGAGTGTGCTGATCCCATACTTAGCCAAAATTTTGACTGCCACATGTCATGATTTCACTTATGTTACCATTTTCCCCCTATTTTTCCTTTGAAAAGGGGATAGAGGGGATAAAAATGGGAACTCAATTTCAATCCCCCTCTATTTTTATTTATTTTATCATCTTTCCAGCTCTAAGAGCTTAATTGGCTAATCATCTGGTCCCACATCGACGTCTCCCATGGCCCATAGGTGTTCAAAAATATTTTCATCTCCCTTTTCTTGTACCAAATGGAGAAAATTGGAACAATCTCTCCCTTTGTGCCCATTTGTGTCCCTCTTGTCCCTTTTTCACTAAGGGGATAGAGGGGATAAAAATTGGTACCCACGTGTAAACCCATTTAACCTATCTTTTAACTCAACTTTCATTCAACTAGAGTTAAACTGTAATTACTATGGAGACATAAAATAAAGTTAACTTGTTTTAAAGTTGATTTATTTATAGGTAGGCCCATCAACCATTTTTGTTACTCCTATACCTCCAAGAATATCAAAAAACACTATAAATGCTGCCAAAATCATTCATGAACAACCATGACCTTAGAAACAAAGATTTCTTCATAAATTTTCAACCAAAAATCATATTTAACTAAAATTTTCATAGAAAACTCTCCTTGCACCTTTGTGATAATTATTTTTGGATATTAGCTAACACCCTAGGTTATTTATAGAAAAAAATCCAAAACCCTACCTGTAGTTGTTTCTTTTTCAACTTGCAAGAGTCCCGACATAAGGATCATTGTGAAAATATGAGCATGGTGTCTTGGTGTGAGCTGAATCTGATAAGGGTGTTTTTGTTGAAAAATGACATAGGTAAGTGCATATTATAAAAAATATTAAGTGAATGGTATATACATATACTAAAAATAGTAATCCCCGTCAAACATAAAGCTCACTTTACTCAAAACATTCAAAAATAGTGAAAAACAACAAACAAGGAAAAACATGCAACTTTTAGAAAAGGTAGTTTCTCAAAAAAACTTGCTAAAAATAGAAACTTTCTAAGATAGTAAAGCATCATCAATAGATTAAATATGAGTATCTTTATGAAATTTAGAAGATAAAATTTAGGCAAAAATAAAAATTTCTCAAAATAGTAGCTCTTAACCACACCTGCCAAAAATAGAAAGTTTTGGATTCTAGTGTAGAAAGTTGTTATCTTCATTTTCACTCATCTTGCTGATTTTTGGAATCATGAAGTTCAAATTATCTTGCATGGAACATTTTTGGCATTGGTAACTGAATATCTAAGTGTGGGTGATAGTGATGTTACTCACATGGACCTAGAGGACACGAAAAGTAGGATTCTCAGAGGACCGAGGGAGCCTTTCGAGGATAAGATCTTCACAAGCGGGTTTTTCACAACTAGGGGAAATAATTTATTAATATAGAGTATAAAATTTTTGCTAGCATATGCTCAACGCTATGAGCTAGAATTAAGAAGCTGTGAGGGTGGATGCAATTCCATACTTGTAGTGCTCATGCCGAAAGGCATCTCACAATGTATAATTTCCAACTAGAAACAACATGGTCATAATCTCAAAAGAATTTGCATCTAGTGAGTGGTCAAATAATGAATCCTATCTCCAGGGCCTCGCATTGGGATCATGGTTGAGACAAGGAAGGAAACCCTCTCGTATGCCAAAAACCTTGTCAAGGAGTGAGTTTCATGAGGGTTACTTGGATGTAATCATATTATTAAGCAAGGTGATGGGCGAAGAAACCACAAAGGAATTTTAGGATTGGATGGTACAATTCATCCTTGTTGTCATCAAAGGGAATAAAATGTTTGATTGTGGAAAAATCATAAGTGATAATATGCATTATTAGTTACTCCAATTATAGGTTAGAAATAATTTCACAATGACATCATATATGGTGTATGCTCTTGCTAGCATGAGGCCATTCAAAGGCCTAACTCTTTCCCAAATGTTTCTCGAAGGCCCTAGCTTATGAGAGGTACTCGTAACTAACTCTTAAGGAAAGAAAATACCACTTTTCGGGGTGAATGATGCATTTACCATGTTCATCATTTGATTACTTGAAGGTAACCTAAAGTTGAGATTATCTTCCCAAGCTACAACTTTGATTGAAAAATATGGGTCCTAATTCACTCAATTCTCCAACTTCTCATATATCCGGTTTCCAGATTTGATCTATCTCCTTGCAAGCTCCTCCCAAGATATCTCGGTCATAATATTGTGATGTTTTAACTATGTAGGAAAATTTCCCATAACAATAACAAGTTTAGGAACCACATGAAGAAAGGTGTGTCTTTCCCTATTTCTCTTGGTATTTACTCTTGTAAAAGTTTGCTTTGATGCCTCGAATCTTGAAGTTTTGAATATTGAAGCTTCATTTGACTCCTTGAGCCTATATTTATATACATCCAAAGCATATTTTAACATCCAAAGTAATCGCTAAAGCTTCATCCTCCCCAAGTCATTCCATGTTACTTATATTGAAGACTATTGGGTCAACTGTTTGGATTATTTTAAGAAAATAAAGTGAGATCACATGAGAATGATAGTTGGCCAAATGAGGAAATTCAGATTTGATTTGTTCATAGAAGGTGTGGAAGATTATAGAACTGAATTGTTTGAACCTGAATATCAAGTAGTGAAGGTTTCACCTCTCCCACCAGTCTTATGAAGTGTTCGTGAGTTAGGGGATATCAATGAAAGAACGACAATAGTAATCAAAAGGTCTAGGGAATGGTTTAAGAAAAACAAGGTTTTGCTCATTGAATAAGGTGGTCTTCAAAATCTCACTAGGAAAGTGTCTCATCTATCGTCTCTAAAGGAACCGAGAAGAATGCGAGCTTAAATCTCGTAGGAGTTCAAAGGAATTTATATTTCTCCAAGAGAACTTTCTCGAAGTCCTTGAGTAGGTGGATCTTCACCAATGAATGCACCATCTTCTTCGACATAGCTATCTCCCCTTCTTATCTCTTTCCCACCTCCTTCTTATCTTCTCTCATGTTCTATTTATTCATTAAGAGGGTTTACTTTTCACTTTTTTTCTTATTCATTTAATTAATAAAAAGGGGTTCACTTTCTTTCCCGAGGGGATATGAAGGTCACAAGCTCTAAAGGTAAGTGAAAATTCATGTGGGGGGTAGGTGAAGAGTCTTTCTATAAAGCTATATATTAGATGAATCCCTCATTCTAAAGGGTCGTCAATTATGAGTATCTAAGTAAATAGTTATTACACTACTAAGAAGAAAGAAAAACTCCCCTTACCTCACCTCTCAAGAAAATTCCTCCCTTGTACTAAGTGCAAACAATTTTCCGTAGGTCTAGTGGAGTAGTTTTATGTGATCCCCAACTTAACAACCACCCATGATATTTATTTTATTTGCATTCAATAAAGGGAGCCTCCTTTTACAAGTAGGAGGGACATAGTCTTAAAGCGTTGGTGAAAATTTGCTAATTTGTCCTTGTGAAAAGTTATTTCACCAAAAAGTTTTGGGTCCCTCTATGGGGTATATATTTTTTTCTTTGCACCATCTCATAAACCATAAAATCCATAAAAATCAAATATCTGCAAAATAAGAATATGAAAATCATAAGATCCTAATGTCTACTATGTATATTTCCCACCATGACCATTGTTGGAAATGTTGTTGTGTTCTAGCCTAACCTCATTTTATTTCAAGATACCGAAGAATATATCACAACTTATTTGAGGAATTACATTTAGCATAAGAGAGATATTTTCAATCACTACTACATAACCTTAATAATTTTAGAGTTGGAAGAGGAACATGCACAACTTTGCAATGTGCAAGAAAAGCTCCTATTCAACAAATAAGGGAATAGGAATATATACTTTGAGCTATACAAAAATCCTCCAAATTAGCTAAAAGAAGATATATGAGGTCTTCTCAAGCTCTTTGGTACAACTAATCGAACATTTGAAGAACAAAAAAACCTAGTTTTGTGCTTCCCATTACTCAAATAGCAAGAAGGATAGGTCAAGAGTATTTGCCTAAGTTTTATCCCAATTTCCATCTTGAATAAACATAAGATGAACCATTGAAATTCATTCCTCACGGAAGAAGAAGTTCTAGAAGAAGCGAGAAGAAGAAGAAGAAGCGAGGAAGAAAAACTTGGGATGAAAACACAAGCACCAAAGTACCTTGGGAAAAAACACGGGCCCATTGGCTCTAAATCCTCCATTGCATGACTTACCCAAGGGATATATAAATAAATTTCCAAAGTTACGATGAGATGGAAAACAACACCTTGATGATCACATCGTAACATTCATAACAACTTTTGGAGTGTTGAGAGTGGAATAAAAAGATGTTTCAATCCTTTTGTTAATGAAATCCTTATAAGATGCTACTTGTAGATTGGTTCTATCATTTTCCAAGAATATCTATCACCAATTGGGCAGGTATGAAATCTAAGTTTGAAGATGGCCATGCTCTCCTCACCTAGTGGTCTCAATTGAAGAAGAAGACCTACGAGCCTATGAGGGAGTTTGTAGCTAAATTTAATAGGATGCTCTATAAGATCCCGAAGCTTCTAGGCCTACGAAGATAACCAACTAAGGTTCTTCACCAATGCACACCTTCTTGAAGTTAGTTTCATGCTAATAATAAATCTACCTACCACTTTAGATGAGGCATAGAGAATTGGAGTTGAGGTAAAAGATGATTAGTTGATGTTTAGGAAGATCAAGAGGGGTCCAAGTTAGGAAAAATATTAGATTTCAATTTTTAGATCTACATAGTCATTAGTGCAAAAATTGGTGAATGGTGTTCTTTCTCTAAAAAAACTTGCATAAAATCCATATATAAGGATATTACAAGAAAGAATTTATTGAATAAAAAGACAATTAGTCCTCCACCTTAGAGGCTTTCTCTTGAAGCCTCTTCGTAAACACAACATGTGGGACTTGGTAAAATAAATAAAGTGAAGAAGAGGTAGGTTTAGAAAGTGAATAAGAAGAAGGTGAGATGATGATAAAAGAAATTAGATCTGTAGAGGTAGGTTTTTGTGAATATGCATCCTCTTCAAATGATGAATATGAAGACTTTGTGGAAGATATGAACATCCATTCTTGTGTTGTTTTTACTCAATTGAAGACTCTTAAGAAAGATAAGTCCTCCAAGCACAAAGATAAAGAGAGGGAAGATCCTCAAGCTGATGAATCTAATTCGATAAAATGATAACAAAGAGATAATCTCCACTTCCACCATCTTTGATCTGTGAAGAAGAAACATGAAGCTACTTCCCATCACAAGGAATCTTCCAAGAAAGGTAATTCAAGCTCTACCAAAAATGATGTTTCCACTTCTGCAAAGCATAAGAGTGATGAGAAATCAGCAAGTACCTCATATAAACCAAATCAAGCCAATGTTTCCCATACTCCTGAAAACCCCTCTTCAAATTTTGACATCATTGACCATGTTAAAAAGGCTAAGGTCCAAATCTCATAGTACAAATATCTACAAACCCATCCCAAGAAATTCGAGAAACTTTGCAAGTTTATCAATGGTGGAATCTCCAAGTCCAAAGTTTCATCCTCTTCAAAATTATCATCTACTTCTAAAGGTCTACTTACTACCCCTAAGCCAAGCCAAAACCAAAAACTCTTAGTTTTTACCCATTCCTTCACTAGTAAGATTGAACAATTCTATGTTTCCTTACTAATTAATGGATACCAATTGAATAATTATATAATCATTTCCAATGCCTCAGATTATGTCATACCTAATAAGGTTACTCACACCCTTGGCTTGAGTCTCTCTTAGGCATTTGAACATTTCTACTTAATAGAAACAAAAGTGGTGACACTTTTCAGGAGGATCAAATATGTAATGATGTCCCTTGTAGCTTATCTAGAGAAATGGGTGAAGGAAACAATCCTTGTGGCGGGAATGCTAGATACACATGGAATGCTCCTTAATTTAAGATTCGCTAAGAAATGGGAGGAGAAATATTAATGGAATGGTCTTTTACATTAGTTCTAGTTAAGGGTGAGATGAAGAAAATCCTTCCCAATTCCAAGATGAAGTACATAATGCAGAAGTCAGATGACCCTAGGGCCACCATTATTTTTCAAAGTAGGGATATGGGAAATGATTCATTTAAAGAATCAAGAAGAGTTCCATATGAGGAAAGAGGTAATGATAATTACTACATGATTTTAGAGTGGTGAAGAATTTCCTATTCTAGAGGGAATACTAACAAACATTACGATGAGGTTTGGAACATGGAGTTTGATGGTAGTTGTTCTACAACTGGGTCAGAGCAGGCATTTTCTTACCTTCTCCATAGGGAGACTCATTCTCATTGGCATAAATTTTTAATTTTCTAACACAACAAAATGTCTACGAATATGAATATTTGTTTCTTGGGTTGAGGGATGTTAAATATATGGGAATTAAGAAACTTTTTGTTTGAGGTGATGTTGAATTGATTTTAAAGAAGGTGAGAGAAATTTTAAAGTAAAAATTTACCATCTCCACCCTTATAGGAACAAGGTATGGGATTGTATTGAAGCCTTTGATGCATTTGATATTAAACTAGTCCTTACATATTAGAATTCTAGAGACGACTCATTGGTTGTATTCGCATCACCGATGATTCCACATATTGACTTCAAGGAGAAATTTTCTTGGTCGAAATGATTTTTAACCTAGTGTTCTAGAAAATTTAGAGAGCTGACAAGTTTTTAAAAATAATAACAAAATTCTGTCCTTCCTACGGTAGATAGGGTACTTCAGGTCCATATGTTTTGAGGGAAGTGACTCATTCCCAAGGGAATTTACAAAGAATGATAGTGAAAATAATTTAGCTGATCAGGGAGATGAAGATGGAGTGATTCAATTGAAAGACAAAAAGATTCTAAAGGGGATAGAGTCTTTGGAAAATATGTTTAACAAACAAGATAGGTTCATTCATGGAAAATGAAAAGATCAACCCAAGACTTCGTCGATTACGATAAAATTAAGATTGGAACAAAAGAACATCTAAGGATGGTGAACATAGGAAAGTGTTGTTCACTTGAGGAACGAAGAAATTTCACAACTCTATTAAAAGATACTCTGATGTGCTTGAAAAATCATATGATTATTTGAAGTCCTTCTATCCATAGTCCATGCAACACTCTATACCCCTAAATCCACGATGTAAAATAATTTCGGTAAAAGAAAAGGTAGTATAACTCTAAAATTACTAGAAAAATCAAAGTAGAGGTTGAGAAGTTGCTTAATGCCCACATCATCTTTCCTATCTACCACTCAAAATGGATAGCCAATATTGTACTAGTGAGAAAAAGAGTGGTGAAATCTGCATCTACATGGATTTGAAAAATATGAACCAAGCTTCTTTGAAAGAAAATTACCTCTGCTAGTCATGGACCACATCTTGCAAGTGGTCAATGGTTTGGAGATGATGTCCATGTTGGATAGATTCTTGGGGTACAACCAAATTGTATTTTATATTCAAAATCACCTTCACTAGTCCATGGAGCAAATTCACTTATCACCACACGTCATTCAACTTAATCAACACGGGTGCTACATTTTATCAAGCCATGAAAGTGAATTTTAAAGATTTGAAAGGAAAGTGTATCATAGTGTACCTTGATGACCTAACAATGTATTATAAAAAGAGAGGAGAATATTTGCAATAGATCGATCAATTTCTAATCCATTTTAGGAGGCTTCATATCTACCTACACCAAAAAATTCCATATTTAAAGTCACTGAGGGAAAGCACCTTGGTCACATCATGAGCAAGGGGAGCCAAGATTGATCAAGAGAGGGTAGAGTCTATCCAAATATTATATCTTCCTACCGAGAAAGCCATGAGTGCATTCCTTCTTCGGTAAGGTCAACTTCTTTAGAAGATTTGTACCAAAAGTTTTAGATATCATAGAAAATATTGTTAATATGATGAAGCCAAAAAAATCCTTCGATTGGAGAAAGTAGGGTAGAGAAGCATTTGAATCTATTAAATCTTCCATTGCGAAAGCACCCACTATAGTAAGCCCAACATTTAATAAGGAAATCATCCTTTACTATTATTCCTTTGAGCATACTATCTATGTTGTCCTTATACAAGAAAATGAAGATAAAGTGTAGTCACCCATCACCTTCATGAGTGCCCCAACGAAGGAACATGAGATTAATTACTCACAACATAAGAAACATGCTTATTTAGTAGTAAGATCATTTAAAAATTTCATATTATACCTCATGAATTCTCGTGTTGTGGCTATGGTCCCAAGCCCGATGGTCAATTATATTTTGATGCAACAGGCCCAAGTGAAAAAAAGGAAATTGGGTCTTAAAGGTGCAAGATAATGACCTTGAGATCAAACACTTCAAACTAGTGCTAGGAAATGGATTGTGTGAGCTTCTCACTCAAGAAGAGTGGGAATACTATTCAAATTGTTAAAATTACTTGATCAAGGATATGCCGCTAGTGATTTTTCGTAAGTACAACCAATCCATAGTATGATGATATAGCCTATTTATTAACCTGTGGATATTTTCCTCCTTGTCTCAATCAGTTACGGGGAGAACAACGTGGCTCGGAGAAAGTAAAGTATGTTGTTTAGGAAAATGTCTTTGTACAAGAAAGGTCTAGATGGCACACTCTTGAGGTGTATAGAGGAAGAAAAACAAAATAAAATCTTCAAGGCATACCACGATCAAGAATGTGGAGGCCGCTTCTTAGTGATGGTCACAAAACAAAAGATATTAAGAGGTAGTTACTCTTGGCCTACTATTTCACAATGTATACAAATGGGTTGGGAAATGTGACTCATGCGACAGATTCATAGAGAGAAGTGAGGATCACTAATCTAGCACTTGAGACTTTTATCATTGAAGAGAATTTTCAAAAATAGGGTATAGATTTCATTGGTGTGTTAAATCCTCAATCTATCACAGGCCACATGTATGTAATTACCACCATAGACTAATTCAAAAAGTGGGTTGAAGCCATTTCGAAGAAGCATGCTAATTCAGAAGCGTGTGCAAATTTTAAAAAGAAAATATCATTTTTAAATTTGGAGTACCTAGTAAGTTCATAGCAGATAATACCACTTGCTTCTCCTCAGGAGAGCTAATGAAATTCTACTACAACCATGACATTTATTTGTCTCACTCCTTTGATTGATACCCATAAGGAAATGGAAAAGCGAGTTTAGAAACAAGAATATTGTCATGATTATTCACAAACTAGTGGATTTCAATCAAAGGGATCTACATAAGAATTTATATGATACCCTATGGGATGACAGAATCACACCTGAAAAATCTATTGGAACTTATCCTTTTCAACTACTTTGTATGGGATTGAGGCTCAGATTCCCATTTCTCAGGAGCTACCTACCTTGAAACTTGTGAAGGTAGTAGAGAGTATTCATATGCTCTTGATAAGTGGATTTGTTACTTGAATAATTTAAATGAATATAGGTTGGTATCAATAGATACACTACGAAGACACCAATTCAAGGTAAAAATATCTTAGATTATAATACATAGGATAAAATATTCCAAAGCAGATACCTTCTCCTCCTATAGGATAAAATAAGAGAATCCAAAGGAGCCATATAAAATTTGATTCTCTCGGCTTGGTTCATTCAAATTCAAACACTTTTATGGGGATAATACTTATTACTTGACATACCTAGATGGAGTCCCATTGAAGTTGTGTCATAGTGGAAAACCTATCAAAATCTACAATTAGTGAGGTTGGTCAACCTATATTTTTTACTGTAGTTTCCCTTTATGTTGTCTATGTCTTCCCTTTCCAATTTTTGTTTGTTTCCTTTGTGTTGTGTGTGTTTGTTTTTTTGTATCTATTGCTTGTAATATGGAATATTTTTCCCAATGGATAATGCAATGATATTCTTACCCGAGAGAAATATGGAGTCCTATATTTCCCCTTTTGGTCTAATATCCGAGGTTATAACCATTTGTTATCATGTGAAATTACTATCCCAAAAATGTAAACCTTGAACCATGACAACCAAGCCATAAGTTGAAAACATGCTTCAAAACCTTGACGAGCCCCTCTCTTGGTCAATTTGTCTTCTGTGTCATGATCATACCAACCTTGTAGCTCCTTTTAATATTTTTAATAAGCATGTTAATTTTTTGAAATAATGTACCAAGTTCATTTCTTTCATTCGATGAAAGTACAATGAAGATTGATTCTCATTTGTCCTAGAAAGGCCAATTTTAGCCATTTCAAGGCAAGTGTTCATCTTCTCGTGAAGGTTATAAGGGATCATAAACATTTAGAGGTAGTATTGGAGGGAATGTAATGTGTTGTAAGTGGTTTATGAATATTTAGGGAAGATTTTATGGTTTAGGGATAGATTGTGCAAAAGAGGGTTTTCGGGTGTAAGGACCGAAGGGTCAATATATGAATTTGAACTTCTCCATATGATTTTGGGAGCTTCATAAGGAGTTATAATGAAAATAATTAGGAAATTTAAATCTTAAGGAATTCTATAAATGGTGAAAGAATCACATTTTACACAATAACTAAGAATTTCTCAAGGAATCTCAACTTTGAAGTGTACCTTGTTGTCATAGTAAAAATGGGACATTTTTGGAGTTCTAGTAAAATTAGGTTCTGAGACCTATTCCAATGATCTTGAAAGGTCCCTTGGAGTCACAAAATATACAATTTCACCTCAAAATACCTTTCCGAGCTCCGGGCATGAAGTTTTCAAGTCTTCACTAGTGTAGAGTGTGCTTATCCCATACTTGGCCAAAATTTTGACTGTCACATGTCATGATTTCAGTCTTGTCACCATTTTGTACCCCCTTGCACATTTTCCAAGGGTATAGAGGGGATAAAAATGGGTTCCCAAATGTAATCCCCCTCTATGATTCTTCATGTGATCATCTTTCCAGCTCCCCAGTGCTTAACTAGTCTGTAGACATAAAATCATGCACTTGGGTACATTTCTAGGTCCTAAACACATGTTAGGATTCATATGATTCCTAAGTAAGAAAATAAGTGGTTTACAACTACCATTTACCACATTTTGGGTCTTTTTTATATTTTGGGAATATTTTTCACTCATGGGTCGGCCTTCTAGTTGTCAATTACGAAATTCAAATAAGGGAATCATATAAATACATAGTTATGTGTTCAAAATCAAGGACCAAGCACTAAACATTACTACTATCACCTAAGATTGCATCTAAAAGGAACCTAAAACACTCTAAAGCATTCATCTAGCATCCATTCAAGGGAAAAGGGCTGCATCAACTTTGCATATGCAACATAGAAAGAGGAAGTTAATTCTATTCAATCCACACATTCTATTACATTGCTATATTTAGCTACAACCCGCTATCAAGTACAACTTACACAAGGGAATTCTAGGGCACAATTTCTACACACACTCACAAGAATTACATTGATTCTAATATGTAGGAAGTGCTCGGTCATAAGATCACTCTTGGGGTGACCGTCGGCGTCGATCTGAAACCCCATCTTTAATTTTAGGTTTGATGCGGTTTGTGGGCTTGTGTAGGTGAAATTTTATTTTGTAGGTTACAGGAGTAACTTTGGCGATCATTATGTTACTACTAGGAAATTAATAAGAAGTAACAATGAAGACCTTATGACACTATAAAAATTAGATTTTGACCATTTGTGCAGTCATGGGCACCCAATAGCGAGTCTCTAGTGCCAAGCGGCCGTCTTTCTGTCGGCGCTCATATCTAGCTTTTTCCGTGCATTCCAAATTTTATTGTGAATAATAATGATACTATGCCCAATATGTTCATCAATTTTCCCATTCCAGATTGGTTCCAGGTCAAGCGTAAATTAGATAAGTCCTCTCTCCTTCTTATTTACTTAGGGTTTTAAACGAGATAATCTTAGATTTGTTGTTTCATTTCTTTATTTCTATATTTCATCATTTGGTTCGAGTAGTGACTACGAAATATTTAGATTTAATTCAAATGAAATTAAATCATTTAGTGAACCCTACTCATGATTATACACTTAGAACCTCATTTTCCTTCAATTTTTTTCTCTTATGGCTCCTAAAAATCCTCTAATCTCCTTGCATGACTTGCTTCAAATGCACTCACATTTCAAATATGTTATTAAAAATCCCTAGAAAGCTGTGCATCTACCTTGCGATGACGCCACCCGATCAAGTAAGTACCATCTTCGATCATATATCGATGACTCCATCGATCCTATTCCTCCATCAAATCAAACCATCTTAGAGTTAATTAAAGCTTTGCATTGTTTATTTTAAGAAAAAATCCATGCTATGGAAACCATGATTACATCTCTTAAATCTGAAATCTAACATCTCAAGGATTCTTCTCAAGCCCATGTTACTTATTCTTCTACATGTAATCATATCATTGAACCCCAAGTATTTCCACTACCCACACCTCTCTAGTTTTATTTCAATGCTAAGTAACATGATATTCTTCCTCATCTCCTCACTCATCAATTGATCAACTTGCTAACTACTCATTGCTACCCTCCTTATCAACTTGTAAAATACTAGGGTCACCCATATTGTAATTATCATTATTTGAATGGACATAATGAAAATGATTATTATGATCTCAAATTCCAAATTGGCCAATTAAACATTATGGTCTCATTTCATTTTCTACACAAAATAATGCTACATGTCCATATCCAATTTATAGATCTTATTAGGTTCCTAAATATGATTCATCTATGTCTAATGAGAATCATGCCATCGTTACTAATGTTCCTTCTATGGTAATTCAAGAGCCACCTAAGCAACTTCCTCTCAAAATCAGTCCATCCCTCCTCCTCTCAAGTCTTCTACCATGTCACCAACTCCTAAGAAACTTCCTCTCAAAATCAATCCAACACCTCCTCCTCTCAAGTATTCTACAACATTATCAATCCCACATAAGCTACCACCATTCAAGATCCCTCCCCACCCTACTCTGCTTCCACATCCAATTATCTTTGTCAAACAAACTATTCCTTATATTGATGGCCAAGACACATTTCAAGCTCTGCCACCATAACATGGTCCTTCTCACATCACCGTATATCTCTTCATCATTGGCACACTTGGGGGCATTGCTGCTCCCCCTTTCTAGCACTATCAATTATCTCTAACATCTACTATCACACTTAACGCTTTGCGCTTCATGATTAATCTTTATCAGAAATTTCAAACCCTTTGATACATGCATTGTATTGTCATTACCCTATGACACACTCTAGTTATATGGTTTATACTTAATTGTTGAGGGTATAAATATGAAATGAACCTCACCAAATTCACTTTGCATGCTTTATGCTTCATTATCTATCTTTCTAGCACACATTTTCAAACCATTTCCTGATGACACGCTCTTGTTATATGGATCATTCTTGATTGTTGAGGGGTAATTTATAAATGAACCTTATCTCATACACATCTAATAAGGGGAACATTTCTCCTTCGATACACACACATTGAATACCATCTCATTCAAATTTTTGCATATTACATATCTTGGTTGCACTTACTCTTGTTTGCTTATACTACTTACATAATGCACTTTTCTTACTATGCTAGTCAGATACTCAATATGTAATTATCTTTCTATATACACACATGCGAGTTCACTTGGTATTTTGGAGTGAATACATATCTCTTAGAGGTCCTTACATGTTACAATGATGCTTGGCACTGTACCTCTTACCAAAATCATCGAGGCTCTTAGGGAATCTACTTTCTCACACGTTACAGGTGTTATTGTTTTATTGTTTACTACTTATACTTACTAACATATTACTTTCCATTGATACATAAATGATTTGACATAATTTTTATCTTTCTAACATGCTAACAGGTGCTTCATGTGTAGCATTTAGTCATGCCACCATGTTTTTACGATACACTTTGTTTGAAATTGTTTTCCATTGTATGTTATTATTTGTGGGCTATGCCCTATGGTTTGTTTGATCACTTTTTTCTTGTTTATGGTTTCTTCGACCCTGATTTTCTTGTGACATTGTGAGTGATGTCCTATGTTTGAAACTTGCTTCTTGTGGTCTATCTCTGTTTTTACACACTTTCTTGTTACATTGTTTTTCTATTACATGCTTGCTAATTTTTCTACTAACACATGTATCTAGCCACTTTTTTTTCATGTGCCTTGGTTTCTACCATGCACATCCCCTACCCCCTATAGGTATCCATACCGGTTCAACATTATGTCCTCTCTTTTGGGCTGCATACTCCTATAGTCATCACTTGCATAACAAATTATGGGGGAATACATTGGGTGAATAAATTACCCCATACAACAACTTAGAGCTATAAAATAATACAATACAACACAAAATCATCATAGGTTATAGTTAGAACACTTTGGTTAAGAATCAGAATTGGGTTAGAATCATAACACGAGACACTAGTGCCCAAGCTCGAACACTAGCACTTGGGTTCCCCTATCCTTCCCTAGGTGCTTATGTCTTGGGGGCATACATAGTCATCTTATCAAATCAACATAGTTCACAGAATCCTTCAGAGAAATTTCACGATTATAGACACAATCCTCTCGAAATAGAATGCATTCTACCTCATTCAATCAAAATAATCAATACATTTGGAACTAATTTGAGACAAAAAGAAAAAATCAGGGAAACACCATCGGAGTGCTTCTTATCGGGAAGAGTCATGGATGGAGAGTAACACTAGACCTCTCTCCCCAACACTTTCTCTTTGGCATGAGATCACCCAAAAAATCTCACTTGGTGTGAGATCACCCAAAAAACTCACACTTGGCATGAGATCGCCCAAAAAGGTCGCACTTGGTGTGAGATCACCCAAAAAAACTTGCTCATCACAACATTTAAGGAAACTTTTTATATCCTTTACACTCTTTTCAATCAGGTACACACTTTCCTTTTACACACTTTTATATACTTTTACATACTTATGCAAATTTTTCATATATATGACTTTGACTACTCTCTCGATATTCTTTTACATGTATGTCCTTAATATGCAACAAGAAATAACCTACAATAAGCAAAAATACATGTACAAACAAATCATACGGTTCACCCCTAGGGTCACTTTTTATTCCTAGTTTCCATGCTTCATTTTTTTCACTCATTCCATGCATCACTTGCCCACTTAACATGTTATTCCATGCACGCTCTACATGATCATAAGGTACACATATCTTATATAGTTTATGTTATCAAGTATCCACTCAAAAACATAAAGTGGGGCAAAATTTAGACACAAAAGTACACACTTTGGGGTACATTTATAGGTCCTAAAAACATACTAGCATTCATATGATTCCTAAGCAAGAAAAATAGTGGTTGATAAACTACCTTTGCACTCTTTTCTTTATTTCTTATTGTCTCTTTGGTCTTAGAGACCATACATCCCTGTTGTAACTTTAATTTTTTTTTATCTTTCTTGGCTTTAGAAAACAACACTCAAGTAGGACAACATCTCCTAGGTGCTCCTGTGCCTCATGGGTGCCCTTGACCATTTCTTATCTTACTTACTCCTTTTGGTGCCTTCCCATTGTCAATTACAAAATTAAAACAAGGGAATCATATAAATACATAGTTATGTGTTCAAAATCAAGGACCAAACACTAAGCATTTGTTACAAATATATTGTGACATTATTAATAAATTGTAATATTATTAATAATGAGTTTATAGAACTCATATTAATAATATAGTTGTAATAGTTAGTATTAGTATTTGGGTGAGTTGTGAGAACAACTCACATAGCTATTTTGGTGTGTGAGATAATAAAGGGATGAGAGAGATATCTTAGGGATAAATATGAGAGATTCATGGAGAGAGATTATAGGGTTTGAAGATGAGTGTTGAATCCACCTTTGTAGGAGATTAAACACTATAAATTATATGCTCCATCTATGTAAATCATCCTAAATGAATTTAGTTTCAATATTATAATATTTGGTGTTTTATTATTGTGTAGTTTTTATCAGTGGTATCAGAGTTGGTTGCATTAATGAGAGTCTCAAAAATTCTTTTTTGACTGTGTTAGACAATGTAACAAGCTTTGGTGGATCCATATGCATCGTGTTTGTGTATTTGTTTTTGTTCTGTCATTGATTGATAGTCAATCTTCCAATATTCCCATGCATCAATCTTGTGTTGGGTTCCTAAATTTTTTTGTAATGATCAATGAATTATTTGTAATGAGATTGGAATTATAGTCAACTATATATGCTTCATGCTATGCATGGTTTATTTTGGTTCAATATATCAATGCATCTCTGATTTGGTAAATGCTTAGTGCGTAGTCCATTCTGATCTCTCAAAAATGAAAGAATACATGAAGCTCATGTTCAAGGATACATCTGTGAGAAAGAAACAATTAGATCCTCATTTGACAAAAGCTAGAATGCCTTGAAGCTGGACATAATCACCTTGAACAAAGACTCGGGTGTGTCTCATTTCAACATCCCTAGGATCTGCAGACTGATAGAGTACATCTATATGCATGAATTAAACTACATCCAAATCAAATCTCAACATTCCCAAGTGTATCCTTGGAGCAGTCGAAGTAGGAATACCAATATATCCATGATACAAATGGCACACTCATTGTCACGATATCTGAGTATTCACAAGCTCGCTGCACGTTCCTAAATTTCACCATCTGCAGGTATCTTTCTTCCACGTGCATAGTTATACAATCTTCCACACATGGTGTAACTCCAAGTTAAATCACCCATACAGGATCAATAGTCAAGTGATGTTATTTAGTTTGTCTCAATGTTTTTATTATTACATATATTGTCATTTTTAGGATAATGTGGTTTGTAAGTCCATCCACATCTCATGTTAGAGTCAAATACCAATTATTTTGTTAGTTAATAGGTTTTATTGTAAATCTTAGTTGTTATTTTCCTTTGAGCTTAAAAGGTATATGGATATCTTATAGGTTATATTATTCATATAATCAAGTTACATCATTTTGTTTGATTTTATCACATAGTCTATGTGATTAAATCATGTAGTATGTTAAAAAGTGTTGTTTTTAAATTTGTAAATTGTCATCAATATTTTCAATTATGTTCAAGTGAATAATAGGTAGTTAATGTCAAATAGGTGATTATTGTCAAGAGTCATTGTGTGTCAAGTATAAAGTTAAAATTTGTGAAAATAAAGAAATTTGCTTTACGGACGCATTTTCGGTGGAATCGACGTCCAATTATTTAAATCGACATGGACAAGTTGAATCTAATTGAAAAAATTGAAGGCAAATATTTCCATACATGGCAGGTTAGACCTCAATCGTTGCTGATTAACAAAGACCTACGAGAGATTGTGGAAGGAAAAATCAATAAACCACATGACATAGATGAAGCAGCAAAATGGGAAAGCAAGGATAGAAAACAAAAAATGATTATTTGCCTAAGTTTATCTGATGCCTACCTGCATCACATAGATCTAACAAAGACATCACATTTGATCTAGATGACATTGAGCAAACTATTTGGGTCACAAACAGAGAGAAAAACAATGGCACTCAAGCAAAATTTGTTCAAATTCAAAATGAAGGAAGTAGAAAGTATGGTGGAACATATAAGTAAGTTTAGTTCTATTTCAAATCAATTAGCTAGAATCAAAGTTGATATGCTTGATGATGATGCAAAAGTTAGTATTACTTAATAACATGCCTCCTAGCTATTCTAATATGGTCTTCACTTTGAGAAAAATAAATCCAAGTCTAGAGGATTTAATTTCTTCTCTAATAGAAGAAGAAAATAGAACCAAGAAGATTGATCTAGAAGAAACTGCAATGTGTGGTAGAAACAAATCATATGCTAATGGAAGATTCAAGCCTTCTTTTAAACAAATATCAACCTCCCAAGTTCCACGAAAATTTATTTGTCACTATTGTAATGCTCTTGAACATGCTATTATGTATTGTAAGAAAAGAGCACAAGATCTCCTTGATGGTAAATTGAAGGATAAATCCTTCATTTCTGAAAATAGAGACGAAGTAAGTGATTGGGATATGAAGTCTACCCACTTTGATAATGAGGAAAAAATTCTCAGAAAAGTGATGAAGACTTCTTGTATTAAGTAAAGAGTGCATTAATCTGGAGGATAGAGGTCAACCCGGTGACCTCTCGTCGATCACCAATGATGGGGCCGCATGAAGCATGGTGGTGGCAATGTATGTGTATATGGGTTTTTTTTTTTTTTTTTTTTTCAGATTCATGGTATGATTTTAGAGTTCCTGTTTGAATAAGTGAAATGTTGACATTGAGGGGGAACTAGAACATGGTCTTAATGTTCAATTTTCCGTCTATTCAGTTTGTATTCAGTAAGCAGTGGTTCCTACATGATTCCCTGAAGGAAAGACATAGTGGACAGATGAAAGCACAAAGGAAAAGTAACAACATGATATTTGGGTTATTGGTTGTCCTATAAAACCATCCTTTGTTTTAGGTTGTTGGTTGTCTGTAAAACCATCCTTTGTTTTAGGTTGTTGGTTGACCTACAAAACCATCCAGATCATGAGCATGCATGGGCGACAAGCTATAGAAGGAAGTGTGATTGTTGTTTCTATAATGTCAACATTAGGGGAGTGTATATTGGGAATTAATAATGTTAACAATAGGGGAGTGAATGTTACAAATATATTGTGACATTATTAATAAATTTTAATATTATTAATAATGAGTTTATAAAACTCATAGTAATACTCTAGTTGTAATAGTTAGTATTAGTATTTGGGTGGGTTGTGAGAACAACTCACGTAACTATTTTGGTGTGTGAGATAATAAAGGGATGAGAGAGATATCCTAGGGATAAATCTGAGAAATTTATGGAGAGATAATGTAGGGTTTTGAAGATGAGTGTAGACTCCATCTTTGTAGGAGATCAAACACTATAAATTATATGCTCCATCTATGTAAATCATCACAAATGAATTTAGTTTCATATTATAATATTCGAGTGTTTTATTATTGTGTAGTTTTGATAAACATTACTATTATCACCTAGGATTGCATTCAAAAGGCACCTAAAGTACTCTAAAGCATCTATCTAGCATCCATTTAAGGGACAAGGGCTATATTAACTCTACATACACAACATAGGAAGGGGAATTTCAGTCTATTCCATTCCAAAATTGTATTACATTGCTACATTTAGCTACAATTGACCATCAAGTGCAACTTGCATAAGGGAATCTCCTAGGGCACAATTTATAAACACACTCACGAGAACTACACGAAGTTTGAGATGTAGTGCATCACTCGGTCATAATTTCACTCTCAAGTTGACCGCCATGGTTAGTTCAAATCCCCATATTGCAGCTTTATTTTTAATTTTTATGTGGTTTATGGGCTTATGTAGGTGAAATTCTATGTTGTAGGTTACATGTACATTCGGTGATCATTGTGTGACTATCAGGTGATAAATAGGAAACAACAACGAAGAGCTTGTGATATCTTGTAAAAATCAAATTCGACCATTTTTATAGTCATGGGATCCCGTAGTAGTCTCCAACACCCGAGGTGTTCCCATGTCCTTCCGTGGCACCCATGTCGACTTTTTCCATGGATTCCATAATTTATTGTGAGAAATAATGACACTTTTCCCAATATGTTCATCACTTTTCCTAGTCTAGATCGGTTCTAGGTCATGAGATATGTCCTCTCTCCTTATTATTTTCTTAGGGTTTCAAATATTACATCTTAGATTGCTTGTATCATTTCTTTATTTCTATATTTCTATATTTCATCATTTAGTTCAAGTAGTGACTCTGAAATATTTAGATTTAATTCAAATTAAATTAAATCATCGTTAAACCCATAATCTCCACATTACACAAGATTATGACACTTGATATCTTGTCTTTCTCAAAGCACCCATTTATGTCTCTCTTGTCCCTTTTATAAGGGGATAAAGGGGAAAAATGGGTTCTCATGTGCGAGATCCCTCATCCGGTCCCCCATGTGACTTCTCCATGCCTTCTTTGGTGATCAAATAACTTTTTCATCTCCTCATCTTACACCGCATGTCGACACTTGGGACAATCTCTTCCAAAGCACCCATTTTTGTTCCTCTTGTACCTTTTCACCAAGGTGATAGAGGGGAAAAAATGGGTACCCATGTGAAAGCCCATTTAACCTATCTTTTAACTCACTGAATTTCATTCAACCAGGGTTAAACTACGATTCTTAGGAGACATGAAATAAAGTTAACTTATTTTAAAATTGATTTATTTGTAGAGGTCAACCCACCCATCATTTATGCTATTTTATACCTCCAACAACATCAAAAAAACTATACATGTTTCCAAAATCATTCCATAATAGAAAATACCTTAGAAACAAAGATTTATTCATAATGTTTCCACCATAAATCAGATTTAATGAAATTTTCACAGAAGACCCTCCTCAGGGTGACTTTGTGACAACTTTTTTGTATATCAGATGATGCCCTAGGTTATTTATAGTAGTAAATATGAAATAATACCTCCAAAATTTAATTTTTGAGTTTGTAAGAGTTTCAAAGTGGAAGGATCTTTGTGAAAATTGGAGCACAAGATCCACGATGTAGAGTCGAATTCAATGAGGGTGTATTCATTGCAAAATTGACACTAATAAGTGCATATTTTAAAAATAGTAAGTGATTGAAATAAATATATAATAAAAAATTAATCCCGTCTAACAACAAGATCACATTACTAAAAAATTTAAAACAATGAAAAACAACAAACAAGGCAAAATCAGTAACTTTCCCAAAAAGTAGTTTCTTAAAAAGCATGCTAACAAAAATAGAAAATTTGTAAAAATAGTAAAGAATAATAATAGAAGGTAATATAAGTATTCTAGGAGATTCATAAAATAAAATTTTAAGAAAAAATCAAAATTTCCCAAATTAGCAACTCATAACCCCACTTGCCAAAAATAGAAAGTTTTGGATATTGGTGCAAAAAGTTAATGTTGGGTTCATTTTCACTCATATTTCTTATTTTTGGGATCATCAAGTTAAAATTATCTGGCATGGAACCTATTTCAAAATTGGTAACTAAGCATCCAAATGTGGGTGATAGTGATGTCACTCACATGGACCTAGAGGACCTAAAAAGTAGGATGCTCGGAGAACCGAGGGAACCTGTTGAGGATAAGATCTTCACAAGCGGGTTGTTCATAGGTGGAGGAAATAATTTTTTAGTACATATTAAAAAAATTTGTGCTAGCATGTTCTCAACACTACGAGCCAAAATAAAATATTGTGAGGGTGGATGACAATTCCATACTTGCAGTGCTCACCCTGAAAGATCTCACAATGTATGTAAATTTCAATTGGAAACAACATGGACATAATCTTAAAAGAGTTTTCATCTAGTGAGTGGTCAAATATTGAGTCCTATATCCATTTCCTTGCATTGGGATCATGGTTGAGACAAGGAAAGAAACCTCTGTCAAGGACTTAATTTCATCAGGGTTACTCACATGCAATCATATTGTTAAGAAAGGTGATCGAAGAAGAATCCATAAAGGACTTTCAGGATTGTATGGAACAATTCATACTAATTTTCATCAAGGGGAATTAGATGGTGGATTGGGGAAAAATCATAAGTGATAATATCCATCTTCAGTTGCTCTAGTTACATGTTATAAAGAAGTTCACAATGCAATCATATCTAATATATGCATTTGTTAGCATGAGGCCATTTAAAGGCCTAACTCTTGCTTAAAATGTTTCTCAAAAGGCTCTAACTTATGAAAGGTACCTGAAACTCACTCTCAAAGAAAACAACCACAAAATTTCTAGGGTGGATGATGCATTCACCATGTTCATCTTCCAATTGCTTGAAGGTAACCCAGAGTTGAGATTGTCTTCCTAAACTGGAAATTTGATTGAAAAGTATGGGTCCTACTTCACTCAATTTTCCACCTTCTCCTATGTCGAGTTTTGGGATTTAATCTAGATCCTCAAAATCTCTTGAGATATCTTAGTGACATGATTTTTATGTTCTAACTATGTAGGACACTTGCGCATATTAATAACAAGTTCAGAGGCTGCTTTGGAAGAAAGTTGCCTTTCCCTATTCCTCTTGTATTTACTCTTGTAAAAGTTTTACTGATGCTTCAAATCTTGAATTTTAATTTTCCTCCTTGAGCCTATATTCATATACATACAGATCATGTTTTGACATCCAAAGCCATCCTGAAAGATTTATCCTCCCCAAATCATTCTATGTTCCTAATATTAACGAATATTGGGTTAATTGCTTGGATGATTTTATGATAAGAAAGTGAGATCACATGAGAATGAAGATTACAAAAAGGAGGAAATTTAGATTTTATTGGTTCATAAAAGGTGTGGAAGATTATGGAAATGAGTTGTTTGAACTCGAATATCAAGCAATGAAGGTTTAACCTCTCACACTAGTCTCAGAGTGTTTATGAGTCGGGGGATATCAACAAAAGAACTACATTAGTAATCCAAAGGTCTAGGAAGTTTTTCAAGAAAAATATGGATGATATCATTGAATAAAGTGTTCCTTAGACTACTATGTAAGTGTCTCATCTCTAAAGGAAATCGAGAGGACTGCAAGCTTAACTCACTTAGGAGAGTCCATGAAGGGGAAAATAATGGATGTTGAAATTTCCCACTAAATGAGTTTGCACAAGAAAGTAAAATTAACTCAATACCCTACAAAATATATAGAGAAAGGAGAGATTGATCCTTCTCACCCACTAATTCTACATCATTATCCAAAAATATCTTCTTCCACTACACAGTCAACTTACCAAATATAGTAGGAAGCTCCTCACACCGAGCTTGAGATTGTAATCATGGCTAGTGCCAAACCCACAAAAATAAAGATAGTTCCATGGATCCAGAAGCTTATTAGAGGTAATACTCATACAATGTAGCAGGAAGTGGTGCCAAAATTTAAATCTATTTCAAGGATGGTAAAATAAAGATGAGGTAAGAAATTCCAGATAACTTCCCACTTCTTTGGTGGTGCCTCAAGAAACCAATATGTAGAATTTGCTTGATTAAAAGTAGTAAATACTGTTAGGGATATGACTCCATCAAACTATAAGATGACAAAAATTCCCTTGGGACCAGTAAAAAATGAAGGTGATGATCATTTGTTCTAATAATATGCCTCTGTCTTCTTATGAGAAATGAGGAATGCAAGGAGAATATTGAAGAATTGGAAGAACACGTGAGTACTCTCACTTCATATGTTCAATAATTCTTAGAGCCCAGTTCCATCCCATCTCTCCCAGCCAAATAAGTCACTCTAATAAGTAAATATGATCTATATTCAATCAAGAAGGTGTAGTGCTACACAATGTAGGGTGAAGCTAATGAAAAATAGGTTGACACGATCCTCGAGAAAGGTAAAACCTTGTTTCTAGATATTATTTCACTAGTTTATTTCATTCTTTCCATTGTTGTGAAAGTAAGAATGACTAAATATGAAATTGATAAGGAAAATATTCATTGGGACCAAGTGTTATCACTTTGGTAATGAGATGGGGAGCTTTGATTCTCTTACACTCGTAGGAAAAAATGTGTTCAACTCCATAAATGAGAATATGTATCCAATTTGTTTTGAGATGTTAGTTTTTGATATGATATGTTGAACAATGATATTAATGAGATTGATTCATGTGATGAGATCACTTCATAGATGTGGTAAAATATAAGAAAGTAAGTGCAGAGGCTTAGAGCACCTTCAGTGAATGATAATTCTTTAGCGAATGATCTTCTTAAGCCATTTGAGGAAATTGTCAGGAAAGAGGTGGGAGATCCCTTCTCCTTCAATGAGGACACCTTGGAATCCTTGTAGAGATCAAATGTTCTATTTCCAACACTGTTAATGTGTACAAAAATTGGTTAAAACAATGTAAAAACATCAATAAAACTTATGAGAATTGGATTAAGGCTTTAAGATTTCTGCATATTCCTTAAGCATAGAAAGTAACACCTGCAATGGTTTGTTTCCATAAGGAGTTCAAAGTAAATGATATTTTTCCAAGATAATTATCCCGAAGTCCTTCAAAGCAGTGGATATTCATCAATAGATGCATCATCTTCTTCAACATAGCTATCTCCCCATCTTCTCTCTTTCCCACCCCCTTCTTATCTTCTCTTGTGTTCTATTTCTTCATTAAGGGGGTTTAATTTTTAAATTTTTTATCTGATTCATTTAAATGTGACATATAGACAAGCATTGTAATGAGTCTCTTTTAATTAATAAAAATGAGCTCACTTTCTATCCAAGGGATGTTAGGCATATTTTAGTGTTAACATTATTTGTAATTAATATTCATAGTTTATTATTATATTATGAGTTGTTTAGAAACAACTCATAATTATAATAATCGTTATATGGTTTGTAAGTGAAGTTGTTAAAACAACTTCACATATTTAGTGAGTTGTTATAGGAGGTTTCCTATTTTATAGGAAACTCTCCTTCTATATATTTTCCATATATCCAATTGAATATGAGATATATTAATAATACATGTCCGGTGTTATTTTATTAAATCTATGTTCATCTTGCATGTAGTGGGAACCAAAATAATATTTGGTATCGTAGTATGGTTGGTCAAACATGTGACTTGTGTGTAGTTCCAAGCAAGAGACCCGTTTGGTTCTCGCTATATATAAATGTGTGCGATTCTATTCTTTTATTTCCGAGATCTTGTTCTATACATATGCCTCTGCTATGCACATAACGTGCTGATTGAAACTTTCCAGTATGATGATTGAGTTTCTCTGGAGACTATAATTTCATGTAGGGGATCTGATTATTGGTGCTAGAGGGAAGGTTTGAACCACTCAATGTTGGAATCTATGAACTCATCATATCGTATTTGTTTAGGTCAAACTACTATTTCTTTTAGACATATTGATTATTATTATTTACAAATATTGATACATGTTTACACCTATACATTGTACAGGTTTTCTCACATGCGCAGTGTAGTTAAGTTTTGTCCATTATAGTGATAATATTGTGTAATTCCATAGCTCGTGAACTCCTCTAAGCTGTTGTATGTTTTCTCTAGCCAATTAAAAAAATCTTAGACTCCACGCATTCCAAGATCATGTTAAGTGCTAATTGAAGAAGGTGCATGTTACAAAACACATATTCTAGTATATGCGGCCTATTGGTCAATTCATCTGAATTGTACCACTTGTATTAAACATTGGTAATGTTGTTTAGAGAAGGAAAGGCATATGAAGATTACATTTCTCATTGGTGACTATTGCTAATCAATGTCACAAAGCCGTTGAGGATAGAAATTTATCGCATCAATTACAATTCATACATTCTTAGCATCGTTCGACTATCCATTGTTAGGCTCCACATGTTTTTCTTGAGGTTTGAACATTCCCAACACAACCATGTCTATGCATCCATATATTAATTTCTTTATTTAAGTGGATTTAGCAATTAGAGGTTCTAATATTGTCATTAGTCTTCATTCAAGTCATTATTATGTGTCTATAGTATTTTCATTTTAAGTAAATCCTATGAGTTTAAATAGTTTCATGAGTCATTATATAAAAAAATAGTTATGATTCCTTACTAGAGTCAGTGTCAATATTCTAGATTCATAGAAATGTTATTCAAATTGTTGTTCTATAGTCGAAAGTGTCAAATTCAAGTGTTGTCTTCTCAAATTCGAGTCAAAAATTGAAGTCGTCATTTTGAGTTAATATAAGTTTTGAGTCATATAGGTGATTTTAGGTTTTATTTTTAATAGTCATTTTGTAATGTTAATATGGTGGTGTCAAAAATTCTGAAAAATAAAATAAAATTTCCTTACGGATGCATTTTTGGTGTTACCCGATGTCCTAACAACCATTGAGCCTCATTTCAAAATCCATTGAGTTAACAACATGATACCGAAGATAGGAGAAAACAAAGGATGGAGGGTGATCAATGCCTCTTGTCAGTCACCAATGACGGGGTCACATTCAAATTTGGTGGTAGTATTTTATATTATTTCAGTTGTGTGGTGTGTGCAGAATAAAGTGGTGTGTGGTTTCCTTCCCCTGTTTTGATTCAAACAAGGAAGATGTGCATTTTGGATGCTGAGAACAGTTGTATAGGAGGGAAGCTGAACTAGAGTGATCCTCTGACTACAGAGATCCTTCGACTATCATACTTCTAACATTGATCGACCGGTGAAATCTATCGTTCACTAGAAGTGAAAGCGGGAACTGTTGAGTTTGCGTATGTAGGTGAATCGGTGGAAGTGTGATCATACAGTATGGGTTTCACTGTGGTGAAGTGGATTGTTCATGTGCAATAAGATCCAGACAGTAAGATCCAAGCCAATAATATGTAGACCTAAAATTATTAGGAGGCATACGATTTTGGTTCTAGTTCTATGGTGCATTTTTTTTGTGTTCACATTAAGGGGGTGATATCAGTAAATAATGTTCACACTAAGGGGGTGAATGTTAGGCATATTTTTAGTGTTAACATTATTTGTAATTAATATTCGTAGTTTATTATTATATTATGAGTTGTTTAGAACTAACTCATAATTATAATAATCGTTATATGGTTTGTAAGTGAAGTTGTTAAAAATACTTCACATATTTAGTGAGTTGTTATAAGAGGTTTCCTATTTTATAGGAAAATCTCCTTCTATATATTTTCCATAGATGCGATTGAATAGAAGATATATTAATAATACATGTATGGTGTTATTTGATTAAATCTGTGTTCATCTTGCATGCGAGTGGGAACCAAAATAATAAGGGATATGAAATGTCACAAGTTATAAAGGTAAGTGAAAATTCAAGTGTGTGGTAGGTGAAGAGTCTTTCTATAAAGATATATATTGTATGACTCCCTCATTCCAAAGGTTTTTCAATTGTGATTATGTAAGTAGATAGATATTGCACTACTAAGAAACAAGAAAAAGACAACATTCTTCTATTCCTTTTCTCTATGTTTCCTCTATCTAGATCTATTTTTCAACTTTTTGCACATGATAATATTGTACATCCAAGGAAGTTGTTAGTACATTTGATGAAAGGATTAATGGAATTCTATGTCCATAATTTATTATGTCTTGTGATTGTTAGTAAAGTTTTTCTTCCAATTGAGTTTGGATTGATTCTAGTTAATGCTTTTGAAACTATGCTAGTGCATATTTACAAGATTAACTCCTTATTTTATATTTTCTAACTCCCCTTACCTCACCTCTCAAGAAAATTCCTCCCTTACACTAAGTGAAAAACATTTTCCGTAGGTGTAGTGGAGTAGTCCTGTGTGATCCCCAACTTAACAACCACCTACGATATTTGTTTTATCTTCATTCAATAAATGGATCCTAACCTTTTACAAGTAGGAAAGACATATTCCCAGAGCATTAGTGAAAATAAGATAATTTTTCATTGTGACAAATTATTTCACCAACAATCCTAAACCTCGCATGCGATAAATTTAATCCTACTTTGTATAGACAACTAGTTGGTAGTTTAATTTATTTGACTATTACTAGGACAAATATTTCATCGTAGTATGATTTGTTTCTAGATTCATGTGGGATCCTTAGGGGATCATTGGAAAATGACATGAATAATTCTAAAATATATTAAAGGAAAAATTAATTATGTTTTATATTATTCTTCTTGTAATGATACAAAATAATTTGAGTACTATGATTCAAACAATGCTTTGGTGATATTATAGATAGAAGTGCTATGGAACAAAAAAGGAAGTCATGTGGTTGAAAAGACTGTTGGATGAAATCCATATGGGTGTCAAAGGAAGCACTACTCTTCTATGTGACAACTAGAGTTGTATTTCTCTTACAAACAATCCAATTCAACATCAGATAATGAAGCATATAGAGATTCATATGCACTTCATTCGAGATAAAGTCATGAATGGTGATATTGATCTCAAGTCCTAAATTGTAGATATTTTCACAAATCCACTGAGTGATGTGAATTTTTACAATTTTCGTGCCTTGTTAGGCCTTTTAGAGTTTCCATTGAGGTGGAATGTACATGTCAATGCTACCTCTTAATGACTTGTAAACTTCCTATACTTCCTTCATTTTATAAAAGATCATTATATGCGAGTCTTAAGTAAATGAGCATAATGTGTAATTGTAAATCCCAATGAAGCATTAGTTATGGGAGTTCCTTGTTTTATAAAAGGCTCCATAATTTGATGTAAGTCTTCATATATAAAGCACTTTTCCTTAGAATTTTTTTGTGAAAAATATGTATGATTTCCCTTATGTACATGCTAGCCTAAATTGTCGTTGATGACTTATGGATTATAAATCCTTTTGTACAAAAAGGTACTTCGACATGATTTTTTCCCCACCTAACATTAATGGGTATTGTCGAGGTAATAATGTCAAGTGGGGACACCATTTAGGTTGACCACCACTTCACACCCCTTGATTAAAGTTTATTTATAATCTTTATTACAATGAGTCGGTCCCCACATTTAATTAAATCTTGTGATTTAACTAGAGAGTGAAACAATGCACCCATGTGCAACCAATTCAACCACCCTATTTAATAGGGTTATCCCCAATGAAAGTAGGGATTACGTAATTATAATGTATGAATTACAAATTGTGTGATTTGTGAGAAATTATTATTGTCACTTTGTGAAAATTGTTGTGTAAGCATTGGTGTGGACCGATGAGGAAGGGGAAGTGTTGGGTAAAATATGTTAGAACATAATATTAAATGTTCTTATAAACCTTAGTTTATAATTAAATAATTAGAATATTTATATTCTTAATTATTTAATATAAACTATGAGTTTATGGTTAATTAGTTTTTAATTAAATCAATTTATTTAATTAGGGTGCTTCGTGAGAAGACACACCCGATCACTTAATTTATATATGACCCGTGGGGTCAAATGATTTCAGATCATTGTAATTTTAATTCATGTGGTGAATTATTATGGAGAGAAGTGAGGAGTTGGAGGGTGTGTGGGTTGTGTAATGTTTCCTAGATTAATGGAATTATCTCTTTTACGTGGTTTTTACTCCTTAGGTTTTTTCCATGCTATATTTGTGTTTAATGTGTTATGAAATTTATTTACTTTAATTTATTTCATGTTAAATGTAATTATTTATTAAATATTTAATATCTTAATTTTTTTCTTGGACCTAACATGGTTTTAGAGCATGGCTAGAAGTTAATTAAATTAATTTAATCTAATGTTTTCCTAAGGGTTGTAATAGTTGTTGGCTAGTTCCAACCCGTAACCTATTAAATATTGTTGGAGTGATAAAATGGATAAGTATTATTCATGCACAGAGAGGACCACATGCATAGATGAATTATGAAGGAGCGTGTGGAAGTACATGTGCAAGTAAGAAGTCAATATAGGACAACATGTAGAAGCACGTGCTTAAGATCAAGCGGTGAATACGGGTTGATGTGTGAAGGTTCATGCAACACGAGAGGATAAATTCAACATGTGAAGGTCGAACATGGTACAAGGATGTCGGTGTGCAAAGGCTCATGCATATTTACATAGGGTTTCAGGACTTAGCCATTTTCCAAGCAGAGGATAAAAATAGGAAAAGGTAGAAGATAGAGTTACATGTAAGAAACATCAAATATAGGAAAAGTACATGCAAGAAAAAGATACAGATGATGCATGGAGAAGATATATTTATAATATTAAAGTATGATGAGGCCAAGATATTTACATCTCGAACTAGAGTAAAGAAAAGTTGTAAAGGAAAGAAACCTATATTTAGGATGCATATTAGTAGGAAAATGTATATAAGAGGTGAAGGGAAAGTCCCCACCATGTATAAATAGGTGTTGCACTCCATGTAATAGGATATATGAGATGTTTTTGAGTGAGTATGTGATATTGTGTGGAGAGACTATGTAGGTGAATTCTATATGCACACATGGTTAACTTCATGGATGTAAGAAGAACATGAATGTAATCAACTTGTTATGTAATGTAATATGTTTATGATGGAAAATTGTGTATGGATTGTAAGGGTTAGTAGATCTAAACATGGTATAATGGGAATCCAAATATTATTGATCATTGTCTATGTTGATTGATTTCCTTATTATATGTGTTGTGAAACTTTTATGTTGTATCTTTATTCACGCTATGATGATTGTGTATGCTTTAACCACATCTTGATAAGTAACTAAAGAGGGACTTAGTGGTTATGCGCTTTAGGTGAGCATTCAAAACCTTGTCTAGATGAAGTGACAATGCACCAAAATAAGCAATGGTAAATAATAATACTACAAACCTCCTTCTTATTTGACATATACACACATAAAAACTCTCTAAAATCATTTTACCCATGCACATGTAAAATTATTTAGTGGTGAAAAATATGTGCACGAGCCCTCTAGAAATAAAGGTAAGGGTAACATTATTTTTGAAATAGTTGAGTTAAGTTGTATAATTTAATAATGTGTGCAGAGTCAAAGTAATAATTCCAGGTTAAAAGGAAGTACAAACAAATTACGGTGGTCTCCCATAGAGAGACAACCTTCCTGAAGATAACAATTAAAATTATCCCATTGGACTCTGGTTGGATACTCATAGAATGGGGCCAAAAAATAATATATTTTTCCAATAATACTTGCAAACTTATGTCTTGATTAGGCCTTCTTAATTTCTCCTTTTCATAGTTTATAACTATAGATTTAAAATGGATATTTCTATATAGAGTGCTAAACCCTAACTTATAGTTTATAACTATATTAATGTTTATAGTTCTTAAAATATACCATACACGATGCTATTAATATTATAGTTTAAATCTAAAATTATTTAGGACCATACACTATTAACCCTATAGTCTTTAAACTATGATGCAACTATACTATAGTTTAAGTACTATGTAATGGGTCGCATTTATTTAAGATCCCCTTCCTCTGCGACATTGTTTGACCCCCACGTGGAGCCCCCTGATTCATGCACACCATCTCTACACAACCCCCACATGGCCTACTTATTCCCTTGCTAGAGACAACCTCTACACCATGTGGTCATGGCTCAAACACGAATACCTTTCTTTTTTGGTTTAAACGGGACTTTAGTCCCACATTCAAGGTGTTGAGCGAGTCAATGGAATTTAAAACCCATTTGTGAGTATATGGTTTAATGTGGTATTTTCCACATCTTGAGATCAATTTTATCTCGATACTTGCTCATCGGTCGGCTTGGTACATTGCTCGATGTTTGGCTCGACTACAATGGTTAATATGTGGTGAGTTAGTTTGAATGTGTAGTTATATGGAAAATTCAAGTGGTTCCTTCATGGTAACAAATTGATAAAGGTGACTTGCTGAGATGGTACATCAACTCAATCGAGCTAATGGTGATTTAAAACATACAATGGAGCTAGAATCCCAATTTCTTAAATACACTATATATATATATATTTATCATTTTATTAAATAATTTTTTAATATAATATTAGAAAATTAAAAGTATATTTTTATTAGATGAGATTTTTTTTAATTAATGTGTTTTATTTTTTCAATTTGAAATGAAAAGTAATACACTCTATTTGATGATGGTTAAATAAGTCTTTTTCTTGAAAACTACCTTTTTGTTTACATTTCAACTAAATATGCATATCACCGAAGGTGCGGAGGCAATCTCCATAATATTGTGAATCATGGGATGATTTCATTCTTCACATTTGGAATCAAGAAAGTACGAGTGAGGCTGGACACGCTTATAATCAATGCATGAAGGTATGCATTTATAAAATATTATAAAGTTGATTCTTGAGTAGATGAAAAAATAGTTCATTTTCTAGAAAAAAATAAAGACATTAAATCTCAATTAGATGGATGTAACAATAACTTGATTCAAGATAAGATGTTGTATTTCATTATTCAAATGAACATCCACAAAACGTTTAAAAATTCCATTTCAATTCAAAATTCTAAATATAAAATTGAGCAAGATATCCCTAATCTGCCTACTCTAAGTGCTATCATGATCCAGGAAGAGTAGGTCATGTCTAATTTTGATTTGAAAGAGAATTCCACCAAAATACTTCTTGTACAAAAAGTATGAAAAATCCTTCTATATTTAACAAGAACCAAAAATCAAACTTTAACCCATCTAGAGAAGAAAAAAATCAAGAAATTTAAGAGTTAGTTTTGATGGAAAATGTTATAATCGTGGGAAATTCGGTCATAAGAAAGAAGACTGTAAAGTCAAAAATAGAAACCAAATTTCAAAAATCAAAAAGGACATAAGCCAGATCAAAATCAAAGCAAGAACCACAAAAACAATAATAAACCTAATTTTGTTGCTTTGTATTCTACTATTGTCACTACAAAAGAAAATGAGTGGATATTAGACAGTGGAGCCTCTAGGAACATGAAATATATGTCTGATATCCTAATTGATCTCAAAGAATGTAATGATCAGATCTATTTAGGTGATAATTCCATTCTTGATGTTCAAGTACAAGGAAAAGTAAAAGTTTGTAATGGTTTTATTAACGATGTTTTATGTTTTACTAAATTAATAATGAATTTTATTTCTGGTTCTAAGTTAATTGAAAATAACTATAGTGTAATATTGTTAAAAGATAAATGGTTTATAAAACATGAACTAGATATCACTATATATAAGGGCATACAAAATAATAGCTTAAATATTTTTAAAGGTTTTACTCTTGGTTCTCATTTGTCAACCCAAAATAGAAATGATGCTTAGTTGTGGAATGAAAGACTAGGTCATGTCAATTTTAGGAGCATGTATTACATGTCTTAACTTAACCTAGTTTCTAGTCTACCACCTATTTCTCATGCTCATGAAATGTGTGAAGGGTTCTTATGTGGTAAGCAATATGCAAATCCCTTCCACAGTAATCATGGTGCAAACTCTTCGAAACCTTTGGAACTGGTCCACAGTGATGTTAGAGGACCCTTTTGATTTCCATCCCTAAATGGTTCCTTATATGCAGTCACTTTTATTTATGATTATTCTTGTATGATTTGGTCATTCTTCCATATATGTTATCTATCTATGTTATGACAAATTTAAAGGCTTAAAGTAGATAATGAAGATATATATGTTGTTGATAAAACATTTCTAAATTCTAAATTAGTATGTGATTACTAAAAATAGTATTATATGCATTTCAAATGAAACTTGGGAACATATTTGTGTTTTTACTAGATACGTCAATTAATGATTGTATATAATATATATTTTTACAAGATTAATATGTTGAAATTGTTCAACATATTGGTAATATGATATGGTTAGTTTTTAAAGCATATTTTTATTTAAGTTGTTACATAACATTTTTTTCAACCTATCAATGTAAGATTTATAAATGGTTAAAAGTGAAATCAATAATGATTTTTATTATGCTTATTATGATAAGGCATGTTTATATGAATATTATGATTCTAACCATGTTGGTGTTGTGTTAAATAGAAAATATACAATGTGATATGTGTTTAAGTTTGGTATGGGTGCCATTAATTAAAGTAGTAAAAAAGAACTAATAGTCTCCATCTCTTCTAATAAGGCATAATGTATAAGTGTGATGGAAGTAATGAAAGAAGCAATGTGGCTAAAGAGGATGTTGGAATAGATACACGAGAAGTTAAAGGAAGTACTTCTCTTATATGTGATAGTCAAATAACTGAATTGCTCTTACTAAGAATCTAGTTTAACATCATAGAACAAATAATATAGAGATTCATATGCATTTTATCTGAGAGAAGGTGCTCTATGGTGATATAGATCTCCAAAGTAAATATATATACTAGAGATATACTTTCTGAGATACTTTAAATATATATAATTTACTGAGCACAATGGATTTGTAAACATATGTTCTAGATATGTTTACAAATCCATTGTGCTCTATAAATTTCTACAAGTTTTGTGTAATGCTTTGCCTTTTAGAGTTAAAATTGAGGGGATTATGCATAGTAATTTCACCTCCTAATGGTCAACCGTGTGTTCTCCTTCTCCTCTATACTTTTGTTCCATTGTAAAGCATTATAAAAGTATCTTTTTATGATCTTTGTAAACTTATAACTCTAAGTTTATAGTGTTTAGTCTAGTGTGTTGCATTTGTTGTAAAAGAGTTCTTTATGTTATAAAAGAATCCTAGAGATGTTTGTAGATATTTTTCGATGAGAAACTATGAGATCTAGTCTCACAAATAATGATTTTCCTAAATCACAACTTTTGATTTATGGATTCGAAATCCATTTGTACCAAAAGGTAAGATGAGCATGATGAAGGTGTATAAATCCTTCAAAATTGGTATCCTAAGCCTAAACCTTAACTATGGTTTATGGATATTATAAATCATGTTGTATAAACATGTAACATTGGCACATGTTCCCGACTTAATATTAAGGGGGAGTGTTAGAACATAATATTAAGTTTTTTTATAAACCTTAATTTATAATTAAATAATTTAGAATATTTATATTATTAATTATTTAATATAAATTATGGGTTTATGGTTAATTTGTTTTTAATTAAATCAATTTATTTAATTTGGGTGTGTCATGAGAAGACACACCCGATCACTTAATTTATATATGACTCAATGGGGTCAAATGATTTTAGATCATTGTAATTTTAATTCACGTAGTGAATTATTATGGAGAGAAGTGAGGAGTTGGAGGGTGTGACCTGGACTATGTAATGTTTCTTAAATTAATTGAGATATCTCTTTTCCATGGTTTTTACCCCTCGAGGGTTTTCCATGTTATATATGTGTGTAATGTGTTATTTAATTTATTTTATTTAATTGATTCCATGTTAAATGTAATGTTTAATTAATTATTTAATATGATCATTTATTTTCTTTGACCTCACAAAATATGTACGATAAATTATTTAATAAAGGACAATACTTTTTTGAGTGGGGTTTTTTACCTTTGGGTTTTCCCCACTATAAATCGTGTGTTTTTACTATGTAATTTTTTTAATTTGAAATTTATTTTGAATTCCTATATTTAATTTTATAATTTGTATCTCTCGAACATCTACTCAAACATATAATATTTATATGTTTGAATTTATTTAATTATTTAACCTATGATTTATGACACCAAGGGGGTATTATGACTATTCAGAACCCTCATGTCCGCATTTGGAACTATAAAAAAACATAATTTTGAAAGGGTTATATCATATTGATTGTGGGTGTTGATTGATTTACAAGTGATTTTTTCACAAGGTAATTGATTAGAAGGGAGGGGATATTCTGAAGTTGATCGGAAATGGCCAATCCTTTGATCAATTTTGAGAGATAAATTCAAGGTCAAATTCAGTCATAAACATGATCCATCTAGTTATACAATCATTGTGATAAGGTTAAGAATGCATATATTTGAGTGGATTAAATTTTTTTGATGAAGTAGGTTTTTGATTGAGGAGATAATGACAAAGTTTAGAAGTTACAAAGTAAAAGGCACAACACAACTTTTCTAATTCTAAATGGATAGTTTCGTAATCATGAAGAGTGTGACTTATGTAATAGATGCTCTGTTCCTTAACTTGTTCATATCGATGTGCCAAAGCATGGCTTCCAAGGCATGGTCGGGTTGTAGAGATGTAAAGATAGAAGGGTTCCCCCTCACATGGAGGTGTAAACATTGATGGTGATAAAATATATAGTTTGAGGGTATCAAAGGATTGATTAAAATTATTTCCCCACTTAAAGTGGATGTATTTTCTTAGAATATGATGGAAAGGTTGACAACGGTTTGATAATTGAGAAATGAAGCAAAAAGTAGATTAAATATTTTCTTGAAGGATATGAAGTTGTTTAAGATTAGATGGTGGAGGAATTTCAATAATGGATTTGACTTTGGCAGGTTAACTTCATTCCCTAATAAAACTATAAATCCTGGGAATTTTCTTGTGAGAACTCCAACTACAAATTCAGTAGGATTAAGGTGGAAAAATAACTATAATAGACATGCAAACCACATGTCAAGGAAAACTAGCTAGACTCTTTGGTGTTTGGATTTACTTAGGAGGTCATCAATGTAGTCTTCTACAATTTTGTGGATGAGGTGATGAAAGATGTCAGTCATAAAGCATTGATAAGTAGCTCCTACATTTTTCAAGCCAAAGGGAATTACTATATAACAAAAGGTTCCGCATGGGATGATAAAGGATGTCTTATGATGATCTTATGGTACAATGAGTATTTGGTTGTAACTAAAGAAACCATTATTAAGATACAACATCTCATGTCATGTTTTTATATTGATGAGCTGATTGATGTTCAGTAAGGGGAAATCATCTTTAGGACAAGCAAGGTTAAGGTCTCAAAATTCTCAGTAGAGGTGTGTAATTTTATGGTAGATTTAGTGACGTGAACTATGTTAAAACAATTGATGGAAGGAAACTCATTGGGGGGTGAATTAGTGATCCCTTAATTTTTTTTTACTTCAATTATGTCTTTATCATTCAACACATTTAACTCAACTTAAAAAACATGAATTATCCAAGCATTGTTACAACCATACACGTGAGAAAATGAGCATGCGAACACTAATTGTAAGTGGGAAACCATCAAGGGGAAGAAAACCCACTAAAACACAACTTGGAAAACTTGTCTTATACAAAAATGAATTGAATTTAGTGAGCCCAAACCCAACAAGGAGCACCAACCCCTAACACTTTGGTAGAGCACCATCCCTATGAGGAACACCAATGCCTAAATTTAGTGAAGAAAAAAATCCGTATGGAAGCTAAAACTCCTTATATGACTCAACAAAAACTTAGCCACCTGATTCTTTATCACCTATATAATTTTTCCACAACAATTGATAATGAAACTCTTTTATCTCTTTTCTTCTTTCTTCTCCAAAAATACCTTTCTAGGCTTCTTTGCTCAAGGACTTCTTCACCAACATGATTAGGTCAAATGAACTATAGATATAACAATAGTGAACCACTTAGATTCTCCTGACATAATCTCTTCCCTCTCTTTGATGGTCATAAATACCTTCTTCACCTCTTTATAAATTTCCTTCTTGCTCATTAAACACTACACTTCATCCTACAACAAGTAGGTCACCGAGAACTTGTGTAACACTCCCATTTTAAGACTTTAGAAACAAGGGATTCTTTTTTCAATCATACATAATGTTCTCTATTCTAAATTAATACAATTTAGAACACACATTCCAATTCTAATCTATCTTATAATAGAAAACCACATGCAATTGTAAATGAATCGGTGAAACATCGATCTCTCATTTCACGACTCAGTTTTAAACCGATATCTCATGTTAACTTAGAATGTGTATGCTACATATACTTGGTTTATTTACCTTTTAGGGGCAATTGATGAGGCCAGAATCTACCCAATTAATGTATAATATATGATCTCATATTGCTCTCGTTTTTATTAAGTTTGATTGTATTTTTTGACTTTTAGTTGATCTGATATAAGTTAGAATGTAATTGTCTATCTTTTGATTTATTGTGATTCTAATGTTTAAAAGCTCTAAAATTCCTGACAAAGTGTGTGTTTGAAATTCAATTTTGTAATAAAGTAGGTCTAATCAGTCGAGGAAATGAAGTAGGTAGCGTTCAGTATGTTTTCGGTAGCATCTGTTCCCACAGATTAGTTCGGAACTTCCAAGCTAGTTCCGGAACTCCATCACACAGATCATCATCTAGTTCCAGAACTTTTGAGACTTAGTTTTGGAACTCCAGTATTTAGTTCTAAAATTTTGGACTTAGTTCCAGAACTCCTAGGTATAGCTCTAAAACTCTCACGGTTTTGATCCTTAATGATTTCCTATGGTTCTAAAACTTCTCTGAAGTTTTGAAACCGATGGAAGTTATCTATTCTAACCACATCCAAAGATTTTGCATCAATGGCCCTTTTAATCAGGAAAGGATGAGAAGATTCCTAAACACGAGATCCAGGATAGTTATCTTACGGTGGTATCGATCGGCCTCCGACTCAACATCTATTCTGGGCACTATTCAATTTCATTAGAATCATTGAGACAACTATGATTGTAAAATGTATATAAAAGTAGACTGCAGTAGATAGATATAATAATAGAATATGATATGAAATAGATATAGAACAAAGAAGAGAAATATAGACTAAGTACTCAGATCTAGTACGTTTTGTAATACCGAATGTTTTATCAATAAAATAGCCATTCCTGTTTGAGAGAATTTTGATTCAAGGAGGAGTAAGGGCCCACTCCCCCAAGGCCCAAGATATTCATTTATTTGGTATTTATATTTCTTCAGCAAATAGCTTAGATATGTTAATTCTATATTGTTTTAATTCTTCTAGTTAAACTCTATTGTATACTTGTTCCTATAGGTGTTTAGATAGATTCTTATATTTCTTGCAATCATTTTCAAGCATTCTAAATTGAAGTGTGTTTATTTCTAAAAGAAAGTTTGTTTATTTCAAGCAAAGTAAGTGTGTTTGTTTCCATTCTACACAGTGTGTTTCCTTTCAGCAAAGCTTTCAGTGTGTTTACTTTCAACAATTTTTCATAGTATGATTTAAATAAGGTTTTACCAAGAAGTCCTTAAGACATTGAAAATATCCCCTAGAAAATACAAAAATAACTATAGTCAACTACTAGATCGATAAGATTACTCTTGTTGCATATAGCTTTAGACACACCCTTGGTTTGATATGAAATCAACAAGAATTTGATTAAATGAAGGGAATAACGACACCCATCATTTTTGGCATCGTTTCGGGGACACACTAGTTGGAAATTTCTAATTAAGTGTTAGCAAGAGCAAAAAATCATACATCTAGTAGTTGAAGGATCTTCCCTGCTATATCATAAAATATATGAGTAGACCAAGAGACTCATAGGGTAGATTCCTCCCAAAAACATCTTCACAAGAATTCATAACATCCTCTAGTCAAAGTAAGGAAATTGATCAAGAATTGGAGGCACCATCATCCCCTGTCATACAAGAAACAAAATTGCCACCTTTAGAATTCTTAGATCAGTCACTTGAAGGAAGTAGAACTTCTAGGAAAAGGATTATTACTCAAGATCCATTTAGGATGAGTTTTGATTCTCAATTGAGTAGTCAACCTCCTACTCCTGATTTTTCACCTTCCCTAAGGCATACCGCTTACCACATTGATTGGGAGGAAAATTCAGAAAATATTTTTAAAATGGCACGAGAAGCTGAGAGAGTACCTGATAGGACCTTTACCTATCCAATCCAATTAGGAGATGATGATACATCAATGAAAAATATCTGACCTACACATTCACCCACATTTAGAGGGATGTCATCTGAAGATCCTAACCAATTTTTGTTTTAGTTCAAGTTACTATGTCAGACCTATGATTATAAAATAGATAATCAAAAACTCAAGTTGTTTCCATCCACTCTAAAGGATGCAGCAATGAAGTGGTTCATGGGATTTCCATCCAACTCTATTACCACTTGGGCACAAATGGAAACTACCTTCCTAGAAAAATAATAGGATTATTGTAGAGGGAGAAATAGGAAGGAAGAATTCTTCAAAATCAAGCAGGAGGAAGATGAAAATATAGAAGACTATTTAGACAGATTCCTCTTTGTGAGAAAAAGATGTGGATTTGTACTTCAAGAGGAGTTAAGTAAAACCATTTTTCTTAAAGGTTTGGATGATGAATCTAGGGAAGCCCTTAACTTGATAGGAGGTGGAGACATTGATCAATTAAGAATGAATGAAATTAAGGAGATTTGTAGAAGTTATTCTAGAATGAGAGGAGGACCTAGAAAAGGAAAATCAGTGAAAATTCTAAATCCATATATGAACAAACTAATGGATGAGTTAGAAAACTTTAAAACAAACATTTTAGTGCAATTAACCTCTACTATGGATGGATTACAAGCTAAAGAAAATGCCAAAACTGAACCATTGGCTATGTATTGTCCTAGATGCAGGAAGAAGCATGCACTAAGATAATGTCCTTTGGATAAAATGGAAATGTGTCTTATTTGTGGATCTAAAGAACATGATACTAATTTTTGTTCTTTACTCCTATTATTAAGAATCATCTTAAACAGACTAGTGCCTCATCTACAACAGAAGAATTGAATTTTTTTCGAGACAACCTAACCAAGGGTAGTTTATGCCAAGATCAATCCCTAATCCATGGATGATGCCATGGGATATTGATTAGTACCACAAAATTGGGGACAACCACCTTGGGTACCTCAACCATCTTATAACCCTCAAGATTGGGAAAATCAAGCTTGGTATGCTCATGGACATCAAAACCATGGGCTGGTCAAGGAAATCCTTATTCTTGGTCACAACCTAGATGGAACCCTAGTAATTATGCTCAAGGAAGAACATATCCAAATCAGAATCAATAGGCCATCATGGGAAACTCTGCACAAAATTCACTGGCGAGAATGTAGTCCAAACACAAATACCAACACAACCAGTAGCAAATCCAAGAAACAAACAAACAACTCCTGTTTATGGAATAGAACCAGAAAAATCAGTTGATTTACATGCTATGGATTGTAAGGATATTCAAACTAGATCTGGAAAAATCATTAGTAGTCCACCCCTTATAATCACTGAAATGATAGAAGAAAATGAAATCCTTAGTACTATTGTTCCAAAAGAGGATATAGAAAGAAAAGAAAAGGAGCCAGATAGCAACACTACTGAGACTCCATTTCTAGAGAGATTTAAAGAAGCTATAGAAATCAAGGAGTCTGAATTGGTATAGGAATTAAGGAAATTAAATATTGAAATACCACTATTACAAGTAATTAAGGACATTCCAGAATTGAACAAATTAATCAAAATATTATGTCTGAAAATCCTGGAAGGAAGAAACAATACCCCAAGACTATTCAAGTAGATGGGAAACTTGCTGATTTATTAGCAGGAAAACTTTTACTTCCCAAATACGGAGATCCTGGAAGTCCTGTTATTTCTGTTTCTATAGGAAATAAGGATATACATAATGTTTTGGTAGATTTGGGAGTGGATATTAATGTAATGACAGTGGATACTCTGAAAACATTACCATTAATAGGTATATAGCCTACTAATACCATATTTCAGATGGCGAGACGATCAGTAGCAAACCGAAGGAATTATTGAAGACGTGGTAGTTATAGTTGAGTCATGGGAATATCCAGTTGACTTCCTTATACTACAGCCAAAAGGTTAAACATTGGGTTATCCCATTATTTTGGGTAGACCATGGTTAGTTCTGATTGCTTGCTTTAATTGATTTCGGTGTTAGGTGATATGACAATCTTGAATGGTAAGAACTCTAAATTTTTTTCCTTATATCCTTCTCGCATGACCTTTTATTGACAATCATGAACAATTGTGGGTTGAGTCTCATGAAACTAATAAGAAAAATTTTCCTTCTTTGGCTATGATCACATTGTAGGATCATGTAATAGAAGTAGAAGAGATGATTAATCCACCATTGGATGAGAACCAATTGTCCTCAAAGCAATTAGAAATAGTTCGGAACTCTGTAACTATAATTATGAAACCACCACATTTAGCTCGGAACCACGACAACATCAATTCTCTTTGATTGGAAATATTTTCACTCCGAAGGAACATGATTTCTTGTGGGGAGAGGATGAATCAGTAGCTTTAGTTTCAAGTACATTAAGGAGTGGTGAATAATTTCGGAAAGTAGCAAATGACGAAGAATTGGACCCGCAAAGAGATAAGTATCATAATTCTCATTCACGCCCTCTTCTCGATATCTTGTCTCAAAGAACTTTTGGAGATGTTGCTACATACCATATGTTGTTACCACATGCATGTCCATTAAATACTTTAATGAAACCCTTCCCACAAATCATTTCATCACATATTGGAACCAAGCATGTTGAAATTCAACGGGTAAAAATTTAAACATTAACAATTGGTTGAAGGATGATGAAGAAGATAAATTGTTTGATGTTCTAAAAAATCATACTAAATATTTTGCTTGGGATTACAAAGACATGAAGGGGATTCACCCAAGTATCTACACTCATCACATCTATACTAAAAATGTTAAACCAGTTAGGCAGCCTTAAAGAAGGATTAACCCAACCTTAAGAGATATAGTCAAACAAGAAATTGAAAAACTATTACAAGTAGGTTTTATCTACCCTATCTCAGATAGTCAGTGGGTATCTCCTCTTGTAATTGTTCCCAAAAAGAATGGAAAATGGATAATATGTGTTGACTATAGGGAACTAAACAAAGCCACAATGAGAGATTATTTTCCCTTACCATTCATAGATCAAGTCCTAGATAACCTTTCAGTTAAACAATACCTTTCTTTCTTGGATGGCTTTAGTGGATACAATCGATTAGAGTTGCTCTTGGAGATCGAGGATAAAACTACATTTGCATGTCCATGGGGAATCTTTTCCTATAGGGTGTTACCATTTGGTTTATGCAATGCTCTTGCACCTTTCCGAGAGATGTAATTGCAATATTTGTTGATCTAACAAATGATTGTGTTGAGGTATATATGGACGACATTCTTTGTACACGGAGATACATTTGAAGATGCTTTGAGAAATATGGGCCAGTGTTAACAAGATATGAACAACACAACTTGTCTCTTAGTGATGAAAAGTGTTTGATGATGGTGGATGAGAGGATTGTATTAGGACACCATATTTTAAAAAGAGGAATTCAGGTGGATCAAAAAAAAATTAGGATCATTTTAGATTTACCTATTCCTTAGACCCCCACATATATCAAATCATTTATAGGGCATCTGGGTACTATAGGTGTTTTATAAAAGATTTCAGTAAAATTATTGCCCCCATGTTTAATTTGCTAACCAAGGACTGCAAATTTCTTTGGGATTAAAAGTGTCAGCATGCTTTTGAGGAAATTAAAGAAAAATTAATTAGTGCCCCAATATTGAGAGGACCTACTTGGGAAAATCCATTTCATATCCAAACAGATGCCTCAGTTATTCCATTGGTGTAGTTTTGGGATAGAAAGATGAGGAAGGAAAGATGTATGCCATTTATTATCTTAGCAAGAATCTTACTCCCAATGAAAATAATTACACCACCACTGAAAAAGAATTTCTTGTTGTAATTTATGCAATCAATAAATTTAGACATTACATTACAAGGTACAAAATAGTTGTATACATAGATCATTCAACAATTAAGTATTTAATGAACAAACCAGTGGTTGGAGCAAGAATAATTAGATGGTTATTACTTTTGCAAGAATTTGATATTACCATTATGGACAATCTAGGTAAATCTAATGTGGTAGCTGATTTTTTGTCAAGAATAACCACCATAGGGCAGCAAGATCCAGTCAAGGATAACTTTCTGGATGAACAACTGTTTGCAATCTCAACAAGAACACCATGGTTTGCTGATATGGAAAATTATCTTGCAACAGGGAAGTTTCCTCCTTTCACTAAGAAACAAATAAAGAAGTTAATCAAAACCAAGTGCAAAATTCAAATGGTTAAATGGAATGCTATTTAAATGTGGTCCTGATTTTGTTTTGCACAGGTGTGTAAGAGAGGATGAAATATTTGACATCCTCAGAGCATGTCATGATGAACCAAGTGGAGGACACTATTCAGTGAAAAGAACAACTCATAAGATACTTGGCACTGGTTATTATTGGCCATCTTTGTACAAGGATGTGAAGAGATATATCAAGCGGTGTGATCCTTGTCAAAGGATGGGACAACCAACTTTCACCAATGAAATGCCTCTTCAACCTCAAGTTGTGGTTGAACCATTTGAGATATGGGGATTAGATTTTGTTGGTCCCTTTAATCCTCCTTCACAAGGGAAGGAATATATTCTGTGTGTGTCGACTATGTGAGAAAGTGGGTAGAAGTGCGAGGCATTGACAAATGCCACCGAAGAAGCAGTTGTTGATTTCCTTTAGAGCAGAATTATGGTAAATTTTGGAGCACCAAGGAGCATGGTTTCAGATCGGTACCACAATTCATACCTAATATGATCCAAGATTTCACAAGGTATTATCAAATCAATCAAAGGAATTCATCTCCTTACCACCCACTGATCAAATGGACAAGTCAAGTAACAAACAGAGAATTGGAGAAATCCTTACCAAAAAGTTGAAGTTGGGAGAAAAGATTGGGTAAAAAGACTACTTGAAGCTATCCGGGCTTATAATACAACTTTGAGAACTACAACAGGTTTTCACCATATGAATTAGTCTATGGGAAAAATCCCTTGTTTCCTAAGAGTTTGAATTTCAGACATTAAGGACAATAGTTAAGGTGGGAATTGAGTTGGATACAACTCAAAAAGAAAGAATCCTTCAACTCAATGAGTTGGATGAATTAAGGATGGAAGCACTTCAACATACATAGATAATCCAAGAGCAAAGGAAGCAATGGCATGACACACATATCAAGAGAAGGAAATTCAAAGTAGGACTTTGGGCATTCTTCATTCGATTCTAAGTACCAACAATTCAAGGGAAAATTGAGAACCAGATGGTTGGAACCCTATCGATTGAGCGAGATATTTGAAAATGGTTCTATTCGATTACTTCCCATTGATGGAAGTAGCGAGAACACTCTTGGTCAATGGACATAGGCTGAAACTCTAAAGGAAGCCTCCACTAAGGATGAATTCTTGAGGAAGATTGAAGCGAGACAAAAAATTTAATCATATGGAAGAAGCCAATTCTTTCAAAATGATCAAATAACCAGATGATAGATCCAGAATAAAGGGAAGAAAATGAAAACTAGTAAATGGTGTTTTCTTCCCCAAAAAATAATAATAATAAAAAAAAGCAAAAAAATTATCTCAAAGGTCAATTGAAAACCAGCAAATGGTGGTTGACCTCTTCTTTTGGCTAATTCAAATAAAAGGGAATTCTTTTGAATTCCATCTGTCTTATCTAACCATGTTTTTTCCACTTGTAGGAATGATGAGTCATCATAGCAAAAGGATTACATCATCAAGGATGGTAATTATATATTTTAACTTATTTAGGGTTAAATTAAATGTTTGCATGTGTGATTTGACTTGATTTAAAAGTTGGTATGATGAGTCATCTATTTATACATTATGATTACAAGTGAGTAATCATGAAGATGATAAGGATGGGATAAGTGGTGGCATGGTTATTATTGGTAATCATTAAGTGAAAAATCAAGTGAAATAAGTTGCAGAGTGATTTTGAGAAGCAGCAAATTAAGCTTGTATTCCGCAACAAAGAACAAAGGATTCCACAGCTAAGAACAGAGGTTCCACAACCAAAGTCATCAGTTCCGTAGCTAAGCAAGAAGGCCTGCAACTAATTTGCACAAAATCAAAAGAGATAGAACTCAAGCCGATATGGGGATTAAAAAGAAATCAGAACCAGAGGATGATTCCTAGCTGCTCGTGGACAAAGAAGTGGCATCTATCTTTGAGCATGCAGGATGGCTAGAGTTCTTGAAGAATTTTTAAGGTATAATGATGAATTAGTAAGAGAATTCTTCATAAACCTAGAGCAATCTAGGACAAAGGTGAGAAATATATTTATTCCTTTTTTTGTAAATACAATAAGTAATGTGTCTGGAGTGCCAATTGTGCATGTCCCACAACCTACCAAAGGGACTTTGAAAGAACTGGTTGAAGTCTTACTACAAGAAGGAGAAACTAAACCCCAGTACATCTACAATACAAAGAAAATCATAAAAGGGGTCAGAAAGGCTAGTTTTCCCAAACCCTTTGACAGGGTAGCATTTTGGATAGTGAAATATTTAACTGTGATGGTCAATTTGGGTCTGTGGGAAAAGAAGTCTTAAAAATGCTCATATATCTGAAATATGGAGCCATAAAACTTGAGTACATAATAAACCTTCCAAAGGGTTTATTTTTTATTCTATCCAGACCATGGCTCAGAGGTATTCCTGGGGTGTTGGGACAATCAGGCATCATGGGCTAATTCATTTAGTATGCTAGCATCATTTTCTATCAAATAAAAATGGAGAAGAAATTTGGGACAAGTTTCTTGGCAAGTTTAAGAAAAACCCTAATATTATTAGAAGGACAATTCCAGCCCCATTCTCTCCTTCAACTAATCTAGAAATTGATACCCCTACAGAAGAACAAAAGGAAGTGGAAAGAGAGAGTATACCAAAAAGAAGAAGGTTTGTGAGAAGAATCAAAACAACAGAGCCTTCTGTGCCTTTGAAGGAAATTCCTTCTTCTGCAGTAGCTTCAGGGAGCTAATATCTATCTCTGATGGTGATAGCTCACCCATGTAAGAGCAAGAAAGAAGAGTAAGAAGAATCTCTAGAAATAAATCCACCATTGGGCATGTTGAAATTCCCAGAGAAGAAAAATTCATAAGAGGTCAAGGGAAACCCCAGAGGGATGGAGTGAGTAATAAAAGATGAAAAAGGAAGCTACTAATATTTTGGGAAGCATAGCCATGACTCCCTGAGCAAGCCAAGCATATATGGAAAGAGGAGATTAGAGACTTGAAGAGTAGGATTTTCAAGAATTGGCTAAGCCATCAACATTGCCACATGAAGAAGAAGAGTTGGCATCCTGGAGAAGAAAAGGAAAATTTCCTTTGATAGAGGAAGAATTCCCAACTCCTCAAGTAATTTCAAAGGAAGAAGAAAGACATCAAGTTAAACAGGCTTTGTTCTTGTCTAGAGAAAAGCTCATTATCAGAGAAAAGGATGAGGAATTGGATTTCCTCAAACTCAAATTAGAACAAAGGGAAATGCTCATTGGAGAGCTAACAACTCAGCTTGCATCCAGGACTGAGGAATTATCAGCAACCAAGAAACAACTGATAGAAAAAGAGGAAGAATTTCAGACTTCTAGAAAATAGAATGTTGTGTCCATAGTCTCTGCATAGACTGAGTTAACCTATTTGCCACTCAAACAACTATGGAATGACACTTGCAGGGAACTCAGAGAAGCCAAAACATCAAATGAAGAATTGAAGACCAAGATGGAAGAAGAAAAGAAGGCAAGAAAAGAATGGGAAGAAAAGTTTTATAAGGAGGAAGGAAATAAATATAAATGTCTTGCAAAAATTCATATGGTCTGTATTATGAGTGAAAAATTGCTTGCCTGCAGGAGGCCCTCTCCTGCATATAGTGTGTTTTTAGAAGAGTAGTTCATTCACTGACAGTTGTCAAGGATTGCATGTGGAATTCCACATGAACTAAAATATGAATTTGAATTCATGGCAGCTTACTCTCTATCCAGTCCTGAGCGAAAAATCTTCTGTGTGAATTTTATCTTTGTAATTTTATGCTAGAGAAAAACACATGATTTATGATCAATTTGTATGTGGGGGAGAGCCAGCTCAATGCATTTGTCTCTGTTTTGCAAAACCAAATTGCATGGAAGGAAAGGGAATCTGATTTTTTATTGAAAGCTAGCTCAATAGGTCTTTGTATGAGAGCTCACTATGGTAAACCTTCTGCCTTCCTCATACATTTTAGAACTCATGCCTTTGATGAGAGATTCAAGACACATTATCTTGCCATTCTACAAAAGAGTATTGATGCCTTCACCTCCTATGAGGAGGAAAAGTTTGAAGATATTTATGAAGGATGCTCAAAGAGGTGGGAACTCCTTACTGTTTCCTTGAGAAGAAGGGAAGTAATATCCCCTACAAATCTGATCTGGAGTTTAGAAAGGGAAAAGAATTATGCACAATAATTCCACAGTCAATGAAACCTATAGGAAAATATGGATGGGAATGCAAACAAGGCCCCTCTACTTCTCACCCCCATGTCTCCTTGGAAAAATAGAGAACCTCAAGATCCTACTGAATTTGAAGAGTGGGAGAGGAAAATAGAAGCAAGAGCTAGGTACAATACATCTAAGTTTAAGCATTGGAAAATCTAGTTTCAACCATTTGATCTGAGCAATCAAATGGAATGCAGAACATATAACCCCACTTTTGAAGAATGAAGTTTGTAAAGGGACTTACAAATAAGTAAGTTTGGGGGAAATGATGAGGCCAGAATATGCCCAATTAATGTATAATATATGATCTCATCTTACTCTCCTTTTTATTAAGTTTGATTGCATTTTGTGACTTTTAGTTGATCTGATATAAGTTAGGATGTAATTGTCTATCTTTTGATTGATTGTGATTCTAATGTTTAAAATCTCTAAAATTCCTGATGAAGTGTGTGTTTGAAATTTAGTTTTGTAATAAAGCAAGTCTAATCAGTCGAGGAAATGAAGCAGTAGCGTTTATTATGTTTTCGGTAGCATATATTCCCACACGGCTCGGTTCCAAACTTCTAACCTAGTTTCGAACTCCATTACATAGTCATGATCTAGTTCCGAAAATTTTAGACTTAGTTTCAAAACTCCAGTGTATTTAGTTTCAGAAATTTTAGACTTAGTTCCAGAACTCCTGGGTATAGATTCATAACTCTCACGGTTTTGATCCTTAATGATTTCCTATGGTTCTGGAACTTCTCTGAAGTTCGGAACCGATGGAAGTTATCTATTCTAACCACATCTAGAGATTTTGCATCAACGACCCTTTTAATTAGGAAAGGATGAGAAGATTTCTAAATGCAGATCCAAGGATAGTTATCTTACAGTTGTCTGATCAGCCACAATCCGACTCAACATCTATTCGTAGGCACAATTTGATTTCATCAGAATTGTTGAGACAACTATGATTATAAAATGTATATAAAAGCAGACCTGTAGTAGATAAATATAATAATAGAATATGATATGAAATAGATATAGAATAGAGAAGAGAAATATAGACTAAGTACTCAAATCCAGTATGTTTTGTAATACCAAATGTTTTATCAATAAAATAGCCATTCCTGTTTGAGAGAATTCTGAGTTGTTAAATCTGATTCGAGGAGGAGTAAGGGCCCACTCCCCCAAGGACCAGGATACATTATAAATTAAGTTTGTTTATTTCTAAAAGCAAGTGTGTTTATTTCCAAGTAGCAAGTGTGTTTGTTTCCATTCTGCATAGTGTGTTTCCTTTTAGAAAAGCTTTCAGTGAGTTTACTTTCAACAACTTTTCATAGTATGATTTAAATAAGCTTTTACCAAGAAGTCCTTAAGACATTGAAAAGATCCCCTAGAAAATACAAAAATAGCTATAGTCAACTACTAGATCGATAAGATTACTCTTGTTACATATAGCTTTAGACACACCCCTGGTTTGATATGACATTAAAAATAATTTGATTAAATGAAGGGAATAATGACACCCATTAGCAACCAAATTTTCTATCTAAGAGGCCTATTAGAATATTTGTTATTGACATTCATCTAAAATCCTTCATCTTAGACTAGGTGACATAGGACAATGTAACCAATAGCTTATAATACTTTGGCCAAACATTTTAAACATGTTTACATTTCTAGATGGCATACTTGTCAAACGGAATAAGTCCCTCACCACACTTATTATGTTATCTAGAGTGGTCTTTCCTGACTTCTATCAGTCCAATCTGATTCAAGGTTTCACACTAGATAAGGTTAACAACATGCCCTAGTGTGGAAGACTACATCATAGACACACTCAATCAACTTACGTCAATTAGGTGTGTTTAGTTATCATAAGTCAACATGAGTTGACCTCGACACCAGATCATATTCCTATCCTTGTATAGGGTAGAACCGTAATTCATTCTTACACCTATGTCAATCAAGTTAAACAAACTATATGGGATGTTGAGACATATCAATTACATCATAGTATCATCGTAATGAATCCTATCATTACAAAGGTACTACGCTGTAATTGATGTGTACCAACATCCAACTAATTTCCTCAACTGGACTAACATACCTTATATTATAAGATTATTAACCCATTTAATCATTGTCTTAAAGATTAATTACAACAACACATAAAGGTTAAACTTCTATCATTTAACCTATAAGGTTACAAGTGGAAATTGCACGTGAGGTAGGTATGCAGATAAAATATGATTCCTGTCCATTTATTTACATGTTTAAGTTTGTCTTTAAATGAATAACTTGTACCATATATCAACATGATTTTGCTTAATATTATGAAGGTGTGTTCATTAAATCCTGCCTTAGCTTAAACAAGTTCATTGTAAACCTTTATTTTATACTTCATAAAGATGAAGTCTAAATCCCATTTAATTCCTTTTTAAGCATTTCATAATTTGATTAAGAAATATGCCTAAGAAGAACAAAATCTAATTATGAAAACAGTTCACATATGTTTCAAATACTTGAAGAATTCATACATATATATCAATATAATTCAATCATAGTTATTTTATATTGTTTTAAGGATCTATTTAAGAGTGTCAACTTAATAGTTGCATCTCTCTTATGTGAAGATAAACCAATTAATATTTTTGATCCTCAAACCAAATCCCATAACACTTAAGTATATAAATTGCCCTCCTACATTTAGGATATTACTCAATAATACATCCCAATTTATGCCAAAGAAGGTAATTCAATCAAGTAATATTCAACAACCAAAAAATCATTTATTCATAAAAAGAGTGATCCATCCACTGATTACAAAAGTATTTCAGAGATTACAAAGTCATAACATCAATATAAAACTAGTTTTATTACATCTTCCTTTTCGACAAAAGTACATCTTAGGTAATGACGCCACATAATCATCATAATAAAGAGACAATTTCTTTTAGTAAAATATATGTAACTTTTTATATGTCTTTCTCCTTTCATATTTTACGAAATCCATCTGCAAATTGTTAGCACAAGCCAGTTCTTTTGAACTAAGAATGATAAGCACTAAATCATTAAAACGTTATGCTTTTATCTAACTGTTTTATAAAAATAACCCTATTGTTTATGAAACAGTTATGAAAACAAAACAATAAAAAAACTTTTCTCTAAAATATTACAACCAAGAAGGAGAGAAGAGATTAAAGTTTCTAATGTGTAAGTAAGGTTTAATTAATCAGCATATCAACCCTAACTTTTCATCATAAAAATCTTTTCAACATGATGGAAATTAAATAGTAGAATTAAAGAAAAGGGAAATTCATATTTCATCCTAACTTTACCTTCTCATTCATGTATCCAAATTAAGTTCCTCCAATCAACCAATTCTAACTTTTCAAGAAGTAATACAAGATATATAAAACTATCTTTTAGAATAAATAACTATTTGGAAAACAAATAAGAATTACATTCAACTAAATATCATACTATCTTAGACTCATCCTAGTGCCTAGGAAATCAAGTTATCACCAAATCACAGCACCCTCATGATTCCATAAGTGCATATACTTGAACTTACGGTGTGATTGGATAACATGGGTACTATCTCCAAGTTGTGGGACTTGCTACTTGAGATAGACCTCTAGAGAAAGCTGGTTCTTGCTCCTAAACTACCTGCCACAATCTACTCTAATGCAGGGAAACTAACTATTCTAATCTAAATTTCCAAGAGACTAGGGAGAGAGAATGCATGAAATGAAATCCTACACTAAAGCAGTGATACACCAGAAAAGGAGGGTGTGAGAGTAGTCTTTAAATGCATGAAATACATAAGCAAAGTGCACACTAGAAGAGGTGATGACAGTTCTCCATAATCTAGCAAAACGCATTCACAACAATATTTCAAACATACAAAATGATAATGGATCCCTGAATGAACATAATAATAGACACAATATTCTTGTAATCAAGGTTGAAGGGGCAAGAAGAATGCAAGAAAACACAAGCAGGGAAGATATATCCACAAACTTATATTTTATTGCTTCATGATATGCATCGATCTATTACAAGATAAGGGCCTGGATCACCATGCAAGGAGTCCACAACAAGGGCCTATAACACATCAGCTTCACAAAGCAATTTTGGTGAGCTTTGCTACAAAAACTACCTCCCCTTTACAATGAGCCCAACACTCCAATTTATAGAAAAAAAGAGAAGAGAAAGAGAAGGGAAAATGGAAATCCCAAAATCTTTCCTTCAAAAACTTGTAAGAGGCATTAAATGGAGTAAAATGATTATATATTACTTGAAAAAGGCTCCCCATACCGTCCCAGTCTTTGCCGCAAAGAAAGAAAGAATGATGACCATGCCTCTTAATTGCACTCCCAACCACCAAATAAAACACCTGTTATGAACCCGGGAACATTTTCTAAAAAATATCAATCAATCCCTCACCAAATCTAGAATTTCTTGATTGCTGTGTATCGGGCTCAGAGCCACAATTCCAACGGTACCAATTTTGTGTGATTTCGTTGAGAAATGCAAAAGTTATGGCCTTCTGAGTGCGGATAACTATTTTGGGTCTGTAAGCATTTTCTGTCATTTGACGGGAATGAGTGTAGAGGACGTCGTGCTCATTCCAGAAAGTCCAATTTTGTGAAAATCGGAGCTCGGAGTCAAAAGTTATGGCCGTTTGAAGTTTCACGGGTCAAACATTGACTTTTCTTCTTTGTTGTAGCTATTTCAGGAAAATCGGCCGATTCACGTCCCACGCGTACTTTTGTCCCAGCTGTCTTGGATGAATATCTCCCGTATCGGCCGGTTCGGGATTCCTTGTCCCTTTTGTGGCCTTTTCACCTTTTCGCGTCCCGCGCGTACTTTTGTCCCGGCTATCCCGGACGAAAATCTCGAACTGCCCGAAATGGACCATCTTGCGGCAAATCGGCCGATTCACGTCCCATGCATACTTTTGTCCCGGCTGTCCCAAAACCATGCGAAACAAAAACTTGACGATTTTCCCTACTCTCGGCCGTTTTGGCTTTTCGCGTCCCTCGCGTCCCGATGTCCCAACTGTCCCGCGGACCGCCTGGGACAAAAATGTCGACTTAGCTGATTTTCTTTGTTTTTCGGCCCCAAGCTTGGTACGACGAACCTCAGTACGACCCAAACTGGTACGACCCGAACCCTTCAGACCGAAATGCTTTAAAATAGTCCTACAACCTTATTTTTTGCATTTTTTTCATTTTTTCTAACTCGTTGGGATTTCTTCTTGGATGGGAGAGTTAGAGAGAAGCCGAGGGGACCCGAAAAACATGATTTTGGGCCTCGAATCAATCTACTTGCTTGGGACTGAATAATTTGATGCATGCTATCAAAATTACCTTGAGGGTGAATTTTGGATAACAAGTACATTAATCATGAATAAGTCCATACAATAGGTAAGGAAAGTTCTAGTCAATGAGAAACAACCTAGGTAACTCATGGTTCAAGCTTCCTTAGTCCTACGTTCATATCAAACCCAAACTCAAATGTACTAGTCGTAATATCATGCAATCCTTAAGACATCAACAACAAAAGGTTCATCATTTCACAAGAAAAGAAGCACGAACTATCTTTTGGATACATCACAACTCAATCCTCATTCCTACTTCAAAGTAAAGAACAGGAACTAAATTTCAGAACCATATTAGTACAATATCATTCCTAGTTTTATGTTAAATTCGAGCTCATCCCAAAAGGAAAGATTATAAAAATGAATGAAATAACATTGTAGAAATAAAGAAAAGACTCCAACCATACAAGGAACGTCTTCAAGAGACTCTACAGTTCAACAGTCTCATAGTTAACATAGTAACTTAAAGATTTGAGACATAATAACTGTTACAGAGAAAGGAATGCAGGTATACTCCCTGCAAAGCTAGTTTTCCCTAAATATAGTATTGGAGTCAACCCAATAGAAAAACAATTAAAGTGACCAAACTTCCCTCTAAACAAAACTAATTCAGACATTACAACACATCAAGGGGAAAGCCACAAACATTTCCCAATTCATAGGCTAATAAGCCAATCCATGAAAAATGGACAAGAACAAAAGAGAACATAATTCCTGAAGAGAAATACACTTCAAGTACAGGGACAACTTGGAAAATCCATTTAAGATCATCAAGATCTTGCAGAGATACCAACATAGCCCAAAATTGGGTAACAATTAACGAATCACTCAGAAAATAACAGAAACAAGACATTCAACAGTCCTACGAGATAGTTCTTTCTTCTACGAATGATATTATCCCTATAAACGAATTAAAACCAATTAAAAATTGACTTGCTTTAATTCCAAGTAACTCGGTGACAAAAAGAAGGGTGAGTAAACTAGAATGAGTTTGCAAACAGAGTCTCCACAAAACTTACAATCATCCAAAAGGAAGGTAGATAGATCATTCGAGCAACCTCCCTTCACAAGGGTTAAACATCTATCAACAATTCAGGAAAACTTTCCCAGGTCAAAGGATCTATTAAGGAACCCAAAATCCCAAAGTGGGTTTACAAATAAATAAAAGTAAACACAATAGAGTAGAACTAAAAATATTCTACTGATTTTCTTCCCTGTTAAAATTCATTGAAACATACTTCAATTCTTTCAAGGTTCAACAAAGGAGTGAAGATAATACATTTTAAGCTCAAGGTGAGAATTTATTTTCTCCTAACCTAAATGGTAACAAAAGAATATTCGGGGAAGAACATAGAGTTTACAATTAGTTCTCATTTGGGGAAAGAACCAAATCATAAGTAAACCCCAGATCTAAACGATTGTATACCCACAATAAAATACAGTCCCAATAACAAGTGAATCAAATAAATAATGGGTCACTACTGCCATCATCGAGCAACTAGACAAAATGATGAACACACGATAATGCCAAAATGAAGGACCCTTCAAGAAAGTTTCTAGTGACAACAATATTTAGAGCATGCAAGCTAAATCTATGGATTTTAACAAACCGAACTACTGTTATGGTGTATACAACCTTCAACATATGTTTCCATTCACTCAGAGAACCAATACATACTCGTTTCAATAACAAGAAGGTTTGAATACAACAAGTTAGCATAATTACAACAATCAACACTTCCAGATTTCATTTTCCCACACAACAAAGAAGAACTAGTTTGCATCTAGAGAAACAAGACAAACACCATTGAAGCAATAATAAACATTATAAAATCATAAGGTGATGCAGCCTAGAATTTAGTGATACAAACCCTATGAAACCCTAGATGCACTGACACATCACTCAACCTAAACTGAGCACTCACCCAAAGCACACAAAGGTACCAGGTCCCTCTTTAGGGTTGCTATAGTAGGATGTTAGCATGATGGAGACTTAACATATATAGTTCTATTACTAGCTCATCATTCTATAGAGCATACCAGATCTATATCTAAGGAAAAGTAGAATTAAGTACTAACCATGATGAGATCAAAAACATACTAGATTCAGATACACATAGAACTAACACTTAGATTCAACCAATGTCCTTCATTATATTCAATGCAATAAGTTTACAAAAGCCTCATTACAATATCAGTAGTATGCACGTAGCAGTTTTAACAACATATCTCTGTATATCTCAATCCCCTCTATGTGTATATCTATTACACAGTTTACTACATATATATAAGGGTGGGGACTTCCCCTCACCACTTATCCATTCAAAAATAGGTTACATGCTATTCTTAGCCACGTGCCTTTACAAAACTAGCCACACATGCAAGTGTGCTAACAATAGACTACTACTAGCTAACTGACAGTAGCAGATCTATTTCTCGGCTTGTGTCCATGCAAATTGCTTCATATCCAATCCTCCAAAAATATCCAATGCGTGGTGTGCATGTCTCTACCTCATTTGTGTGCTCTGCACGTCATCTCTAAAAATAGACCTTAATGAGTGAAACGGCTAAGTCCCAAAACTAAACTTCTATTCCACGCGTGTGTTCTCCCTATCCATTCGTGCCTTTGAATATGACTCACTTCCTTGCATGAGACTTCTTATGTGATTTTTTTCAAGTGTTCTTTGATCAACATTACCCCACACTAATTTCATTATCACCCCGAAAATGGTCATCTCCAAAACTTAAGTAAAGAATAGAAGAATGGAAAGAATGTATGAAAGAATATTTTTACTCCACAGTCTCTTCTTCAGCCTGAACAACTAATTCAGGATATTCTTGTTTTATTTCAGCCTCCAAGGTCTGCCATTCAATGAGTGTTTCCTCTTCTTTTTCTGGAATTTCCACAACAATGGACTCTAATTCATCCCTTGCAATCTCCCCTTTTCCACTTTGCAAGACCAACACAATGCTGGACATTGCAGTCATCCTTCCCTCTAATAAATCCATCTTCTATGTAATGGGCTTGCTAAGCTCTTCCAAACTGATTCTTCTATGGTTCTTGTGTTCTTTGTCGTGGGCCTCACACTTCGCTTAATCATTGATAATCTTTACGTGTGGCCCAATGTTTCTTCCTTCATTGCTTCTACGGACCTCAGTGTTCTCCTATAGGGTTTTTATGTTGATAAACGCCTCTAGAGCTGTGCAGATGTTCAAGGCTTGGTTTGATTTCTTCAATTCTTCTTATAACACTCGTAGTAGTCCTTCATAGGATGCAATATTCTACATCACTGAAGCCTTATCTCATTTTTCCTCTTGTGCTGGATCCTTTGGGCTGGTATGCACAGAGGATCATCTTTAAGCACTAGGTCAACCAAATTTCCTACATAGTGTATTGCTAAAGGAAATGTCTATGGTACCTTTGGCTCCAAGTGTGGCCTAGCTCTTATGACATTGTCACTAATATCCTCTATGATGCTGATAAATACAATGTTCTTTTTCTATGCTAAGTCTCTCTTGTGTTAGGCATGCTATTTCCCCATCCTTAGTTTTGATCTCTTCCCTGAGTGCCCTAATTGTGGCAGCCTTGTCCATATTCTACCTCGCCACCTCTGTTGAGACTTTGACCAATGCATTACTCACCTGTTCATCTGACATGATAGTAGGCTTTACTGTCATGTGTCTAGCCTGAGGTGTTTTCTTTAACCTCCTTGATATGCATGACTCATCACACATCAAAATCTGGCTCATCCATGTGTGTGTGCATGGACCATGATAATTGCTTCCTTGTGCACACTGTAGCCATATCTTCATCCATTAGTTCCCAGCCATATAATTCCTTTTGCGACAGAGTGCTCTAGAAATAGGTGTAGAAAATTTTACCTGTGTCCTCTACATAACCCATGGCTGGTGGAATGTGCTCTCCACTTGTTCTTCTAGACCGAGGCTGCTTAGGAACTTGAGCTTCCAAATTTGGGACTTGTGTCTCCATGTCCTAAGTAGTCTCTATAGTTGTCTCATCTGTTCCCTTTTCCTCCTCTTCTCCTTACTTCATTTCTTCATCTTTCGTTCTACATTCTCTAGAGGTGTAGGAGAAGTAGGCACGCTTTCCTCTGACTCTTCCACCTCCTCATTCAACTTCAATTTCCTTCTCCTTTACGTGGTTGTCTCCTTCTGTGGAGAGATTTATGGGTGATTTGTGCACTTGTTTTGAGTAGCACCTTGTGTCCTTGTTCTCCTGAATACTCACTTAAATTTGTGCTCTCCTTGGACTATATCTAAGTCCTCAAAATTTGCTTTTTGTGGTTGAGGTGGTGTAGTGGGGCTCTCACTTCATCCTTGTTTATAGGATGTCTTCTACCTCTATGCTCCAAACCACCACTATCCTCGTGCTCATCCTCCTCATCCTCCACTTCTATTGGCTCTATGGGCTTAGGCACTAGGATGTTCTCCATTGTATGCTTTCCCTTTGGTGGTGCTAGAAGTGCGAACTCATCTTCCACATACTTTTTATTCTCCATCTTGGGCTTCAGTTGAAGATACACCAATGTTGCTCCAATATCTCCCACAACTAGACTTATTGGTTTAATGCTTAATACATCTGAAATGAGCCTTTCAATATATGCACCCCACCTTGGATACACATATTTCTTCCTTAGTGTGTGGTAGTCACAATCTACCTTATCCGCATTTAATGTTAGTCGTTGTGCATCAGTGAACCTTTTGATTGACACTTGGAAGTACCTTCATTTGTGAAGGCATATGGAAACTTACACCAAGGGCTCCATGTTGCATCTTTCATGGAAAACCAAGTTATATAGAAATGTTGGTATACAGTTGTTGATTAGAGAATACTTGTTAGAGAACACACAAGGAGTTTGTGCGGGAGAGAAGGCCAAGATCAAGGGCGTAGAGGGACAAGAAGGACCCATGCGCGAAGGAAAGTTCAACATTTAGGACTTAGCTGATTTTGAGCATGATGACCTATTTTTAGAAGATGGTGTGCAGAACACACCAACAATGCAGAGACGTGCATGCCATGCATTGTCTATTTTTGGAGGATCAGATCAAAGAATTTTGCATGGAGATGAGCTAAGAATAGGATTGACACTTCAGTTAACTGTAAGAGGTCTATAGATAGCACACTTGCATGTGTGGCTATTCCTGTGAATGACGTGTGCCTATTAATAGCATGCGACCTATTTTTGGAATAGATAAGTGATGAAGGGAAATTCCCTACCCTATATATATGATGTGAGGTACATAATGGTAATGAAGATTAGTGTGAGGGATGTATGGAGGTATAGAGATATACGCATATGACTGAATTATTATATCATACCCATACACGCATTGGTATAGATTAACATTATTGTAAGGAGATTTTGTGTTTATTAATAGATGGAAGATATTGGCTAAACCTAAGTGTCATTCCTATGTGGAATTAAGTAGTACATGTTATTGATTCAATCATGATTACTATTTAAAGCTTGTTCTTTCATAGATCTGAATGTAGCATACATTGTAGAATGATAGATTAGTTATGAATCTATATGTTTCTTCCTTCATCATGCTAACATCCTACTACAACAACCCTAAAGAGGGACCTGGTACCTTTGCACACTTTGGGTGAGTGCTCAATCAAGGTTGAGTGATGTGCCAACATGACTAGGGTGTTATCTAGTAAATTCTAGGCTGCATCATTGGTTTCATTGTCGGGACCTCTTTTCAGTTTTTTTCAAGATGGTTCATGATGAAGATGTATCAATTAACTCTAGCAAGTATTGAGGAATGGATACATGATCTGGAGGAAGAATATGCATGGCGGTTCAGCAGTGGATTTGAGTTTAATGCATGCACTTGGGTAGAACATAATCTATATGACAACTTATATGAGAGATTTTTCGCCATCTTTCCAGTAGAACTATATGAGTGGCTTACTACTTATGCATCTTAGCAGAATTGGAGGTATCGTACACTTTTCTGGACACAAGAAGAATTTCAGGCCCTTTATGATGTTGATCTGATTTGGACTCGTGTTGTGGATACATGGTTTTATGGTGTTCTAAATAGTTATATTTGGAATATTTAATTTTGATGTACTCTTTGCCCGGAGGTAGTTGAATTCCAGTTTTTGTGGTATCCAAGAGGAGTATATTTGCAAGGTATTCCATGTGATCAAGATCTTGATGGTAACTTTGAACCTAGAGAGTAAACCGATGGCTAAATAAACTTCACCATGCGTGAGGAGGAAGGAACAAGTTTGGTGAAAGATGGCAGACCTACTCACAGAGAGGTGAGAGAGGAAAGGTGGCTTAAGTATAATGAGGCACGTGAGAGGGAGATAGAGAAGCATCATTCCATTGTAGAAAGTATGGCATTGAGGAGAGAGATGACTCGTGAAGGATTTATAGCTCACATAGAAGACGTGGAGCCAGAGCATCAAGAACTCCCCCATCTTGGAAAACATGACAGAGATCCCCTCGGCCTCACACAAAATTGCACCAAAAAGACTACCTGGGCCACGGGCATGCATCTTAATCCACTTGGTGACCTAGCCCTTGCACTTGGTTTTCCAGTATCTAGTATGACAAGTAACCAACAAGCTAACTTGGGAAGTAGGAGAGTAGGAGTAAGTCAGGGAGAAAGTACATTGATGGTAGAGGACAGATGACTTCAAATATATTTGGAGGAACATCCTTAGGTACATCATCACAACAGAATGTGAGCATGTAGAATGTTGGATTCACCACTAGAAGTGGAACTACCTCATAGACCATAGGGGTCCAGTATAGTACTACTATCGGAACATAGGGGAGTACATCTATAGGTCCTATTCCCCTACAGGTGGAGGATCTAGGAGGTATAGGTGGTTCTAGTTCTAGTGGATTTGGTGGTTCTAGAGGTAGAGGGAACACAAGAGGTTCTAGATCAGGTGGTCAAGGTCCACAACAACCACAAAATATTTATATGGAGATGTCTCTTCATCTTCTAGAGTATAGAGGTATAGAGGATGCTATCGAACATGTGCATATGTGTGAAATCTTGTGGCATGCTAAAGGGATCACGAATGTTGAGTGTAAGGCAAGTCAATTTGCTACTACATTACAAGGATGTGCACACAATTGGTATATGAAGTTTTACCTTGATCAAAATTATGTGGATTATGCAGCATTGAAAGATGCTTTCTTGAAAGAGTTCCATATCCCGATTTTGAGAAGAAGGGTATAAGTGCTTTCAAGGATATCAAGAAAGGCACTACCGAGAGTGTATGTGAGTATCCTGCTTGTTTTAAGTCACTTATATCTAAGCTGTCTTATGATATTCACTCTAGCTAGCTTGCACAATGGTTTGTTGGAGGATTGATTACACCATTTATAAGGGCACTGTCACATAAGACATACACTGATCCATGTGAAGCATTGGAGGTAGCTTTACGTGCTGAGGCAGTTAGGAGCATTGACACTGGCATTAGTCCATTCTTAGAGGCACATATTATAGCTATGAAAAATTAGTTAGAGAGGTTACCAACAAATTTAGCCCATAAAACACGATCAGGAATTTAGTGTATAGATTGTGAAGTGGAAGGTCACACCAAGGATAGTTGCCCTCGCAGATCTATACACTCATTACTATTGGATTGTGAGATTTGTCATTTGAATTGTGATGCTAGTCACTGTCCTTTGTTACAACGCGTGATAAGGAAGAAGGTATCTTACTTTTACAAGATTTGTAGGTCCATGACCCATGATACTAAGGATTTTCAATTGATTGGTCGATACATGAGGATGCTTTATAGTCATTGGGGTATGATAGACAAGTGTAATAGATAATTCTAAGGGTAAGAATGAGCACTAGGATCAAGATCATAATCCAATGCACTATGATAGGAATGAGGGGAATTTTGAAGGAGGTCATGGAAGGGGACATGGATATTATGGTGGATATAGAGGACAAGGCCGTGGTGGAGGAAGAGGTGAGTTCCCTCATGGAACATGTTATACGTGCGGATCTCCTGACCACTATAGGCATGAATGTCCTTAGAATATTACATGTTCTTTTTGTGGAAAGAACCATAGCTATGAAGAGTGCCCGGACTTATATGAGCATCTAAGTAAGTAGCATAAGCAAGAAAACAAAGGTACCGGGATGGTTAGAATCCAATGCGTGGTAGAAGATCAGTGGATGCCCAAGATAGCAAAAGGACCTGAGGCATTGACAGTGAAGATTACTACATGCGTTGAAGTGGCACACACAAGAGAAGCATTGCACCAGAAGCCTACGATCACCAAGGAGGAGGTTTTGCATGCAAGGTACCTAGATCCTACTCATCAGAAGGAGGTTTACTAGGAGGTTTACCAGGATACCATGGAAGTGCTAAGGAATATTTAGGGTGAGATACAATACTTAAAGGAGTAGAAGAAAGCATCAGAGATAGTCCAAACTAATATCGATGATCTACAAGAAGTGTGTAGAATGTTGCGCTAAGAGAACATTATCCCACTATTAGGAAGTTGGTTAAAGGGGAACACTCCACACACAAGTTTTGAGACTAGATGACAGATCCTGCATGTAAATCTTCCCCCGATAGCATTGACTATGACAAGGAAATTACTCTGAATGTTGTTGTGGATGGGTGGTTGTTGAGAAACATATTGATTGATACAGGTGTGGAAGTAAATGTTCTTACATTAGATGCATGGGTACAAATGGGGAGGCCTCCATTGCATCCATCATCTAATGTGTTGTTTATGGAAAAATGGACTAAGGCCACTCCCATAGGAGTTTTTAAGGATGCATCTATAACCATACAAGGGGCCAAGTTCACTGGGGATTTTGAGGTATTAACACTTGCGAGCGAGATAATTTTCAGCCTTGCTTGGACTCCCTTGGTGTTATTCAAATAATGTTGACTTGAGATTCAATAAGGGGTATATCATCTTTGATAACAAGGAGGAAAGGGTTGTGATACCGTTGATAGATGGGAAGTCTACACCATATGTTGAGCCTCTAAGTGAGGAGGATTTAAACCAAATTTATGTACACACTATTTAGGACCCAAAGGTCAATGAGCCATCAAAAGAAGGCATCATACAGTGGGAGGATTCTCATTCTATTAGTGATACTACGAGTATTTCTTGTGAAAATTGGGCTTAAGGTACATATGAATTAGTAGGGAATGAAGTAAAAAGCATGGTTGTGTGCAAGAATGGACTTCGTTTGGTCTGACGGATAGGTAACATAGTACCTTGGTATATAGGGATAGAAGATCTTCCTGCATTTTGAAAGCCATGGAAACATAGTGGATAGATCAAATTAAGAGAAGAGCTATGTTAGTATATACCTTACGGGAAAAAAACACACTAGTGGGTAGTCCACAGAGATAATCTTATACAATGGGAAGAGATTGAAATCACCCTATCTATTAGGGTTGTAATGAACAATGCTCCTACATAGATATGCACTTATCATGGTAATCAACCTATTCAACATCACATTCAATAGTGTGAGAGACTCGGACAATGGGAGGAGAAGCATTACCACCTTCACTATGGGTGAATATATTTTACTCTACGTTACAAGGATGCACACACACTGGTATGTATATGCGAGAACTACATCGAGAGGCCTGGCTGGAAAATTTTGACTAGGATGATCCAAACCTTTGACTACTTTTCTTCTCAACCTCTAATAGAAGAGGCATTAAAATTTATCAAGCACTTAACCATGGGAGATAGTGCAAAAGTGAAGAGCATATTCAGGAATTATTTGGTGAGACAGAGTCCGGAGCACATTTTAAAAAGGAAGAAGAAATGGACTTCATACTACTTGAATGTGCTTGTCCTTGAGAAAGAGAAAGGAAAGATGGTTTACATTATGGATGATGAGGAAGTTGAGAACCTGGATATTGAACATTCACAAGGGGTGTGCGAGGTCTTGGACAATGCAGACAAGGATACGCATGCCTATCACAAACCCATGAAGAAAAATAAGGTGAATATAGGTTTGGAGGATGAGCCTAAGGAGGCCATAATTGGAGACTACTGGTTAGACTCAAAGGTAACAAAGATCATTGAGTTACTTAGGGATTATCAAGAAATATTCCCTCGAGGGTATCATGAACTTAAAGGCGTGCATAAATCACTTGGGGAAATGAAGATAAAGCTTAAGGATGGTGCACACCTAGTTAGAAAGAGGCCTTACAGAATGAATCCTAATTTGCGTGAAAAGGTAAAAGAAGAAATTGATAAAATGTTGAAATCTGGAATTATCAAACCCCTTGATGAGTCAGAATGGGTTAGTCAATGGTTATCGTATCAAGAAGGATGGACGAATTAGAATATGTGTGGACTACAGGGAGTTGAATGCTGCATGTGTCACCGATCCATTCCCTATGCCATTTACTGAGGAAATACTAGAAGGCGTTGCAGGGCACGAAATATACTCCTTTACAGATGGGTTTCTAGGTATCATCAGGTTAGGATTTCTCAGGAGGATCAAGAAAAGACAACATTTACTATTGAATGGGGTAGTTTTGCCTATATTGTGATGCCTTTTGGATTGAAAAACATGCCTATTGTATTCTCATGCATAGTTGTTCAAGCATTCAAAGATTTTATTCACAAATTCTTACAGGTCTACCTAGATGATTGGATAGTATATGGGCTTGTGAAATATCATTGTGACAATCTGCACTTAATGTTTGAATGGTGCAGACAATTGAGTATCTCTTTGAACATCAAGAAGTGCATATTTGCTACACCATTTGGAATATTGTTAGGACATATAATCTACAAGGAAGGTTTGCTTGTTGATCCAACTAAGGTTGTAGTCATTTTAGGCCTGGAAGCACCTACTAGTCAAAGCAAGGTGTGTAGATTTTTAGGTCATATAGGATATTATAGAAAATTATCAAAGGGTATGCCAAAATTATTGCACTCTTGGAAGAGTTACTGAAGGGGAAAGGTACATTTTATTAGGGAGAACCACAACAGCGTGTGTTTGAGATATTAAAGAGAAACTTACTACCACACCCATTCTATGCTTTCCCTCATGGGATAAACCATTTCATGTGCATGTGAACACCTCTGGCATGGCCATTGGCATTGTGTTAGCTCAACCTAGAGAAGGTATTATCGATCATCCAATTTTTTTGCTAGTAGAAGTGACTCTGCTTGAATAGAAGTATACAACTATAAAGCGTGAAGCTTTTCCATGATCTATGTATTAGTGCAAATCAGCAACACCCACGGATGTTGATCAGATTTCTAGGTTGATCATACTAGCATCAATGTGATTGCACAACATTGAATCCTTTCTCCAAGTATGGGACTTGCAAAAATGAGAAAGGAATCTTTAGAGAAGGTGGTTCCTATTCCTCTGTTGGTGATGCACAGGGAAAAAATGCAGAGGGTTTACTCAAAATATAATCTAACTTGCTCAAGGAGATAGGGTAAGAAGATGCAAGAAAATAAACCTAAGCTAACAGAGGTGATGCATCGAGAATGAAGAACACCTATCTATGCCAATAAACACAAACCATTAAAATGTGATGCAAGATCATGCACTGATGATAAAAAATTTGCGGTGAAAGATCGGGAGGATGCAAATGAATATAGAGAGGGTTGAGAATCATCCATAAACATGCATTACTTACTCTAAAGATTGATACAATACACTACAAAATTCCAAGAGGCAAATTCACATTACTACTTTTAAATGGGAGGTTCGAACTCCACAAATTCACCAAGGCGAAAGAGAGAGATGGAGGGCAAAACAGAATGTTCGACCTTTAGAAAGAAGCCCCTCCTTACAATTTATAGGAAGAATGAGAGAGGGAAGAGAGAGGAAATCCAAATCTACCCCAACCACTTCTAGGTTACATTTAATTCATCTCATTATGGCGGTGGGTGAGAACCCTAGCAAAAGCGGCGAACTGTATTTTGCATTAAAGCTAGTTTCTATGGCGTTAGTTCGGCCATTACCACGCACCAGAGATGTTTCTTTATTTTCTCTCTCCAAACTGAACCAAAATGCAAGATTGACCTCAGAATTGTGTAGAGAATTTCACCAGCTTTCCATTGATATAAAGAACGTGAAAATCCGAGCTTTGGATCGAAAGTTATGGCGATCTGAAGATTTAGGGCAAAAACAGGCCAAAACGGATCGGCGGGAAAATATTTGAATTTTTCCGCGCTCTACCACTTGGATGACACGTGTTAGGCTCTGATTCATCTCGTGGGTTCATCCTCACTGAAAATTCCTTTGCCCTTAAACTTGGACACGTGGCACTATTTTATTGGCGAGGAGAAACTAATGAGGGCGCAGTTTTACCTTGATGCCCAACACTTAACAACTTTCCAACCTTCTAACACGTGGCACGTTCGATTCGTCTGCGGGACTCCTTGTCTCGCTTTCAGCCATTTCACCTTTTCGCGTCCCATCGTCCCTCGTGTATTTTTGGTCCGGATGTCCCAAACAAAAATCTTCTTTTATTATTGATTCAAGGATTCCTTGTTCCTGTTTGAGGTGAAGACACGTGGCGAGATTCCATTCATTGGCGGCTCTTTCGGCTTTTCGTGTCCCACATGTACTTTTGGCCCGGATGTCCCAAACTGTCTGGGACAAATATCTCTGAACCATCTGAAATGGATATTCTTGTTTGTAGAAACCATTACACCACATCCTCGCGTACCTTTGTCCCAAATTCCTTTGTTGTGAAAAAACTCGCGTGAAACGAAGACTTAGGTAATTTTTTTCCTATTTTCGCCAATTTTAAGATTTTAACATTTCCCATGTGTCTCCGACATCCCAATTATCCGGATGAAAGTCCCCTGTTTGTGGTAGCCGAATTGGCGATTCACGTCCTCGCGAACTTTTGTCCTAATTGTCCTAGACCGCGAAACGAAGCAACTTAGGCAATTTTTTTCCTCTTTGACCGATTCGGCTTCGCGTCCACGCAGCACTTTTGGCCCGGATGTCCCAAAATGTCCGGCAAACCACCTAACTAGGACTTAGCCGATTTTCTTCATTTTTTTGGCCCCAAGCTCGTACAACAAACCTCGACGACCGAACCCTTGGACCGAAATGCCTTAACACAGTCCTGCAACCTTATTTTTTACATTTCTTCCATTTTCTCAACTTGTTGGGATTTCTTCTTGGGTGGGGAGTTAGAAAAAGGCCGAGGGGACCCCGAAAAACATGATTTTGGGCCTCGAATCAATCTTACTTGCTCGGGACCGAATAACTGATGCATTTTATCAAAATTACCCCGGGGTGAATTTTGGATAACACTATGCATTACACAAGTTTCAACAATACTTTTAGCAACACCATTTGTGTTTTATACAAATCACATGGCATTCAAGTACTTAGTAAACAAGCCCATCCTATGGGCGCATATGCCGATGGGTACTCCTATTTCAAGAGTTTTATTTTACCTTTTTGTGGTGAAGCTGTGGAAAATTAATTCTAGACCAGACCATTTATCTAGAATCAACTCGGAGAGGAAGCACAGAGAATTGAGGAAACCATGCCGGATGCATAGTTTTATAGGTTCAATGTGTGCCATCAGAATTAGAAGACATTTTTGTATTTCTATGGAGTGGTATAAAACCAGAAGGAATGAAGGCATTAGACAAGAAAAACAACTTCGTGACGTGTGGCACCATTTATGTTAATCAAAGGTGACCTCTACAGCTAGGAAGAGATGAAGTATTATGCCATTGTGTATTAGAGCATGAGCGTAAGGATATTATGGAAGAAGCTCATGGTGGTATTCACCAAAGAGGCCATTATGTAGGTTATGCGACTTCTTGGAAGATCCTACTTGTTGGATTATGGTGGGAGACATTGTATAAAGATACGCAGAAAGAATATTGTAAGGTGTGTGATCATTTTCGAATTGCCTCAGGAAAACGAGAGTAAAGAGATGAGATTCCTTTGAAGAGACCAATTACTAGTGAACCATTTGACCAATGGGCCATTGAATTTGTAGGACCTATTTCACCAACCGTGTGTAGGACTGGATCGCCTTATATCATTACTTGCACATATTATCTCATACGATGGGCTTGAAACTACACTTACAAAGGACTTTAAACAACTACAATGGCTAGGTTTCTATGGGAGAATGTTCTTACAAGATATGGATGTCCTTTAAGGAGACAAGTGATAGGGGTACACACTTTTTGAATGAGACAATTAGGATCCTATTAGATGAGTTTATGGTTGCACACCATAAAACTACACCCTACCATCCTCAAGCAAATGGAACTGCTGAGGCTTTCAACAAGATTTTGAGCCAGACTTTGACAAAAATTTGTGATGTTGGAAGAAAGGATTGGGATGAAAAGTGTCAGCTATTCTTTGGGCATATAGAACAAATTACAAGAGATTGAACAAAGCCACACTATTTTAGTTGGTGTTTGGCATAGAAGCCATTCTCCCTATAGAATTTATGTTACCTTCTTTGCGCATTGTGCACACTAGAGGTCTAGCTGATGAATAGGCTTTAGAAGAGTGTATCAAGAAGATGATTCAATTGGATGAGTGACGAGCCATAACACGATGGAGTCAGAAGTAGGAAAAGGCTAGGAAGAAGGCATGGCATGACAAAAACATAAGGGATAAGAAGTTTGAGATTGGACAAATGGTACTTCTTTATGACTCTAAGTTCTTGCACCATCCAGAAAGCTCAAAGTACATTGGTTGGGGTCATATGTCATCACTTACATACTTGAATCAGGTGCTTTCCAGTTAGAAGAACTTGATGGAACACGACTACCCGGTTACTTTAATGAGAGTAGGTTAAATCCCTACTATAAATAAGACTTCTTGGTGTTTGTAATAAGGTAGTATTGCCATTTAGATTAGGTTTCCCTTATGTATTTCCTTCATTGTCGCTATGATTTTTCAATTTAGTTGTTGTTCTTGTGTAAAACGTGCTTGTGCACATGAAGCTAATTACTATGTGAAGAATTTTATGCGCATAGGACTACACATACCTTTAGTGTGGGGTGGTTGTATTTATCTAAGTAAAAGACCATGGGAATTGAAAGGTGAAAGGAATACGCTACTACGGGTGTGCTTTAATTGAAAATATAATATAACATGAGGTAAGTGGAGGCCATGATAACTACTAAGAGAAGGTACAGTGATGAGGTACTCGGGCGCAAGGGCGCGCGCTGAAGAGAAGTTTGTGACTAGAGGGTAGGAAGGTGCACTAGAAGGTTATAGCTGGGGCGCAAAGATGTACCACATGGAACAAAAAAATTTGGTCAAGTAAATGAGAGGATATTTGGTAGGTGAAGGAGCAATAAATGCATCAAAATTTGAAAAAATTATATAAGGATGGGATGCATATTCATTTTTACCGTGCAACTAAGAGAATTTGAGGAAAGAGCCAATTGTGAAGAGCCGAGTGATCGGGTTAAGGTGCAAAGGGTGTGAAACCAAGCGTGATAAATAGATCTATGCAAAAAGAAGCTTGTGTCCCCGGTGGTGAAGGGTTTGAGCGAAGAAAGGAGGTAGAGAGGAGTTAGGGCATGAATTTTCCACCTAGGGCACGATTGAATCGAGATAGGGTTTGATTTGAAAATTTGCAGAGTTAAAGAGGAGACATTTGCAAAGAAAAAAATGGCACCCAAGAAGGCATCTGCAGCAGTGGAAAAATTAAAGAAGAAGGTGGTCATTGAGGAAGAAGAGATGGAACCGGAAGTGAATTTTCAAAAATGTAATATCCAGAAGGAGTCATCATTTTCCAGGAGTGGGATTGACCCATTAGAAAGAGCTAAGTGAGCAATACAATCATAGGACCACAGAGAACAAGAAGGAGCTCAATTCCTTTCTCACTGCTAGGATGAACAAGTGTATGGCGGATGACATGCCGGTTTATGATGATGCAGGCGAGAAGCTTCTGAAGAGAATTGGGGTCTACCAATTATATGAGCTTCCATATTTTGGGAAGTATGAGCCCTTGTATTAGTGGCTCATGAGCAGAGTGCATGAGGACTTCTTCTACTTTGCAGGATGTAGAGTTAGAATCTCATATGCGCTTATCTCATCAGTTATAGGTTTGAAGGCCACATGAGAGGACATAAATAATGATCTCATAGATAAAGCTACGATCTTAAAGACCAGACAAGAGTTGGGGTACTGAAGGGTCCATGCGGTATGGATATAGACAAATTGAAGAACTATCTAGTTGTGCAAGCAACAACACACCTTGTTACAAAGTTGAATGATCAGGAGTGGTGGTCACAGGTAAATACTATGTGGTTACATGTTGCATGTAAGATGTCAGAAGGAGCAATCTACAATATTGTAGGCTATATTATAGAACAAATAGTTGAGGAAGTCACACAAGAGGGAAGATCAGCTTTGGGGCTATTCTACTATCACTAGTATTCATGGAAATTGGAGTACCAGATGGGCTGAAGGAAAAAGTATGGGAATACCCCATGGAGAATAAGTCACCAGCTGAAAGGTTCAACAAGTATCTATGTAAAGGGGCCATGACAGATGACATAAAGCAAAGGGTGGAGAAATGGTATGACAGGCTCTGCGTGACATTTGGAGAAGAGTGGCACATCCCAAAGGACCTACCATTAGTAGTAGGGAAACAAGTCCAGTTTGCTTTATATATCAACATTTCTACATCATGCGCTTCCCAATGAAAGATGGATTCTGGAGCCCTTGGTGTAAATTTCCTTACGCATTCACTGCAAGGTATTTCCAAGCATCTATTCACAGATTTACAAACACGCACCGACTAGTATTCAATGCAGATAAGGTAGACTGTGACTACCACACGTTGAGAAAGAAGTATGTGTATCCTGGAAGAAGTGCCTTCATCGAGAGGATCATTTCGAGAGGTGTTGAATACTAAGCCAATAAGTCTAGCTATAGTAGATGTAGGGGTAGTGTTGGTGTATCTTTAGCTAAAGCCAAAGATGGAATATAAAAATATGTGGAAGGTGAGTTCGCACTTCCAGCACCACCAAAGGGAAAGCATATAATGGAGAACATCCCAATGCCTAATCCCATAGAGCCAATTGAAGTGGAGGATGAGGAGGAGGAGCATGAAGATAGTGGTGGTTTGGAGCATAGAGGTAGGAGACATCCTACAAATAAGGGTGAAGTTGAGCGCGCCATTACACCACCTTAGCCATAAGAGGGGGATGATGAGGACTTGAATGTAGTCTAAGGGGAGCATAGATTTAAGAGGGTGTTTAGGAGAACAAGGACCCAAGGTGCTACTCCAACCACAAAGTGCGTAGATCACCCAGAATCTCTCCATAGAAGGAGGCAATCATGCAAAGGAGGAAACTGAAATTAAATGAGGAGGCGAAAGAGTTAGAGGAAAGATCACCTAATTCTCCCACATTTCCAAAGAACATAGAAAAATAGGGTGAGGAATCAAAGGGAAGAGAAGAGGACATGAATGGACTAGAGGAGACAGCTGCCAAGAATGTTCAAGACATGGAGACACAATTCCCAAATTTGGAAGCTAAAGTCCCTAAGCAGCAACGGTCTAGAAGAATAAGTGGAGAGCACATTCCACCAGCCATGGGGTATGCAGAGGACACAGGTAAAATTTTTCATGCCCACTTCCAGAGCACAATAGCACAGAAGGATTTATTTGGATGGGAGCTAATGGATGAGGATATGGTGACTATGTGCACTCAAAAGCAATTGTCATGGTCAATGCACACCCACATGGATGAGCCTGAATTTGATGTATGCAAAGAGTCATGCGTTTTGAGATGGCTGAAAAGGCACCCCAAGCTAGGCACATGATAGTAAAGCCTACTGTCATGTTAGATGAGTAGGTCAATAACACATTGGTGAAGGTTTTTGCTGAAGTGGCTAGAAGAAACATGGACAAAGATGCAACAATCAGAGTGCGTGCAGAGGAGTTGAAGAAAAAGGATGTGGAGATAGCACACATAACACAAGAGAGGGACTTCACATAGAAGAAGAACAAAGTATTTATTAGCATCGCAGAGGATATTGGGGACAATGTCATCAGAGCAAGGCCACACTTGGAGGCCAAGGTACCACAAACATTTCCTTTAGCGATACACTATGTAGGAAAGTTGGTGGACTTGGTACTTGAAGATGAACCTCTACACATGATAGCACCAAATAATTCTGAGAAAGATGCAGAACAAGAGAAATCCTTAGTGATGTGAAATATTGCATCTTATGAAGGGATACTAAAAGTGTTACAAGAGGTATTAAAGAAAACAAACTACGCTTTAAATATCTACATAGCTCCAGAGGCACTTATCAGCATAAAGACCCTAGAAGAAAATAATGAGGTCCAAAAAGTAATGAAGGATGAGACATTGGGCCGCATAGAAAGATTTTCAATAGTTAAGCAGAAGTGTGAGTGCAAGGAAGGCAAAGCCACACAAGACTTCGGTTGGAAAGAGCTTGGGAAGCTAATTGCACAGAAGATGGATCTTTTAGAAGGAAGAATGACATCAATGTCTAGTGTTATGTTGGTTCTGTAGAATGAAAAGGGAGAGATTGTGAGGGATGAGTTAGAATCCATTATTGTGGACATCCCAGAAAAAAATAGGACAAACACTCACTGAATGGAAAGTTTTGGAGGCCAAAATAAAGGAGTATCCAGAATTGATACTTCAAATTGATACAGAGGAGGTTGTATCATAACATCATAACAATTATTTATTTTTCTACATTCTTTCATTCTTATTCTTTGCATTATTCTATTCTTTACTTCAATTTTTGGAGGAATACCCATTGTTCGGGACGACAATGAGGTTAGTGTGGGGTAATGTTGATCAAACAATACTTGTTAGAGAACACACAAGGATTCCGCATGGGAGAGAAGGCTAGGATAAAGGGTGCAGAGCGATAGGAAGGAACTGTGTGCAGAAGGCAAGTTCAACATTCAGGACTTAACCAATTTTGAGACTGACAACCTATTTTTAAAAGATGGCATGCGGAACACACTAACGATGTAGATACGTGTGCGCCATGCATTTTTTTTTTGGAGGATGAATTAAAGCACTTTGCATGAAGACGAGCTAATAATAGGATTAACACTTGATTAAGCTGTAAGAGGTCTATAAATATCACACTTGCATGTGTGGCTATGCCTGTGAACGACACGTGGCTATTAATAACATGCGGCCTATTTATGGAATAGATAAGCGGTGAAGGGAAAGTCCCCACCCTATATATATGATGTGAGGTACATAGTGGTAATGAATATTAGTGTGAGGAATGTATGGAGGTATAAAGATATACACATATGATTGAATTACTATATCAGACTCATACGCGCATTGGTATAGATTAACATTATTGTAAGGAGCTTCTGTGTTTATTAATAGATGGAAGATATTGGCTGAACCTAAGTGTCATTCCTGTGTGGAATTAAGTAGTACATGTTATTGATTCAATCATGATTACTATTTAAAGCTTGTTCTATCATAGATATGAATGTAGCATACATTTTAGAATGATAGATTAGTTATGAATCTATATGTTTCTTCCTTCATCACGCTAACATCTTGCTACCGTAACCCTAAAGAGGGACCTGGTACCTTTGCGGGCTTCAGGGGAGTGCTCAATCAAGGATGAGTGATGTGCCAACATGACTACGGTGTTATCTAGTAAATTATATGCTACAATAATAGTGAACTTAACTTCCTTTCCAACCACCAAAAGCAAGTCCTGGGGATGCACCATTCTTCCTCAAAAGCCGTACTGAGCCTATCATACCACTTCTCAGCCCTTTGCTTGACCTACTCTGTCATGGATCCCTCACACAAGTAATTGTTGAATCATTTTGCAGTGGCTTGTGTTCCATGGGATACTCCCATATCTTCTCCTTTGGTCCATCAGGTACTCCGATCTCCATGAACACTAGTGATAAGTAACAACTCCAAAGGTGGTCTTTCCTCCTGTGCATGCTTCCTCAATGATTATTTCTACAATATAACATGAAATGTTGTAGACTACCCTTTTTAACATATTTTTGGAAATGTGTAGCCACATGGTGCTCACTACTGACCACCTTTCCTAGTCATTTAGCTTTGTAACGAGATGTGTGGCTGCTTGCACCACTGATTACTTCTTCAGTTTATTGATGGCCATGGTATGCGGACCCTTTGTGTACCCCAACTCCTTTCTGGTCTCCAATATTGTAGCCTTATCTGTTAAATCATCTTTCAAATCTTCTCTTGTGCTTTTTAACCTTGTTACTATGGAGATGAGTGTGGCTGAAATTCTAGCTCGATGTCTTGCAAAGTAGAAAAAATCTTCGTGCACTCTACTCATGAGCCACTGGTATAAGGGCTCATATTTCCCGAAGTAAGGGAGTTCATATAGCTAGTAAAATCCTATCTTCTTTAAGATCTTCTCACTAGCATCGTCATACACTGGCATGTCTTCCACTGTGCATTTATTTGTCTTCATGTTCAAAGCAACACGTCAAGCTCCTTCTTATTCTTTGTGGTATGGTGATTGTACTCACTCACCTTACTTTTCCTTATGTGAGAATCCCACTCCTGGCTAACGATAACCCCCTCTGGATATTGCATTTCTGAAAAATTGCTTTCGGGAGCTATCTCCTCTTCTTCTTCTACCACCTTCTTCTTTCCCTTCACTCTTGTTCTACAACTACTTTCTTGGGTGCCATTTCTACCTTGCAATCCTTTGTAGATCCTTGCCTCTTGAATTCTGCAATGTGCAAATCAAACCCTAGCTCAATTTAACATGCCCTAGCTCCTCGTATTTTCCTTTCTTCACTCAAACCCTTCACCACAGGGACGCAAGATCTTTTTGTGCCAAGATCTCTTTTTCACAACCGGTTACACACTTGGCTCTTTGCACTTGGCTCCTTTTCAAATAATCTTAATCGCAAAGGTAAAAATGAACTCACATCCTATCCTTTTATATATTTTCAAAAAATTTATGCATTCATTGATCCCTTACCTACCAAATATCCTCTCATTAATTGACCAATTACATCCTTTCTATATCTTAAATCTTCATGCCTTAGCTATAACCTTCTAGCGCACCTTCCTACCCTCTGGTCATAGAATTATCTTCAGCGTGCTTCCTTACACCCGAGTACCTCATCACTACACCTTCTACTAGTAGTTGCTATGGCCTCTACTTACCTCACGTTATACTGTTCCTTCATTTATCTCCATCTTTGGTCAATTTTTAGAGGTAATCCTTTGAATTGAAGAGCACCTGTAGCAGCTTATTCCTTTCACCTTTCAATTCCACAATCTTGTACCTAGATATCAACAACCACCCCACACTAAAAGTATGTGTAGTCCTCTGCACATAAACATGCTTCATATAGTAATTAGCTTCATGCGCGTAAGCGTGCTTATTTCACAACACACCAACTAAATTGAAAAAGCATAGCGACAAAGAAGGAAACACATTAAGGAAATACAGAATTGAAAACCTAATCTAAATGGAAATACTACCTTATTACAAACACCAAGAAGACTTATTTATAGTAGGGCTTCAACCTACTCTGTTGAAGTAACTAGGTAGCCATGTTCCATCAAGTTCTTCTAACTGGAAAGTGCCTATTTCAAGGATGTAAGTGATAACATATGACCCTAACCAATGTACCTTAAGTTTTTCTAGATGGTGCAAGAACTTAGAGCCATAGAGAACTACCATTTGTGCAATATCAAACTTATTATCCCTTATGTTTCTATCATGCCATGCTTTCTGCCTAGCCTTTTCTTGCTTTTGACTCCAACGTGTTATGGCTCGTCACTCATCCAACTGAATTATCTTTTCAATCCGTTCTTCTAAATCTTTCTCATCAGCTAAACCTCCAGTGTGCATAATATGTAAAGAGGGTAACATAAAATCCATAGGAAGAATGACTTTTGTGCCAAACACTAACTGAAATGGTGTGGCTTTGTTCAACCTTTTATATTTTGTTCGATATGCCCAAAGTACTGCAGATACTTTATCATCCCAATCCTTTCTTCCAACATCACAGATTTTTGTCAATGTGTGGCTGAATTTTTTTTTGAAAGACTCGGCAGTTCCATTTTTGTGAGGATGATAGGGTGTAGTCTTATGGTGTGTAATCATGAACTCATCCAATAAAATTTTGATTGTCTCATTAAGAAAATGTGTGCCCCTATCACTGGTCAAAATCAAAGGACATCCATACCTTATAATAATATGTTCCCATAGAAACTAAGCTATTGTAGCTACTATACAGTTCTTGGTAGGTGATTCTTTGACCCACCGTGTCGAGATAGTCATGCAAGTGATAATGTAGTGTGATCTAGTTCTTGGTGTAGCTAGTGAAAAATACCCACAAAATCTATAGCCCATTTCTCAAATGGTTATGTGCTAGCAATAGGTCTTAGAGGCATTTCATCTCGCTAACATGGTCTTCCAAGATGTTGACAATGATCACATGCCTTAAAAAATTCCTTACAATCTTTATAGAGGGTCTCCCACCATAATCCAATGAGTAGAATCTTACGCATTGTGGCATCACCTACATAGTGGCCTCCTATAATTCCACCATGAGATTCTTCCATAATGCCCGTGCGCTCATGTTCTAATACACAACGGTGCAATATTTCATCCTGACCCATTTTGTACAAGTCACCACTAATTAATATATAAGGTGCAGTGTGTATAGCAAGTTGTTTCTTCTCCAATGATTTCATTCCTTCTGGTGCCATCCCCATGTGTAAAAATATAGCAATGTCCTCTAGTTCTGATGGCATGCATTATAACCTGTATAACTGTGCATCTGGCATGGTATTCTCAATTTAATGTGCTTCTTCTCCTGAATGTATTCTTGATAAATGGTCTGGTCCAAAATTACTTTTTCCTAGTTTTACCACAACTGTGAAATTAAACTCTTGAAATAAGAGCACCCATCGACATATGCGCCCTTGTAAAACAGGCTTATTGACCAAATACTTCAATGTCATGTGATCTATATAAAAGATGAATGGTGTAGCTAGTAGGTACTGGAAAAATTTATGCAATGCATAGATCATTGAAAAAGCTTCACACTCTGTAGTTGTGTAATTTTATTATGCAAGAGTCAACTTTCTACTAGCAAAACAGATAGGATGATCTACAATACCTTCTCCAAGTTGAGCCAACACCATGCCAATGGCCATGCCATAGGCATCAACATGTACATGAAATGGTTTTCCCATAAAGGAAAACGCAGAATAGGCACGGTATTAAGTTTCTCCTTTAATGTCTCAAATGGACGTTCTGTTGTTCTCCCCAGTAGAACATACCTTTCCCTTTCAGTAACTCTTCTAAGGGTGCAACAAATTTGGCATAGCCTGTGATAAATTTTCTATAATATCCTCTATGTCCCAAAATTCACACACCTCACTTTGATTGGTAGGCTCCTGTAGGCTTATAATGACCGCAACCTTTGTTGGGTCAACTAACGAACCGTCTTTGCATATTATGTGTCCTAAAATTATCCCAAATGGTGTAGGAAATATACACTTCTTGATGTTCAAAGAGATACTCAAGCTGTCTACATTGTTCAAACATTAAGTGCAGATTGTCACCTTTGGTCCTTAACTAATCCATATACTATACAATCATCTAAATATACCTGTAAGAAGTAGTGAATAAATTCCTTGAATGCTTAGAAAACTATGCATGAAAATACAACATGCACATTTTTAGACCAAAAGGCATGATAGTATAGGCAAAGCTACCCCATTTAGTAGTAAATGTAGTCTTTTCTTGATCCTCTTGGGAAATCCTAACTTGATGATACCCAGAGAACCCATCTATAAATGAATATATTTTGCACCCTGCAACTCCTAGTATTTCCTCAGTAAATGGTGTAGGGAATGGATCTATTACACATGTAGCATTCATCTCCCTATAGTCCACACATATTCTAATCCATCCATCCTTCTTGATACTGATCACCATTGGACTAACCCATTCTGACTCATCAAGGGGCTTGATAATTCTATACTTCAACATGTTATCAATCTCTTCTTTGACCTTTTCACACAAATTGGGGTTCATTCTATAAGGCCTCTTTCTAACTAGGCGCACACCCTCTTTAAGATTTATCTTCATCTCCCCTAATGATTCATGCACACCTTTGAGTTCATGGTACCCCCTAGGAAATAGGTCATGGTATTCCCTTAGTAACTCTATGATTTTCCACTTGATCGACTAATAGTCTCCAATTATGGCTTCCTTAGGCTTAGTCTCTATTCCAATATTCACCCACTTTGTCTTCATAGGTTCATGATATGCGCGTGTGGTCCTATCCGCACTGTCTAATACCTCACACCTTCTGTTGAATGGTTTACATCTAGATTATCTACTTCTTCATCATCCACTAGGTAGACCATTTTTCCTCTCTTTCGTAAGGCAAGCACGTTGAAGTAATGTTGCATCGGCCCTTGGTTCTTTATCAAGATGTGACTCCTGAGTCCTCTTTATCTAATAATTCTTAGAGGAGTTCTTCAACCTTGGCACTATCCCCCATAGTTAAGTGCTTGATAAATTTCAATGCTTCTTCTACTAGAGGTTTTGTAGAGAAGAAGTCAAATATATGGGCCATTCCTATAATTAAATTATGCCAATTTCAGTTTCTCTATGGAGTTCTACATATACATACCAAGCATGTGCGCAACCTTGTAAAGTGGAATAAAACCGGTGCACCCATAGTGAAGGTGGTAAAGCTTCCTGCCCTTATGTCTAGAGTCTCTCACACTTGAACATGGTGTTGAATAGGTTGATCATCATGATAATTGCAGATTTTTGTAGGTGCATTGCTCCTAAAGAACCTAGTAGTAAGAGCAACCCCAATTTCATCCCATTCGACCAGATTATCCTTGTGGACCACCCACTAGCGTGTTGTTGTCCCATGTAGTGTATATGCTAGCATATTTCTCCTCTCTAGTGGGTCTATCCATTTTTCTTCCATGGCATGCAGGAATACCATGGGATCCCCTTCTCCTATGTAACAAGGTACCAAGTTGTTACCTATCCTCCTGACATAACATGGTTTTGTGCCTCGAGGGAATATGCTCTTTACTTCATGCCCTACCAACTCATAAGTGTTGTGAGCCCAATTATCACAAGAAACACTTGTAGTATCACTAATAGACTGTGCATCCTCCCACTGAATTATTCCTTCTTTGGTTGGTTCAATCATCTTTGGATCTCGGATGGTGTGTACATAAATCCTATTCAGATCTTCTTCACTTAAAGGCTCAACATAGGGTGCGTACTTTCCATCTGTTAAAGGGATAATGAACCTTTCCTCTTTATTTTAAAAATTGATATATCCCTTGTTGAACCGAAGATCAACATTATTTTCATAACACCAAGGATGCCCTAGTAGAGCTGGGAAGCTATCTGATTCTGCCAAAGACTAAAACTTCAAAGTCTCCAAGTGAACTTGGCTCCTTGTATGGTAATGGATGCATCTTTTAAAACTCCTATGGGAGTGGCCTTATTATGATTATCCATGAATAATACATTAGAGGATGGCTGCAATGGGGTATCCCCATTTGTACCCATGCATCTAAGGTAAGAACATTGACTTCCACACTTGTATCAATCAATATATTACTCAACAACCACCCATCCACAACAACATTTAGAGTGATTTCCTTGTCATAATCTAGGCTATGAGGAGGGATATTTGCATGCAAGATCTACCATCTAGTCTCAATACTTATGCACGGAGTGTTCCCTTTCAACCAACTTCCTAACAGTGGAATTATGTTCTCCTAGCACAACATTTTGCACACTTCTCTTAAGTCATCTATATCAGTTTGGACTGTCTCTAACGCTTTCTTCTGCTCCTTTAAATATTGTATCTCACCCTAAAGATTCCTTAGCACTTCCATGGTATCCTGATAAACCTCCTTCTGATAGGTAGGATCTGGGTACCATGCATGAAGAACCTCATCCTTAGTGATGGTAGGTTTTTGTTGTAATACCTCCTTGGCACGTGCTACCTCAGCACAGGTCATGATCCTCACTTGTAGTGCCTCGACTCTGCTTCCAATTTGGGCATCCATTGATTGTCCATAGCGCATTGTATCCTAACCATCCCGACACCTTTGTTTTCTTATTTATGTTGCTTACTTAGATGCTTATATAAGTATGGGCACTCTTCATAGCTATGGTTATTTCCGAGAAAGAACATGTAATATTCTGAGGACATTGTGCCTATAGTGGTCAAGAGATCCACAAGTATAACATGTTCCATGAGGAAACTCACTTCTTCCACCACCATGGACTCGTCCTCTGAATCCATTGTGATATCCTCAACCTCTCGCCACAAATACCTTCAAAATGCCTCTCATTCCGATCATAGTGCGCCTAATTGTGCTCCGGTTATGATGCTAATTCTTTCCTTTAGAGTTATCTGAAACTCCTGCTTGTTGTACACTAATATCTATAACATCATGGATCTATCCAATAAGTCGGCGAAGTCCTTCGTGTCATGAGTTGTGGACCTACATATTTTACAGTAGCTTGAAACGTTCTTCCTTATCACATGTTGTAATAATGGGAAATAGCTAACATCATGGTTTAAGTGGCATATCTCACAATCCATCAGCAATGAGCATATTGTTCTGCGCAAGGACAACTATCCTTTGTGTGACCCTCTACTTCACAATCTATACACCAAATTCTTGAGCGCGTTTCATGGGCTGAATTCACCGATAATTTCTCTAGCTATTTTTCCATAGCTATAATATGTGCCTCTAAGAATGGGCTAATGCCAGTGTCAATACTCCTAACTACCTCAACATGTAGGGCTGCTTCCAATGCCTTGCATGGATCAGTATATGTCTTATGTGATAGTGCCCTCCTAAATGGTGTAATCAATCCCAAAAAACCATTGTGCATGTTGGCTTGCGTGAATATCATAAGAAATTTTAGACGAAGCATTTTAAAATGGGCATCATACTCGCACACACTTTCAGTAGTGCCTTGCTTAATATCCTTGAGTGCACTTATACTCTTCTACTCAAATTCAGGGATATGAAACTCTTTTAAGAACGCATCCTTCAATGCTACATAATCCACACAAGTCTGATCAGGGTCAAAATTTATGTACCAGCTATGTGTGCACCCTTATAACGTAGTAGAAAATTGGCTTGCCCTACACTCAAAAGCTATGATTACTTTTGTGTGCCACAATATTTCACACATATGCACATGTTTAGCAACATATTCTATTCCCTATACTCTAGAAGATGAAGAGACATTTCCATATAAATATTCTGGGGTTGGTGCAGACCTTGCCCACTTAATCCAGAACCTCCAAGTGTTCCCCTACCTCCAAAACCTCTAGATCCACCTAAACTAGAACTTCCCATGCCTCCTGATCCCGAACTTGTAGTTGGAATAGGTCCTATAGACATACTCCCTATGCTCCGATAGTAGTACTATACTAAACCCCTATGGTCTGTGAAGTAGTTCCACTTCTAGAAGTGAATCCAACATTTGGTGTGCTCATATTTTGTGTGGATGATGCACCTAAAAACACACCTCTAAATAACAATAAAGTCGTCTGCCCTGCCATTGATGTACTTTCTCTCTTACTTCCCAAAATTTCTTGCTGATTACTTGTTGTACTAGATACTAGAAAACCAAGTGCAAGGGCTAGGTTACAGGTGGATTCAGATGTGCGCCGCGACCCGGGTCATCTTTTTACTAGCGCGATTCCTTATGAGGCCAACGACGGTTTCTTATCATGATTTCCTAGATGGGGGAGTTCTTGATGTTATGGCTCCATGTCTTCTATGTGAGCTCCAAATCCTTCATGATCCATCTCTCTCCTCAAATCCATCCACGCTTCAACATCAGACTTCTTCTCTATCTCCCTCTGCGCACCTCATTATACTTAATTCACCTTTCTTCTCCTGCCTTGCCTCTGCTAGGTCTCTCATACTTCCCAGTCATGTCCCTATCTTCGCGCATGGTGGGGTTTAGTTAGCCATCAATTTACTCTCCAAGTTCAAAGTTACCATTAAGATCTTGATTTCAGTGGAATGCCTTGTAGGTAAGCTCCCGTGGATGTCGTAAGAACTGGAATTCAACTACCTCTGGACACGAATAAGTGGAAATTGAGTATTCCAAGATATAACTGTTCAAGACACCACGAAACCATGTATCCATAGCTCGAGTCCAAATTATATCAGCATCATAAAGGGCCTAGAATTCTTCCTGCATCTAGACAAGTGCGTGATACCTCCAATTCCATTTAGATGCATAAGCAACTAGCCACTCATATAATTCTACTGGAAAGATAGCAAAAAATCTCTCATATAGATTGTCATACAAATTTTGTTCCACCCAAGTGCGTGCATTAAACTTAGATCCAATGTTGAACCGCAATGCGTATTCTTCTTCCAAATCACATATCCATTCTTCAATACTTGATAAGGTTAACTGGTATGTCTTCATTGCGAACCATCCTAAAAATAACTAAAAAAGAGGTCCCAGCAATGGAACCAATGATGCAGCCTAGAATTCAGTGATACAAACCTTATGAAACCCTAGAAACACTTGGTACATCACTCGCCCTAAAATGAGTGCTCACTGAAGTGCACAAAGGTACTAGGTACCTCTTTAGGGTTGTTGTAGCAGGATGTTAGGATGATGGAGACTTAACATATATAGTTCTATCACTAGCTCATCATTCTACAGAGCATACTAGATCTATATCTAAGGAAAAGCAGAATTAAGTACTAACCATGATGAGATCAAAAACATACTAGATTTAGATACACATAGAACTAAAACTTAGATTCAACCAATGTACTTCATTATATTCAATGCAATAAGTTTACAGAAGCCTCATTACAATATTAGTAGTATGCGTGTAGCAGTTTTAACAACATATCTTTGTATATCTCGATCCCCTTTGTGTGTATATCTATTACACAATTTACTACATATATATAAGGGTGGGGACTTTCCCTTCACCACTTATCCATTCCAAAATAGGTTACATGCTATTCTTAGCCACGTGCCTTTACAAAACTAGCCACACATGTAAATGCGCTAATAATAGACTACTACCACTAGCGTGATGAGTGAGATCTATTTGTGGTTTGTGTCCATGCAAAGTGCTTTGTATCCAATCCTCCAAAAATAGCCAATGCATGGTGCACACATCTCTACCTTGTTTGTGTGCTCTACACGTCATCTCTAAAAATAGATCTTAATGATCAAAATAGCTAAGTCCCAAAACTCAACTTCTATTCTACACACGTGTTCTTGCTATCCATTTGCACCTTTGAATATGACTCACTTTCCCATGCGGACTTCTTATGTGCTTTTTTTCAAGTGTTATTTGATCAAAAGAAGGTTTCAAATAGAGCAGAGTTGTTTTTATGAAGCATTTAAATAAAAGCTAGAAGACTTAATGGATAGGGCCTATCATGCCTGATAGAGCTCCTACCTTCACTTTCTCATTGTAAATCTTCAAGAAGAGCTTCAACAACTTATTCCTTTCCATGAAAACACCAACAAAATCCTTAGAACCTTCTTCTCCTCCCTCTTATAGCTTCACAGTGATACTTTCATCACTATCACCGCCATGAAAGAAAAACAAACATGCATAGATTTGAACTGAGGGTTTGAAGGAAAAGCGCATGTAGAGAAAAAGCTCTAAAAAACCAAAACCATTCTTTTTTTTTTCAACCTCCCTCCTTCCTAGGAGGTTTTTGCCATTATCAAAAACATTAAATGTCAAACATGACTGACAATCCTTCCTCTTCTCCTGCCATTTCCAACTTGTGTTTGGCCACTAAGTTTAAAAATGCATGCAACTAACACTTTGGCAGAGGTGCCAATTAGACCTCACATTATTTTTCATGCATTCACCAAATTTGGCAACATCAGAGAGTTAAACATGCATTTAATTCCTCATAAATTCCTAGAGGTTGGTGTCACTGACCTTCCCTTTTGCATGTCATCCATTTCATCCCTTAGGTTAGCCCACAACTTAGGTTAGATTCATAACATTAGTTTAGGAACTAACTTAGGTCCTTAGGTTTAAGTCTAAGGTTTAGTCTTAGGTTATTTTCCCTTTTTATTAACATTCAAATTAATAAAAGAGTTTAGTAACTTAGGATAGATTACAACTTAGGAACATAGATTAATTAGATCCCTTTAGCAATAGCTAGGAGGTGTATCATACAACTTACTAAGGAAGGATATGAATACCTTCCTAGATCACCTACAAAGCGGGAGAGCGAGAAGAGATCACCCATGACTCATAGACAAACCGAGTTTAGAGATCCCAAGATCTGTCTAGATCCATCAAGATGACTATATTTTTGCAAAATGAAAAGCATGCCTTGGATCACTTAAATTGATCCAAGGTATAACTATCCTACAATAAAGGTTATGAAGACTGAAGCATATGTTCAAGTGCAACAAAAATATGAACTAGTTTAAACCGTATTAGCTTCTTATTTCCACATGTTGTGCATTATTCAACATAAGAAGAAATGAATTGTTTCATTTTTAATTCAGCATAAACATGATAGAATGGTATCTATTCTATAAAATAACATATTATCTCCAACAAACATGATTCTTAATTCACAAGAGTACATCATCTTCAAACACGAATCACATGTTAACATTTGCAAGTTTCAATATATAAGCGCTCATAGATATCAACCATGTTAGAGGTGTTACAACTTTCTTATATACAAGTCTCACGAACATAAGACACTTCACTAAACCATCATATATCTTATATCACTAACAAAAATTTAATAACATCTTACACAACTTTCCCAAAACCAATATAGGTTTTCAATAGCATCTATAATTCCTATTCCAAACCTATTGAAAACTTATAGACCAATCTATAGACCTATTGCAATAGCATCTATAAGTCATATTCCAAACCTATAGACATAATGCACTCAAACTGACCTTTTGCTAAAGCCAATCCCTCTTGGTCCTACATGGAATTATCCAATAGCTATCAACCATTCAAAATCATAGTATGAGACCTCTAAAACCTTATCCATGTTTGAAAATCACTGTAACTCTAGATTATAGCATGAAACCTCCATTAGGCCTAACTGCCCTTATTAGGTATGTGACCTACAAACCTAGTCTTCACACATGAAGCTCAACCACTCATCAAAACACTTATTCATGCCACAATAAAGCAATAACAGACACTACATGACATTAGGATCATCAACATATGCTTGTAACACTATCACTTAGGGAACAAATACCCGAGAACAAATACACAAGAACAATTTTTCACTGAGCATACCTAGAATTGTCCTCACACCATGAAAACTAGTCAAGGAAGCTTGACCTTCCAACACCTGTAATGCCCCATTAAAAGTATTATAATTCTTGGACATGATCCAAAATGAACCCCTTAGCACTACCAAACACCAAAACACCATGGTTAAGAGACAATTTTTAGTCTTATAGACCAATCTATAGACCTCACTTTCTCTTTCCTAAACCCAATCAACTGGGTTAACTTGTGACCAAATTCTCACCATACCAAAATAATTTCAGAGATAATTCAATACTTGATTCATGTAATATTATATCTATAAAATATCTTCATGTACAAAGGGTAATTCAAATCAAGTCATAAATAATCAAGACCATCTCTTCATGACGACCACACAGAAACTACCAAAATTGCCCCGAAACCATTCTTACAAGAATGAATTCTATAGAAAATGTATAGGATAAACCTTTTTTTGAAACCACCCCAATTATGAAGAGTGAATTACTAACTTCCTATACCATCCATTTATTTAACATGTCTAATGTAAACACGAGAGCTATATCAATTTCTTCGAAACTTGCAATTTACTATGAGGTCCACTCACTTTCATGACACCTCAATGCCACTTGGATATACCTAAGAGATTCATTTACAAGATCCTATCATCAACCAAGGTCAACCAATCCATTTTGGGCCATTTTGAGCAAGATATTATCCATCACTACCTTAGTAGGGTTTTAGGAGGTTTTAGACCACCTTACCTTCTTAATGATTGTTCATAAATCTATACCCCTTAAACCGCACAAAAATGCAAGGAAGTTTGAGCTAGGACCCTTACCCATCTAACTTGAAGAGCTTGGAATACCATATAGAGTTCCCTCATGCCAATGAGCATAAGAAAGTCATTCTTAGACTTTAATTTTCACTTCCAATATTTTGGTAGAGTCTAAAACCAATTTTCATGCTTCTTCCTTCAAACCAGGACTTGGAAATTTTTCCACACCTCTAGGACAACCTACTACACCTTTCCCAATGCTCACCTTTACACACTTAGCTCAGAGTCAAGTCACCTTACTTCATTAGGCCACCTAGGGCTTAAGATAGGTCTAGGTACAAACCTAGAAAACATGACTTATCCTCATAAGTACACTCTGAGACATACATGAGTGTCTCTACACTTCATATCCAAGCTATCCATGCTCTTACCATGCTCAAATATCTTCTACATATATATGATCCATCATGACATACCATCCTAAGATACCTACTAGCTATCATACCTAAGACCATGCATGCAACACAACACACAAAGACCACACTTTCTCTTTACTATCAATCAACCTTCACATGATATGGCATCACACTCCTTTTGACATCATATTGACACCTTAGACATCCATATTTTTCATTAATGACCTATGAATCTTGGCCACATCAATGACAACACTCCATGACCATTGACAACTCAACACCTTCATCATCACACTTTGACATCAATGACAACACAATGCCAACAATCTCCCCCTTTGTCATTGATGGAAAACACTCTTCATTCAGATCCTTTTCCCCATTTTGACATTAATGACAAAGGGTCTTCAAAGTTTCCATCTTCAAAATACTGCCATTTGATCCTAAACTCAACACATTCTCCCCTATGTTCATGCATACCTTCTTGACTTGATCCTTTGTCTTTATGCACACATATTCTATAATGCTTTCTTATACTTGGAGATAAGAGATTACTTTATTAGCTCCCCTTATTACTTATTTCCATTAATGAATTATGGATATAGGAATCACATGCAATTCTGTCTAAGATGTTTAAAAGTTTCCTTTGGTAATGACTTAGTGAAAATCAGAAATTTGATCCTTGGTAGAAACATATTCTAGCCGACACTTTTCTCATTAACTTTTTCTCTTATAAAGTGATACCTGATAGGAATATGCTTGGTACATGAATTGATGATAGGATTTTTAAGACAATGATTACACTTGTATTATCGATTAAATGGGAGTAGGATCATTAAAATATACCTTATAGTCTTTTAGACTCTGTCTCATCCATAAGGTTTGAGTGCAACAGGTTGATAAGGCCATAAATGCTTTATTTTTATGATCCATGAGACTATAAACCCTCCTAAGAAGAAGTCTCCTCCACTAGTGCTTTTCCTATCATCTAGGCTTCTACCCAATTTTCATGTGTATAAACTACCAAATTGAATTCCTTGCTTCTTGGGTACCATAACCAAAACTCCATAGTCCCTTTAAGATACCTAAAAATTATCTTGACTACTTGTAGATGAGAGTTCTTGGGATCATCTTTAAATATTTCTACCAGCCCTACTTCTTGCATGATGTCAGGCCTAGAAGCAGTTGTATACAATAGGCTCCCAATCATTGACTGTATGATGTTTGGTCAACTTTAGGAGACTCATCCTCCTTACTCAACTTGCATCCAGTAATCATAGGAGTAATAACAACCCTATGATCCTCCATATCAAACTTCTTCACCATTTCCCTTATGTATTTGGTTTGTGAGATGAAGATACCTTTCTCATATTGAGAAATTTATAACCCAAGAAAGAAGGATAACTCACAAACATAGACATTTCAAACTCCTCCTTCATTGCTTTTGCAAAGTCCTTGGTCATCTTCTCATTTTTCCCTCCAAAGATAATATCATCTACATAAACAAAAACTATCAATTTTTATCACCCTCAATCTTTACATACAAGTTTCTATCTGCTTCTCCTCTCTTGAAACCTTGATCCAATAGATACTTGTCTAACATATCATACCAAGGTCTAGGATCCTTGTTTAGACCATAAAGTTATGTTTCCAATCTACATACATAGTCCTAATTATCTAAAAGAGAGAAACCTTTAGGTTTCTCTATGTATACTTCTTCTTTCCAAATGTCCATTCAAGAAATTTTACTTTACATCCATTTGATATATCTTAAAACCTTTGAAACCTGCATATGAAAGAAATAACCCAATTGCCTCTAGTATTGCTACAGAGAAAATGTTTCCTCAAAATCTACTCCTTCCACTTGAGCATAGCCCTTACACACCAATCTAGATTTGTTCCTAGTAACCTCTCCTTTTTCATTTAGCTTGTTTCTATACACCCATTTGGTGCCAATGACAGTTTTATTTTTAGGTCTAGGAAATAGTTCTCATGTTTCATTATTTTCTATCTGATCCACCTCCTCATTCATGTAATTTATCCAATATTGGTCTTTTCTTACTTCTTGAATGTTTTTAGATTTTATTTTAGATAAAATACCATCATTGGCTTAGTTATAATTGCTTAAAATTTTTCTTCTTGTCATAAATCCTGCATTCCTATCACTAATGATCTGTGATATAGGGTGATCTGTTTGAATATTATGTATAGGTCTATTTGAGTCTTGTCTCTCCTCATCCTCCTCTTCTTCTCCATCTAATTCTATGACTTCTTCCTTATTTTTTGATTTCACATCATGTGGAGCATCCTTTGACCTTCTTGAGCATGTCTCATCAACTTTGACATTTGTGATTTCTACTATCTTTTGTAGTCTCTTGTTATAACACCTATAAGCTGAGATTACTTCGAATATCCCAAAAATATCCCTTCATCATCTCTTGAGTCAAATTTTCCTAGATCTTCTTCATCTCTCTTGATGAAACACTTACTCCCAAATACCCTAAAGTGTTCTACATTGGAAGATATTCCCTTCCATAGCTCATAGGGAGTATGATTGTTATTAACTCTTAATTAACATCTATTTAAGATATATCCACAACTATCCTTGCTACATCTCTCTACTAACCATCAGGTAGTTTTGACTCATTCAACATAGTCCTTGTAATTTATTGGACAGTCTTGTTTTCCCTTTCAACTACCCCATTTTTCTAGGGTGTCCTAGCAGCTTGGTGAGAAATGTTCTTCACAATAATCATCAAATGCATTAGACTGAAAAATCCCTTCCTATATCAGTTTGAAAGAATTTTTCTTCACATTATTCTCATTCTCAACCAATGCTTTGAATCCTTTGAACTTGTCAAGTGCCTCGATTTTTCCTTCAAGAATGCCACCCAAGTCATCCTTGTGTAATCATCTATAAGAAACATGAAATAACTATCTCCTTGAATACTTTGAACCCTGGTAGGTCCACATAGATTAGTATGTATCAACTCTAGAGGTCCTAAGGTGGAGTATTCCTTGGATTTTAACTTCCTCCTAGTTTGCTTTCCATGTTGGCATGCTTTGCATAATGTACTTATAGGTTTGTTGATTTTGGGCATGTTCCTTACATAATTATTAGCACTGATCTTGACCAAATTGTCAAAATTCATATGCCCCATCCTTTTATTCCATATCCACCCTTCATCACCCTTTCTCATGAAGAAACTCTCTTTCTTGATTTCATTCAAGATGTACATGTTGTTTACAATCCTTTTGGCCTTAGAAATCAACTCTCATGTCTTGAATTTTCTTATGTCACATCCTTTGTTGTGAAATGTTAATGTGTTCCCTTGACTACACATCTGAATCACACTAATAAAATTGTGTTTCAACCCTTCTACATACAAAACATTTTCTATTAAGGTCTTTCCATTATCCAAGCTCAAGGAACCTTTGCCAACTATCTTGGCAGATGTATTATCACCAAAACTTACTGAACCTACTAAAATCTCCTTAAATGAGATGAATTTACTTTTATTTCCTATCATGTGGCCTAAAACCCACTATCAATGTACAAAATCATGTACCTATTCTAAGTTTGAAATGCGGTTTGACAATCAAGGCTTCTTCTTTATTCTTAAGCTTTATACTATACAAAGTGTATTCTTCCTCCTTGGTTTGTACACCCTCTAGTTAATTCTGATTCTTTTTACATATTTGTTAGCTCCTTTAATAATGATTACTTTCAAGAATCCTACTTTCTCCTTTAGGAATTTGATCAAAAACCTCCATACCTGAGCCATTATCTTCTTTAGGGATCACCTCAAGCTATCAAGTTTGCTTCATAGGCCCTTCTTTGATACCAATTGTTGGAAGCAAACTCACTAAGAGGGGGAGTGAAACAGGTGAGCTCTTAAAACCTTTTACTTCAATTATGTATTTATCATTCAACACATTTAATTCAACTTAAACAACATGAATTAGCCAAGCATTGTTACAACCATACACATGAGAAAATGAACATAAGAACATATGAACACCAGATATAAATGGGAAACCCTCAAGGGAAGAAAACCCACAAAAACACATATTGGAAAATTTTTCCTTTAAAAAATGAATCAAATTTAGTTGAGCCCCAACCTAACAAAGAACACCAACCCCTAAAAATTTAGTAGAGTACCAACCCTACAAGGAACACCAATCCCTAAATTTAGTGAAGTAACAACTCCAAAAGGAAGCTATAACTCTGTAGATGACTCAACACCAAATCAACCATTTGATTTTTTTCACCGATAGAATGCTGCCACAACAAATGATTACACCACTCTTTTATCTCTTTTCTTCTTTCTCCTCCAAATCGCCTTTCTAGGCTTCTTTGCTCAAGGAATTCTTCACCAAGCTGATTAGGTCAAATGACCTATATCTCCAATAGATGAAAACCACTTATATCCTCATTAAATAATCTTGAACCTCTCTTTGATGGTCATAAAGACATTCTTCTTGCTTAGTCAACACTACACTTCAACCTACAACTAATAGGTCACTAAGAATTTGTTTATATACAAGTCTCATGAACACAAGACACTTTAGTCGGCCATCATAGATAATATATCATTTAAAAAAATTAAAAACATCTTACAAAACTTTCCCTAAACCAATATAGGTCGGAAATAGTATCTATAAGTCATATTCCTTCATTAGGACACATAAAGACCTAATGCACTCAAATTTCCATTTCACCAAAGCTAAGTCATCTTGGGATTACATGGCATTCTCCAAAATCTATCAACCATTTAACCACATAGTAAAACAACTCTAAAAACATTCTACATGTTTGATAAGCACTATAACTCTATATTATATCATGAATCCTCAATTAGGCCTAACTTCCTTTTTAGGTCTATGACCTATAAACTCAATCTTCACACATGAAGCTTAACCACTCATAAAATAACTTATTAGTGCCACAATAAAGAAATATAAAACACTAGATGAAATCACTATAATAACCATATTATCTTAACACCATCACTCATGGTACAAACTCCTGAGAATAACATTTTATTGAGCATACCCAAAACTGTCCTCACACCATGAAAACCAGTCAAAGAAGCTTAACCTTCAAACACATGTAATTACCAATTAAAAGTATTATAATGATTGTACATGATCCAAAATTAAACCTTGATCCCTATCGAGACCAAAAAACCATGGTCAAGAGATAACTATTGGTCTTACATACCAATCTCTAGACCTCACTTTATCTATTCTAAACCGAAAGTCAATGGGTCAACTCGTGACCAAATTTTCACCATAATAAATGAACTTAAGAGATAATTCAAGGATTAATGTAATATTATAATTTTAAAACATATTCATGTACATAGGGTACTTCAACTCAGATCATAAGGACTCAATACCATCTCTTCACCATGACCACGAAACTACCAAAACTGCCCCAAAACCAATCTTGCAATAATGATTTCCACATACTATATAAGGGATAATTTTTTTATAAAACCACTAAAACATGGGAGTGAAATCCAAAATTCCACTACCACCCATTTGTTTAACATGTACAATGAAAAACCCGAGAGCTATATCAACTTCTTTATAAACTTGCAATTTCTTGTTGGGTCTACTCATTGTCATGATACCTCAATACCACTTGGAGATACCCAAGAGAGTCCTTTACAATATATAATCATAAATCAACATCAAACATTCCATTCTGGTCCATTTTGAGCAATGTATTCTCTATCACTACCTTATTAGAGCTTTAGGAGGGTTTTAGACCACCTTACCTTGTTAATGATTGTTCAAAAATATCTCCGCTTAAAAAAAATAATAATAGGACCCTTACCTATCTACCCTGAAGATATTGGACCACTATGCAGAGTTCCCATGTGCCAATGGGCATAAGAAATTCCTCCTCAAACTTTGATTCTCACTTCCAAGAGCACGGTAGAGTCTAAAATCACTTTTCATGCTTCTTCCTTCAAACTAGGGCCTAAAACGTTATGCACGCCTATAGAAAAACCTACTACACCTTTTACAATACTCACCCTTACACACTTAGCTCAAAATCAGATCATACTACTTCATTAGGTCACTTAGGTATTCACATGGGTCTAGGTATAGACCTAGAAAACATTAAATATCCTCATAAGTACACTTCAAGACATACATGAGTATCTATACACTTCATCTCCAAGTTATCCATGCTCTTTACAATGCTCAACAAACTTCTACATGCCTATGATCCATCATGACATATCATCCTAAGATACCTACTAGCTATCATACCTCGGACCATACATACAACACAACACATAAAGACCAAACTTTCTCTTTATTACCAATAAACCTTCATATGATATGGCATCACAATCCTTTTGACACCTCATACATCCATATTTTTCATTAAAAGATGAAGAGGGTTTGATATCTGTAACTCTAGTGTCTGCATCCTGTCTCCATATGTTAAAGGTCTGAGAATGTCTTTGAGTTTGTCTTTAGTATGGGATTGATCAAGTATCTTTTAAGGGTTCTAGAGCATAGACACTCGTTAAATATGTTACTTAGAATCCATAAGAAATATTTTTCAAAACTATGATGTTCACAATCTAAGTTTGAGTGATTAGGGTCTTCACAATATACAAAAGGTGATCTATCCATGGTCAAGGATATCAATGTTAAAGTTTTGAAGGTCCCTTGATAAATATATGAGTTGAGAACTATATTACTATGCCTTGTGATTACTAAAGATTGCAAAGCTTCACTTCAAAGTGTGTCTCTACAAGCATTGCAACTCAACATAGGGTAGAGATGTATTCTTAGTCTTACAAGTATGAAAAGTCAGAGTGAAGGCTATGCAAGATGGTGGAGCTTCTCTAATTTCTCAAAATGCACAAAGTACTGAAGAAGTGGATCATGAGTCTTTAAGGATCTAAATTATTATTCTAATGATTTCTTGTGAATTCTGAGTTTTACCAAGAGTGGTTTAGATGTAAATTAAGAGACTTATGATAGAGTGAAGACTTAAGACTGAAAGAGTAAGGGTCTATCTTGAAGACCTTAATGATCATTATGAGGTGTAAGGGTTTGTATCATGAAACCCTTAAGAGTTGAAGTTAGAGAAAAATGAAGTTTTATATCTCTCGGGGGAGAAGTTGAAGTTTCCAAGAAACTCAGGTTTTTAGTAAAGTACAAAGAGAAAAATTATTACTATAAAGATAGAAGACATGGCTCAGAGGATCATGAAGATTCGAGAAAGGGTATAGTGTCTAAACCCTAGCTGAGCAAGTATTTCAAACTCAGAGATTGAGAAAAGAATGTGCTAAGTTAGGAGAAGCTACATGCTTGTTTGTATAGATTCATAGATGAAGTATAAACATTAGGACACATATATGTGAAAGCACAAGGAATCAAGTTAAGGGTGTATATGTATGATGAAGGGTATCATAGTTGAAATGATCAAATTTTAGGCTCAAAAGTTGTTCTTAAGACTCATGAGATGACCGAGTCTTATCTACAAGACTTAGAAACAAGGAACTATTGGTATAAGAATTTTTCTACATGATGACGATCAGTTTTAGTTTTGAATGATATATTTAAGATCGTTGTATGATTTTTTCATGATACATATACAAAAAGAAGTATAATCTTATGGTAGAATAGTCTTATATTGGGTCAAAATTTGGACTTGATCTCCATAAAAAGGTGCATGAGAAAATTCTATAGTGGAAAAATGGTGTACTGTAAGAAGTAATGATTCTCAAGGTGTTTATGGTGCCTACAAAGACAGGGGAGTGATTTTGAAAGCTCTCATAAGATTACCTTTATGAAGTCTAAAACAGGTCCAAAGGATCATCAAATGCTAAAGGAGTCATAATGAGGACTCTTCAATCCCAAGTGGAGTTTCTTGGTCAAGTAAGTCATTGTATGAGCTTTGTTTTAATTTTTTTAAGTCAAGTCAATGCATGCCTAAGTGTGTGTGTGTGCCATCAATGTTTCTAGGTAGTTTCCATCAATGAAAAGGGGCATTTTATTGGAATAATGTGTCACTTGTGTTGTCATTAATATCAAGTCCATTGATGTCAAGTGGCTAGGTGATATAGGTATGTTGGCTAGGTGATCTAGGGGTCTCCAAAGATGCATGTGTATGGCTTGAGTCTCTCAAAGGTGGTATGAAGGTCAAACAAGTCCACTTGGTCTAGTCAAGTTAAGTCATTCCATCGTTGAGTCAATTGATGCCTTTTAGGTGCATGTGAGTCATGCAAGTCTTTGTGATGAAAAGTGAAGTAGTGAATTTCTAGGAGCATGTGTATAACAGGTGAATGAACTCATCTTGAGATTCAAGAAGTCAAGAAACAAGTCTTGGAGAAATATGCCACATCTAGCCAAAAATGCTCTTTAGGAACTCAACTGTTCGATATGCGAGATGAGATAGGTCAAATTTTTTTAGAGCTATTCCTTTAAAAAAAATTATGGGAGATGATGGAGGAAGGTTTCTTGGTGCTTCAAGCAAAAATTTAGGTTATTTTAAGGTTATTTGGGCAAGCTATGTGAGTTCTTACAAAAATGGTCTATTGTAAAGCTCATTTTGAACTTCGTAGCTTCTTAAGGGTAAAAAAACTATGGAGATTGCTTCAGATAAATTATAGAACAAATTTTTGGATTAATTTTTCCTATAAATTACGTGAAAAAAGTGGTTTTTCAAAAGGAGGTGTATTTAAAAATATATGAGCATTTTTCAGAGGTGCTTCTTCATCATTCTAGCATGTGCTTTGAGCTTCAAGGTATGGTTGAATGGTTTTGGTCTTTGGTCATGTTTTAAGTGCTCAGAATATCTCCAAAGGTATTTTTAAAGATATTTTTACATCTAAAGTTGCTACCAAGTGAAAGTTTAAGTATGAAGTCATACTATCTATGTTGTCCTTAAGAGGTATCTCAAGAAGTTGCCAAAACCTCCCTAAGAAGTTATTGCTCTGGGATGATCTATTCTTCTTCAAGTGTCTTTTAAATTTACAAGAAGGTACAAAAATGATCCAAAATCATTAAAACATCCTCAAATTGGGTAAGATATAGTTATTCTTTCTACCCAATCAAAGACCTTTCTCTTTTTGTCAAAATGTACACCTGAAGATCTCGATTACGGTAGCATTTAATGATATTTCAAGCTTATATATTGTCTATAGAAGTTGAATAATGATTTCATGAAGCTTTAGGAACAATAATCATTGTCTTTCATCTAAAAATGAGGAAGAAATCCTTTTTTGAAGGCTCTCGGGCTATAACAGTGGTCATACCCTGATTTAGGGTTTTCACAAGACCTTTTTGCTCGATTATGTCGTTTTAACCGGTGAAAAAATCTCAAATTTGAACCTGATATCTACCTAGGGTATATGCATCCTTTGAAGAAATGTTAAAAATATTTCATGGAGAAATGGGAGATAATTTTATGAATGTGTTCTTCAAAACCCGACCATGACTGTGAAAAGGTGTCTTTCTTTGTGTTTCTCATTTTATTGATCAAGTTCAATCATTATTTTTGATGTCTCAAGTTGTTGGAATAATGGGTCATGGTTGGAGAAGGTTCTGAGAGCCTAAATAAGATCTGAGAATTCAATCTAGAGTTACAATGAGGCTAATAGTCATGCATGACTATGAAACAATGCTCTATGTCAAAAGTAAAGTGTTGGGTACAACTAAATGTCTTCATCTTGATGACTCATGATGGTACAAGTGAAAACAAATGTTTGAAAAGAAAAATCTTGCTTGAACAAGCCTAAGAGGCTCAAAATGCAAAATATTTCATCAATGAACTGGAGACTGTGATATAGATCATGCTCTTTTGTCCTCCTTGTAAGCAATTCAAGTGTTATTGATTCAAATGGTCTTCAAGGATGAAGAGCATAGTTAGATAGCATGCTCAAGAAACATCAATTTTTGAAGTATTGGAACATGAAAGATTTGAAATGGTAAGTTCTTCTATTGGTGAAACCTCAAAACTCAAAAGGCACCTAATCCCTATCTCATGAAGTCTTGTCTGTTTCATGAAAGAATGTGAAGAGCCCTTCATTAGTTACCTACTTGAAAACTCCTCACTCTTGACTCGAGCTAGATAAGACAAATTCTATGAGATGAATAGTCATGATTAGCTTTTAAAGAGACCTCTTTTGTCTCATTATGAAGGCTTGTCTCTGGATGTTCTCAAGTGGAACTTAAAGAGCCTAGTTGATTGTTTTTAGGCCAAAAACTGATTAAAGCAAAGTATACTTCAAAGTGGTGAATGTGTCTTATTGTTAGAAGATGAAGAGACAAGGTCAAGAATGTGTGAAGTCAAAGAAGTTGAAAGTTTTGTTGAATGGTGTACAAAAGGGAGATGTTTTTATCTTATAAATGGTAGATAGAAAACCCCCTTCTATTTATTTGAAGAAAACCTTGCTGCAAAGAAAAACCCTTGGGCATAGCACAAAATACCTGAAATTTTTTCACGTCTATAGCTGGTTATCATTGTATGAAGATGATGAAGTGTTTTTATAGTGGGTTAATGATGAAGAGCTAATTTTCAGCTGTGTAGTGAATCCTAGTATGTTAAAGTTGGCACAGTATTTATAATCATGTTTATATCTTGTAGTCTGATGACATTGATCAAGTATCAAGTCATGTGTTTTGAATGTCAATAAAGAAGAAGCTTTGAGCATATATTGTATTTATTTCTTGTATGCATTCTATGACAAACTATATCCATTGATGATCAAACATTCTTAACTGTAGCCTATGAGAGTGAATGTATATGAATGAATGTTCATTATTTGAAGTAGAATTTTTTTATCACTTGGAATAATTCACCCCCTCTCAGTCCCTATCAATTCTAACAATTTACAAGATATAATAATCAACCAAGGTCAAACAATCCATTTTTGTCCATTTTGAACAATATCTCCTCCATCACTACCTTATTAGGGATTCAGGAGGGTTTTAAACCACCTTACCTTCTTACAGATTGTCCATAAATCTTTTCCGCTTAAACCAGAAACTAATGCCAAAAATTTTGGGATAGGACCCTTACCCATCTACCTTGAAGAGATTGGAACACCATGAAGAGTCTCCATGTTCCAATGGGCATAAAAATTCCTCTTGAGACTTTTATTCTCACTTCTAGGAGCTCGGTAGAGTCTTAAACCACTTTTCATGCTTCTTCCTTCAAACCGAGGGCTGAAACTTTATCCACACCTATAAAAATCCCTACTAGACCTTTTCCAATACCCAACCTTACATACTTATCTCAAAATTAGATCATAATACTTCATTAGGCCACCTAGGGCTTAAGATAGGTCTAGGTATAGACCTAGAAAACATGACTTATCCTCATAAGTACACTTTGAGACATACATGAGTGTCTCTACACTTCATCTCCAAGTTATCCGTGCTCTTTAACATTATAAATCAAATTCTACACAGTTGTGATCCATCATGACATACCATCCTAAGATACCTACTAGTTATCATACCTGAGACCATGCATACAACACAACACATAAAGACCATAGTTTCTCTTTACTACCAATCAAACTTCACATGATATGGCATCACAATCCTTTTGAAATCATCTTAAAACCTCATACATCTGTCTTTGTCATTAATGAGCTATGAATCTTTGCAACATTAATGACAACACTCCATGACCATTTAAAACTCAACATCTTCATAATCACACTTTATCATCAATGAAGGGATAGTACAAAAAAACCCATTGTGAATAATCAACATGTATTATGAAGTTGGAATAAAGAAGACACTAAAGTTATTCTTTGACTAAAATTTTTTTACATCACAGGCTTAACATCTTGGGCGGTGATGCTATTATGGATAATAATTTTAGGGTCTATACCATGAATATCACTATAAGACCATGCAAAGGATTGACTATGTTTGGATATGAAAGTGGTGAATTATTGGAGTTCATGTGAGTCTAAAGCTTGGATGATCTTGAAAATTTGTGGATCTTGTGATGTACCACAATTGACATTAGTGGTCAATTCATTGAGAAGTGTATATGTGTCAAGAGGTAAGGATTTTTAAGGTAGTGATCCTCAGCCCCCATATAAGTCAGGATAACATCGTTTTCGTGGAAATGAAGGACATCAATAGTAGAAAAATATTCCTCTATCATTTACTATAATGTTAGGGGAAAGGATTTAGTCTTACCAATAGCTTGATAAGTCATCGGTCCAAGTGTGATATCATTTATTAAAAAAATGGTCATGTTGAATAGATCTGATATCGTCGACGTCCAAAGGTTGAGTCCAATAATGGTGATACTAGTGCTTGAGGTTTTGATGTTGATAGTGATGGATTAGAAGAATATGCTTTGAAATCGAGGCTATATTTCTCATTAGGTTTCTATATGTAACAAAAATGTAGGTACTGTACTACTAGAAAGAGGTTACGAAAACCCCAATGATGATTCAAGTCTCTTCGCAAGGTGTTCGGAATCTAGAAAATCTTGCCAAGTATATGTTTGCATCCCAAATGCTCTATCCAAGCTCCATGTGCTTTTTTCTTTCCTCTACCCCATTTTTCTTTGCATTTTGGTCTTAAGTGATAGGAATGCCATCCAAGATAGGGTGGTGGTCTTGTAACCACCACCTTACATAGGGTGGCGGTCCTATGCACGTTTCGAGAATGTTCAACGATCACATCAAACATAAAAATTCAAGTTTCACCCACATTCCTCAACCATTTTGGCTTGCATTTATTTTTTGCCCACCTAGTAAATAGTGTTTTCCCTTTGTTTATAGTACGGGAGATCAATTGAAGTTACCCTCTCGGTAAATTCAAATGCTATAAATAGCCAGCTTGTTTTCAATCAAATGGCCCCTCTCCTTCTATGTTTTATTATTCAGTTTGTTTGAATTTCTTGCTTGAGTTTCAATAGTTTTATATTTTGCATCAATTATCAGCCTCTCCTTTCTGTTTTAGAGATCATTTGATCTTCTTTCTTTCATCTTACTTCATTGTTGTCCCGTACAATCAGTTTAGAATAAGGTAGTTTCATTTTTAGATTAGAATCCATTTAGAGTTGCAGGTTTTGTTTTGTCACAAAAGATAGTTTCCAAAATTCTTGGCGTATTTGCGTTGTATTCCCACAATAAATCCTACTAGGAATTACATAGTCAAGCTTTGTTCACTTGCACTATCCCTCTCTTACTTGCATTATATTCGGTTTATATCCAAAGATTCCATTGTTCGAGTATCTTCTTCTGCTGACACTATCATATACACACTTTTCGGATTCACGAGAACATGAAGGAACGAGGAGATCACACTGAGGGGAAAAATCACACACAACTAGATTTACCACTATTCTGTAAAATTCTAGGTTTGAGCCATCAAAGTTGTAGTTAAAATATATCAAATAGAGTAACAAATCATTTCATTTAAGTTAAAAGTTTGCTTTCAATATTTGCAGGGAAGTTGTGGGGAATGATAGCTTTTGAGAAGCTGTGATTTATTCCTCACTTCTGAGGTAAGATTGGAGGTCTTTTGATTAAGCTAGTTAGTTATTTAAATATTTAGGATAAACTCACAATTGCACAAGTAAATAGCTATATTAAGCTACCTTGCTTGTTTTGATTCTATTATTAGATTAATTTTCCATTTTCTGAATATATTAGAATAGCTGCTTTTTTAATTTTGTTAAAATACTTCATCAAAAATATAAAAAAATAAAATAATATATACATAGTGTAGATATATATTTCATAATTAGTTTATTCATTTCAGTTAAAATTTGAACCATCTTTGCATGACAATCACGGGACCTAGAGAACCCAGAGATTATGTTTTCAAACTAGTGGTACCTCAACCAAATCTCTCCACAACACTAGCTGATATAGATCAAGACCTTAGAATTCAGTTTTTCAAATGACAATAAACCTACAAGCAATTAGTGAACAATTGAGAGAGTTGAATATTGAAGACAACAAGGCATACACATTCTGGTCAAATCAACCCAACTACAGACTGCCTTGATAGGATATCCGCATGACCATACAAGAACTCGAAAGAGAACAAATATTTGGTTGCGATCCTTTAGTTCCACAACCCAACGTAGGAGACCTCCTCATCGACATAGATACTGGCTTACGTATTCAAGTTGCTAGAACACCTGTAAGGTATTCTGAGAAAATCATACAACTTCTAGTTCTAAACATAGAAGCTGAAAAATCTTATGACTATTGGATAGTCGGAAGGAGAGATTGACTCCTCATATGACCATAGGAGGTCCGCCATAACCACAAACTTACGGTTGTGATCCACAGGTCCCACAACCCAATGGGCCTACTGATCAATCAGACATTGATGTTGGTTTACGCACACTAATATTTAGATCCTCACCACTTCTGCCAGACATCATTACACAATTCTCCATATTAAACGTAGTAGCCAATCAAGCTAGGGATTTCTAGACTAGACCAGAGAATCATCCATAAAACTCGGAGGATCCACTACACCTCTCATCACCATTTTCCATGACCTTGTCTAGAAATATACATGAAGCACCTACAGGTCATTTTCCACATATCTAATAGCCAATAAATAGGATCTCGATAGAGCTTGACATTGATTAGAGCCTCTAAGTAGCTATTATATCCAAACGATCCATTACACCAATTCAGGTTAGGAGAGCTTTCAATGCCTTAGATTCAGAGATTCGATTATTGTGTGTTGAGGATATAAGATTGCCCAACTAGTTTGTCTATATCCACATATATTCCATTTCCACCAGCTGTCTCGGCACAACCTCGGGAGGTTGGGTATGAAGAAGAGCTACTTGTAGATTCTCATGCTCGCATGTCACTTTTCTATCATACAAAATTGGTGAACCTAACGTGAAACTAACAATTGTTCTCCTTTTATTTTCATTTCTTTCATCCACCTTCACTCTTTCCCATTATTCTGTAGGTATTCATATATGCCCCGAATATGTCGGGATACTGACGCATGTGACAGGACCTCTCTCAGTCTCAAAGCAAATTATGGTCAAACAAATAGACAACCATCACCTTCACTTTCTGCATGGGCTGACAACTATTCAAGTAACTAATTTTCATCACAAACTACCCCTCAAAGAACTAGCTCTATTTATTCATTCCGAATTGAGGAGTTGGATACACTCACACAAACACAACAACTAGAGCCCTCAGGCTCTAACAATATGACATTTACTGGAGAGTCCACTTCATCTCCTCAGGTTTTGTTCAGACCACAAATTAGTAGACAGTCAGATCCACTCCCATTTTTGGATGACGAGTATTTAGTGCACTACGCTAGAAGTGAACAACGCTTCTAAAACATGTACCCACCTATAGGGAGTTTGCAAACACAACCCGATACCCTACTCCAAGAAAATGTCCCACTCCTCCACCTATGGGAAATACTCTCGGTGAAGCTTGGTAGGGTAATGATCAATTCATAGCAGGGTATCATACCCCTTTACAATCTCAAGGTGTACAAATATCACCTTTAATACAAAACATTGTATCTTCACCAATCAAGGTCATCTCAGCCTTATTTGAAAAGGTTAGAGGATTGGAACTTTCTCAAGAAAATCAAAATTCATATTTAGGGAAAGTGGGAATCCCTAACACTCCACATCATCCTAGCCAAGTTGACCTCCTTATAGGAATAGGCACGTTAGGTATGCCTCCTCAACATTCGTATAACTATCAACAACAAATACCAACCAGAACCACATTTTCAAATGTTGCTCTAGTTGAAAATATGATACCTCCCAGATTAGCATCAAAAAATATGTACCAGAGCAATGCTCCTCCCTACTTAAACATTTATTCAAAATCGCCATAGGGAGACATGTTCTCTTCTCTCGGGATGTTCTCTCAGCCACAGGGATTTCTTTATGTCCCTGTAAATACATATGCTATGCCATATCAACAACCCATTCCACCTCCACCCCCTCAGTAGGTGTCATCGATGGTGAAGCCTATGCGGTAGAAAATTACTTAGAATATTTAAAAGAACCCCTAGACTTCACCATATGAAGTGTCATGCTTCCAAGACCTATTTCGATTTACCTAAATACAAAGGGGAGGGAGATCCAAATGCACATATCAAGGCCTATGCCATGGCCATTCGAGAACTACTCCCTTGTGATGGGGTTGTTGCTCAAGTATTCCCTAAAACCTTAGAGGTTATTGCCCTTGATTGGTACTATAGAATACCTAAAGCCTCGATACACTCATTCAAACAACTTGTGTTAGATTTTATCAAAGCTTTTAATATGAAAAAATTATTTAGAATAGGAATCGGGAAATCTTGCATATTAAACAAGATCATAATGAATTTGCTACTCATTTTATTCAGAGATGGCATGCGGTTCGTACTCATCACCAAGTGCTCCAAACATGGATCGAGATGGAACTACGTGATTTATTCCTTCATTCCCTCAATAGAGACATAAAGGAAGAAGTCCAGAAGTTCCCACTAAGAACTTATGATGAAGTACTCGAGAGTGCTCTCCAAATAGATCAAGCGGCAATAGATAGTGGTCGTAAGACATATGGAACAAACAAGAAATTAATCACTCCCAATATAAACACTACGACCTATCCTAGTACCAGCAATACCAATCAAGGACCCAAAATCCTTAAAAAAAAGCGTGGGGTAACTGATAGATGGAGTAATAGCGATCAGATTAAAAGAGAAAATGTTGTAAACATTTCGCCACCCATTAACAATCGGTGAAATAACATCTTTACTCTAACAATCAACACGGTGGATTTTAATCATCCATCATGACAACAAAAACAAAAACAACAACAAAAATGGAAAATCTAAACACAAGGCCCAAATCGAAACCCAACTACATATCAGAGTCAAAACCAAAGGTAACAACCTCAAATTTTTAACTCTAACAACTAGCAACCTTATCAGAATTTTGGGCCACAGTAGGTTTCAAATCAACAACCTTGAAACTATAATCCCAACTTTTATTGTGGTTTCCACAAGGTTCAAGGCCATGATACTAGAACTTGCTGTAACTACAATAAATTCATACAACATTTTCCAAAAGACCAAAGACAACTCTTTATAGCTATGTTCTTAGCAAATTCTATAATACCCATGCCAAAAACTTACACAGGGGCAGTCTCCCCTCAAAATACACCCCTCAAGATCTTTAATGATCCACTCCCAAATCATTCTAATTAATAGGTTAGATCAAGTAGAATGAACAAGGGTGTTATGATAGGAAATAATGATCATGAAGCTTGACTTCATTAAGTCCACCAATCGCACTCCAATTGGGAACTCGACCACAAACTAAGATAGTTGGCCTAGTAGATCTAGGGAAAATATTTGTGTAGCACAATGTGACCCAAAACCATTTGATATACACCTAGCAGACTTGAAGAAAATACTAGGAGTTCACTCTAAGTTTGAACTCCCAACAAATCAACTTAGCAACTAATTAATTAAAAACCAGAAGAGAAATCGATACCTACAACACAATTAGAAATTACGAATCTAGTCAAGGGCATTCCAACACTCGCAAGTAAGACTAATGTCACAGAGATGGTATCATTAGGGACTATTGCAAAAATTGTAGAATTATTAGAGAAAGATCTACCCATTCTCCTACCATTTGATTCTATGGGTATGGGATATACCCTAGGAATTAGTTCCCTTCCATCAGATGAAGTTTATATGGTAGAAGTAACTGAGGCAGAAGAAACAGACTCGAGGGATGTCCCAACATCCATTTTTCCAAGAAAATATTGGACCCTCCACTTCGATGGAGCTGGATGTCACTTTGGAGCTAGGGCAGGTGTGATCTTTACTTCTCCCGAGGGAAAAATCCTACCTTTTTCCTTTAAGTTAAACTTTGAGTGTACAAATAACGGGGTTGAGTATGAAGCCCTCCTCCTTGGCCTCATCATAGCCAAAAGGATGGGCGTTGATAACATTAGAGTGATAGAAGACTCGTAAATAGTTATAAACCAAGTCTCTAAGGTATATGAAACTAGAGCTGAGCATTTACAACTCTATAAAATGGCGGTATTGGATCTAACCAAAGGATTTAACTTCATATCAATCAAAGCAATTCCATGAGAGCATAATCTTCTTGTAGATTCAATAACAACCTTAGCTTCCTATTTCACTCCAAACGGTGAGTTGGAAAACACAAGTATCACGGTATCACGCAATCTTGAACCATTCATGCGTAAAATACCAACAAACCCGCTCCTGACTCATATAGAAGCTAAGAATGAGTTTTCTATCCTGGATCACTTTGATAGTGATAGAATCACTCTCGAACATCTAAAAACCTATGTAGAGCTACTTCTCACTCATCACATAGTGGATCTTTCCCTAATACCACATTCCTCTTCCTATTTTGGAAATCCCATGATAGAATGTTCTCCACAAAAGGACCTCGATATCTATGAGGTAGAGAACGGAGAAAGTTTGAAACTACCTTTTGCCACCTGAATTTGAAGAAGGAAACGCTTCCTTAATCGAAGAAACAATTGACATAAACATTGGAATGGAGGAAGAACCAAAAATTTGAAGTTAGGATCCTCATTAACTCTAGAGGAGATAGAAATACATACTCAAATCCTCAAGGAACATCAAAAGGCTTTCGTGTTTAACTACAAAGAAATGACAGGAATTGCACCACATATCACGGTACATAATCTTGTCACCAAACCAGATGTAAAGCTAATTAAACAAAAGTCAAGACCAATGAAACCAAAAGTGGCTCTCATGGTAAAAGAAGAAGTAATGAAACTTCTCCAAGTAGGATTCATCAAACTAGTTGACTATTCACAATGGGTATCTAATATCGTCCATTCTAAAAAGAATGGGAAGATACGCATTTGCATAGACTTTTGGGATATTAACAAAGCTTGTCCCAAAGATGACTTCCCATTGCCATCCATTGACGTCATTATTGACGCAACAACTAGATTTGAGCTGTTATCCCTCATGGATGGGTTTTCAAGGTATAATCAGATTAAAATATCTAAATAGGATTAAGTCAAGACCACATTTATAACTCCTTGGGGAACCTATTGTTATGCTATCATGCCATTTGGTCTTAAGAGCATCGACGCTATACCGGTAGGCAATGACATACATATTCCATGACCTTATTCATAAAATTGTGGAATCCTACGTGGATGACTTGTTGGCTAAGGCCAAGAAGCATTGTGATCACCCAAAAGTACTCTGTATCATTCTCTCATGATTGATCAAGTATGGCGTCACATTAAACTTGGAGAAATGTGTATTTGGCATAAACGGGAGGCAAGCTTCTGGGTTACATTATATCCTCACGAGGGATTGATGTCAATCTAGCCAAAATCTGGGCTATTCTTGAAATGATTCCACCATCAAATGAGTCTAGTATCAGATCATTTCTTGGGAAACTAAGTGCAATTTGAAGGTTCATCCTAGATTTAAGTTTTTCTATTCATCCAATCAATAATCTATTAAAGAAATATTATAGCATTGATTGGATAGAAGAATGTAATGAGGCCTTCAAAGCAGTTAAACACTTCTTGTTTTCTCCTCCCACATTAATGCCTCCTAGAATAAATCATCCTTTGATCCTATATTCACAAGATAATTGATGTCTCCTAGCTTTCGCATGTTGGCTCAAGAAGAAAATGACAAACAAGAACGTGCAGTCTATTTCATTAGCCGAACGTTGCTTGATTATGAGACACATTATACACATGCAGAAAGAGAATGCCTTGCCATAGTCTTTGCAACGAAACGTCTAATACATTACATGTTAAACCAAGAAACAAGGGTCATTATAAAGACAGATCACTTATGAACATTCCTCACGCAAGGGTCTTTATCTAAAAAAGTTAGATGATTTATAACATTAATGGGTGAATTGAATTAACATTTGTAAACCAGAAATCCGTTAAGGGACAAATCATTGCAGACTGGTTAGCTGAAAATCTATTAGATGGATGTGATCTTGTAGATTTGGACTTTCTCGATGAGTGCATATACTTTTTCGATACTAGACCCCCATTTCTACATGCCCTTGGTACTGCGACATTGTCAATTTTATCATGGATCATACACGTACCCAGAAGGTGCCACATCGCAACAAAGAAGGTGGTTACGCATCATCGCTGCTAAATATGTTATCTTAGAACAAGTTCTCTATCGTAAAGCCTTTGATGGAATGCTTTTAAGATGCATTGACACTTGAAGAATCCAAAGCGATTGTACGAATCCCGTAGTGGGATATGTGGGGTCCACCTTGGTGGTCATGCCTTGCATGCAAAATACATCGGATGGGATATTTCTTGCCCACTCTGGAACATGACGTGGTAGAGTTTGTGTGCAAGTGCCATAAACGTCAAGAATTCTCCCATGAGATTCACATGCCAAAGACAAGCTCTACAACCGATCGCAACACCATGGACCTTTTCCATGTAGGGCCTAGATTTGATAGGGAAATTCTCCCCCTTGTCAACAGATGGCCACAATTTTATAATCATGGCCACAAAATATTTTACCAAGTGGGTAGAGGTCTTGCCTCTCACCACTGTACTAGGTTGCGTAATAGCTGAGTTCATTTTGAATCAAATCATTTATAGGTACGATGTCCCACAAGTCATTATCTCAGTTAATGGAACATCCTTTAAAAATGATGAGGTTCATGAGTTATGTAGTAAATTCAAGATAAACCATCATACGACCTCTCTTTATTACCCTCAAGCTAAAAGCAAAGTGAAGCCACAAAAAAACATTAAAGGCTATTCTCCTCAAAATAGTTAAGGATAATAAATGGGATTGGAATTTAAAATTATACCTCGCCTTGTAGGCCCATCAAACCTCAATAAGAACACCGAAAAGGGAAACCCCTTTCTCATTAGTATTTCGGGGGCGAAAGCGGTTCTCCCACTTGAGGTCAAAATACCCGACCTCCGCATCTCATTACAAGGGATCTTGGGAGAAGAAGCCTATAGAGAGGCACACCTCTCTCAACTAGAAAGCCTTGATGAGGCCAGGCTAAACACCAAATAATGACCTAGAGCCTATGCTAACTGGATGTGCTGGCAATATAACAAAAAAGTCTACAACTGAGAAATATATGAGGGAGATTTATTTCTAAGACTAGACATCTGAATTAATAAGAAAACGATGAAGGAAGAAAATTACGGCCCAAGTTGTTGGGTCCATACTGAGTCATGAAAGACTACGGAAATGGTGTGTATATCTTATGTACTCTAGAAGGTGAGGAATTCAATGAAATTGTCAATTCCTTGTATCTTAAACATTTGTACGCATAAGGCATTAACATCACCATTTGTATATTATATCCACCTACATTGCATTTAGTCACTTATTTGTTTCATTTTGTTCACTCATTTCGTAACTATTGTAGTCAAGGAACTTATTCTTTAGAAATTCATTACAAACTTCTAAAAATATTGGCAAAATAATTCAAAATCATATCTCTTCAGTTTTCATAATATCATCAAATGGTTCCAAAATCATTTCATCAATTCAACAGACAAGGTCTTGACAAAAACCATACCAAGACCGGCACACTTGCTCATACTCATTATTTTCTACTTGGTTAAGTTTTTCTTACCTATGGTCTATTCTAAAAGCTTCTTGGTGTCACATCTATCCTTCTTACATCTCTTTGAAACAAGGATATTCCAAAGTCACAAATCAGAAATGTCAAGTTAAATCAAAATGCTAAACCAAATAGAATATTTTATTTTTACACACTTCTTTGCCCCACCAACCTTCGGTTATGAGCCCACATCTCTTCTTGGTGATGCGAGGTTGAGAAAGGAAATAAGTTCCCTTACTGCCTATATCCTTCCTTTGGTGATGAGCCCATGCTTCCTACCAGTAGCATGAGATAGGGTGTAGGGGGTCCATTCACGCAAATAAGCGAATATTCATATTTAAAGCAAAGTATACTAAGAGAAGTTAAAATCTGAATTGCAAAGAGATCGTATCCTTAAAACCATATTTTATCGACCAAGTTTGCCATCCATGGATCTAAGTCTAGATAAACTGGAAAATAAGTTACTTTCTAAACTATGTAGTAGTTTTGAGTAAGAGTAAGTACGTAAGTCTGAATTTGATTCCTATCAATACCTTATCTTTCTCTCATCATTTCCATTCGGTCAAACTCATACAATTTGTGCCCTTCCCAACTCTTGGTGTTGAGCCCTCGCATCTTACTAGTTGTGTGGAGTTAGGAGTGGGGCAAGTTCATCTCATTATCATTATACATTCATCACGTTTTTCCGAAACAAGAAGAAGCAATGAACATTGCCCAAAGAAGCCAAAATTTCAGTACTACAATATGTTTGCATCATCACATATCAGCATTACAAAACAAATAAATAAAAAGAGAAACATTATGTTCAACATTTGTTATCATTTTTATCCATTGCATACATTCTGAAAAGCATACAAAGGAGTAAGTTACTAAAAACATCTAGTGTACACATAGGAAATGAATCACAAAAATTCTAGACACAAGAAGATCTAGATCCAAAAAGATATATATATATATATATATATATATATATATGAATCATGTTTTATGTACAATGCCATCATGCACTAGGCATGGTCAAAACGCTCAAGAAGCCCAAAAATATAAAAACACTCTTATAAACATCCAACCAAAAATCACAACAAAAAGACACCATGATCTCTCAATCTTTGCGAGATCCCTCGAGGTGCACAACCATGTCTAGGACTCATCTGTGACAACACTTTGAATGAACTAAGGGCTCATGATAACGGTCATGGTAGCTATGGTCTCACTGTGAGAATGACTCCTCATCAAGTGCTCAATGGTCCTATATCTAGCTACCTCAGCATGGAGAGAAGTCATGATATTTTCTGCCTTCTAGATAGGGGCAAACATTTCAGTATGTCTACCAGCTATTGAAGGCTCTCCCACATCCACGAGTAAGCTTGGACCATGTAATCTTTGAAGGAGCAATAGAGTGTCTATGTCATGCACACTGGTGAATCAAGTATTGCCATCCCTCAACAATCGCTGCAAATAAAAAAGGAGAAATAAATAGGTTAGTAAGTTGTCCATAATAAAGTAAAAAACAAATGAAACAACAAAAGGGAAATATCAACTAAACATATTCTAACTAAAAAAAATCGAGAAAAGAGTAGTAACTCACTCGGATCTCCAGGCATCCAGGTGGGATCTCTAGGATCTGCACTGCCACCGACATTACCGCCGATTGGCATGTGGAACCTCCCTAACTCTGGAAAGAAGTGATGTCCTACTACGGACTCATCATCTCCCCAATGTCCCGAGAAGGAAAATCCTCTAAGATCAGAGTCACCTTCTCTACACTCTCCTCTCGCCCTCTCGGCCCTCAAGATATCCTGAGTGTCATTCCACTCAGAGTCGCTCTCATCATCCCCAGCCATCCCACCTATCTCGCATCCCTTTATCTCCTCTCCTATGAACTCCTCAGAATCTAGTTCCACATCAATAGGCTCATCACTCTCTCCACTATGTGCAGGACCAACTCTGATATGAAGTAAAGGTGCTCGAGGAGCACCGGATACCCTCGGGCATGAACCACCCGCCTAGCTGCAATGGGAACTCCAGGAGTGATCGTAGTCCAACCTTGGCCTCTAGGACCTCCCTTAGCCTCGCGAACAAATCTATATACTAGCCCCACTGGAGGAAACATATCAATGTAGGGGAGGCCAAACTACTATGGTACTCTATCAAAGGGGTGGATCTCCAACTTCCCCGTCCTGTCTATTAGCTGACTAGTAGTATAGCAAGCGATCAATGTGTGTGCCTCCTCTCCCCATAACCTTGTCATGACCTGATAAGGAGTGGCCTCCATATCTGCAATAGTTAAGGAAGCCATTGGCTGGTGTGGTGTCCTAAGTACCATTATCCCTATCCACCTTGCTGCCCTATGACCTCGAGATCCTCTACTGCGTACACCTCTCCCATAGGGAATGATGCACTCATACACCCAACTCATGACTAGAGTAGGGTGACTCAATGATTACCCTTGTAATCGACCACCCTATACAAATCATGATAGGTGGTCCCAAGGATGTCTACTCCCCAAGTGTAAACATGGCCATGCGCCTCAATCTATGCAATGATAGGTGCCCAGCAGTATAAAAGAGTATCCCCTCCCTTGTCCCCAATCAACCATGAGCCAAGATACCCATAATAGCCTGGCGGAGCATAGGGATATCTGAACCAACAATAGAATGGACCTTCACCCCCTTCTTCGAGCCCATGGAGACAACAACATCTCCCATATAGGTGGCCCACTAAACCATTTGAGATCTAGATATTGTTGTCTTAAGAGATAGCCACCTCCCAAGAATCGGGACCCCCAATATGTGATAAACGTCCTCTAGGGTGATGGTCCACTCACCCCTAACTCCTGGAAATTGGAAAGTGTTTCGATCTGCATCCCAGTATGAAAATAAGTCACACAATATGTGACTAGTAGGTGCAACATGAGGGACCTGTGCAATCCTCCAAATGCCAGCCCTCTGTAGAGTATCCCGCTCTACCTGAGTAAGTGCCTCTAGCACTGCAGGAGCCAATCACACTCCCTCTCTCTGCTCCATCTGATGTACTCCTCCTTCTTCTACATTCACCCAAAATAGAGAAAAAGAGTAAGTTAGTAACATAATCCAACTAGAAAAATTACCAACAACATATAAAAATGTCAAAAATGCAAAGACAATTAAAAATTATATCTTCTTTTGCATTATGTTCAAAACCACCACCTGTGTAGAGTGGCGGTTTCCTAACCGCCGCCTTCTGAGGCAGCGGTCATGTAACCACCACCTTATGAAGCGGTGGTCCTATAACCACCGCCATCATATGGCGGTGGTCCCATGACCACCACTCTTGCATAGGATGCCGGTCCGCCCCAAATCGCCAAACGGCTCGAAAGCCCTAAAAACACTTAAAAAGAACAAAAAAGCACCATTTTAACTGAAATAAAGACCTACCCTATAGGTACCCCCCCTAGAGACTCATTTAAAACTAACATTTTCAAAAATAATCCCCCCAAGACCAAGATTTTAACATTTCTATATTTTAGGTTTAAAAATGATAAATTGAGGAGAACTAACCTGAGACTTTGTGGGTCGATATCCGATCTCGGAGGCATGATCATGATCTCACAACAGATTTTTTGACTGCACTCTCATTGAAAACGGTCACCATGGGTCCCAGAGCTCAAAAATCACCAAATTGACATGCGTAAATGAATAGTAAAATGAGTTTGTTTTACATATATATAGTATTCTAATTTTGTTTCAAGTGTTCTTTACAGAGTTGGAGCACCAACAGAGGTAAGTTCCTATCCCCGCGCAAATGGTAAGTCCTCATTTCATATTATTTTAGTATTATTTTTTGATTTGTTTTATCTATATCCACTTGAGTCCTCTTTTCATCTTGTAGATAGCGAGAATTTGGATGGTGATGTTTCGACACACGGGCATGATAGGTATAGCTTCTAACTCCCCATTTTGGGACCACCATACTCGGACCCACCATTTTATGCCTCTTCATGGCTAAAATGCTTCTCCGAGGGGGAAATATGTACGTACCCAAAAATGTAGGTACTGTACTATTGGAAAGAGGTTACGGAAACCCCAATGATGATTCAAGTCTCTTCGCAAGGTGTTTAGAATCCAGAAAAGCTTCACCAAGTATATGTTTACATCCCAAATGCTCTATCCAAGCTCCGTGTGCTTTGTTCTATCCTCTACCCCCTTTTTCTTTGCATTTTGGTCTTAAGTGATACGACCGCCACCCTTGCCTGGGTAGTGGTCCCGTGACCACTACCCAGGATAGGGCGGTGGTCTTGTAACTACCGCCCTACATAGGGCAGTAGTCCTGTGTGTGTTTTCTAGAACATTCTGACGATTACGTCAAACATAAAAATTCAAGTTTCACCCACATTCCTCAACCACTTTGGCTTGCATTTATGTTTTCCCACCGGTAAATAGTGTTTTCCCTTTGTTTATAGTAAAGGAGATCAATTCCAAGTTACCCTCTAGTAAATGCAAATGCTATAAATAGCCAACTTGTTTTCAAACAAATGGCCCCTCTCCTTCTCGAGTTTGATTATTCAGTTTGTTTGAAGTTCTTGCTTGAGTTTCAATAGTTTTATATTTTACATGAATTATCAGCCTCTCCTTTCTGTTTTAGAGATCATTTGATCTTCTTGCTTTCATCTTACTTCATTGTTGTCCCATACAATCAGTTTAGAATAAGGTAGTTTCATTTTTAGATTAGAATCCATTTAGAGTTACAAGGTTTGTTTTGTCACAAAAGATAGTTTCCAGAATTCTTTCGGTGCATATTTGCGTTGTATTCCCACAATAAATCCTGCTAGGAATTGCATAGTCAAGCTTTGTTCACTTGCACTATCCCTCTCTTACTTGCATTATATTCGGTTTATATCCAAAGATGCCATTGTTTGAGTATCTTCTTCTACTGACACTATCATATACACACTTTTCTGGATTCACGAGAACACGAAGGAACGAGGAGATCACACTGAGGGGACAAATCACACACAACTAGATTTACCACTGTTCTGTAAAATTCCAGGTTTGAGCCATATAAATTGTAGTTAAAATATATCAAATAGAGTAACAAATCATTTCATTTCAGTTAAAAGTTTGCTTTCAATATTTCCAGGGAAGTTGTGGGGAATGATAGCTTCTAAGAAGCTGTGATTTATTCCTCACTTCTGAGGTAATATTGGAGGTCTTTCGATTAAGCTAGTTAGTTATTTAAATATTTAGGATAAACTCAAAATTGCCGGGGAAAATAGCTATATCAATCTACCTTGATTTTTTTGATTATGTTATTAGATTAATTGTCCATTTTGTTAAAGTACTTCATCAAAAATACACAAGAAAGAATATATGCATAGTGTAGATATATCTTTCATAATTAGTTTATTCATTTTAGTTTAAAGTTGAACCATCTTTGCATGACAATCACGGGACCTAGAGAGCCTATAGATTACATTTTTGAACCAGTGGTACCTCAACCAAATCTCTCCACAAGACTAGCTGATATAGATCAAGACCTTAGAATTCAAGTTTTTCGAACGACAATAAACCTACAAACAATTAGTGAATAATTAAGAGAGGTGAATATTGAAGACGACAAGGCATAGACATTTTTGTTTAATCAACCCAACTACAGACTTCCTTGATAGGATATCTCGCATGACCATACAAGAACTCGAAAGAGAACAAATATTTGGTTACAATCCTTTAGTTCCACAACCCAATGCAGGAGACCTCCTCATCGACATAGATACTGGCTTACGTATTCAAGTTGCCAGAACACCTGTAAGGTATTATGAGAAAATCATACAACTTCTAGTTCTAAACATAGAAGCTGAAAAAGCTTATGACTATTGGATAGTCGGAAGGAGATATTGACTCCTCATATGACCATAGGAGGTCCACCACAACCACGAAATTACGGTTGTGATCCATAGGTCCCACAACCCAATGGGCCTACTGATCAATCAAACATTGACACTGGTTTATGCACACTAATATTTAGATCCTCACTACTTCTGCTTCAGACATCATTACACAGTTCTCCGTATTAAACGTAGCAGCCAATCAGGCTAGGGATTTCTGGACTAGACCAGAGAATCATCCATAAAACTTCGGAGGATCCACTACACCTCTCATCACCATTTTCCATGACCTTATCTGGAAATATACACGAAGCACCTATAGGTCATTTTCCACGTATCCAACAACCAATAAATAGGATCTCGAGAGCTCGACATTGATTGGAGCCTCCGAGCAGTTATTATATCCGAACGATCCATTACACCAATTTAGGTTAGGAGAGCCTTCTTTACCTTAGATTCACAGATTCCATTATTGCGTGTTGAGGATATAAGATTGCCCAACTAGTTTGTTTGTATCCATATATATTCCATTTCCACCTGGGTGTCTCAAAGACGACCTCGGGAGGTTAGGTGCAAAGAAGAGCTACTTATAGATTCTCATGCTCGCATGTCACTTTTCTATCGTATAGTTTCCTAAAATATTCAAAGGATAAATCATGTGGACCTTGTTCATACCACCAAAGAATGAAGCCTTTCCAAGAACAACGGTGGAGGTAGGTTTGGGAAAACAATGGTTTGTCTAGTAATGAAAATTCTAATGAGAATGGTTAAGTGTGGGGTTGATTGTCAAGATGAGGAGAAGCACGGTCGATACCTCCATAAACAAGATGAGTTTGAAGAAATGAGGGCTGAAGGAGATAGTATTTACTACATTAGGCTCATAGAGCGAGTTGTTTTTCGGGCCTCCCATCCGGTTTAGGCTTAGAGAGTGTATTAAGAGTTACAAGTTAATGCTCCCCTAGGGAAAGTTGTTACATTAAATATTCAAAGGATCAATCATCTAGTAGTTTGGATGTGGAGATGGAAAATATTGTAGATGCTTCATTTTAAGATATAGAGCTTTATAATGGAAGCATCACGTCGTTGGGTATGTAGGATATGTGACAAGCTTTAAATGGATTTAGATTGGTGGGGACCATAGAATTTTTAACTTTATGTTCATATCAATACAATGTGGATGTGATACAATGCATGATATGTATCCAAGGATGACCTAGTAACATGTTATATTAGAACTCTCCTACAAGATAGAAGAGCTCCTAAAGGATTTTAACACCTATTTTAATAGGTAATATGGATGTGCCTAATGTGGGAGAGAAGTTGCTACTAAATACGTAGAGAAAAATAGGTGATTACATAACTATAATATTGGGTAACTGAAGTTGTTTAAAGACATGAGATGAGATGATATTGATGATAGCACTATTATCATTTATAAATATTTTAACTAGAGTTTTGTTGATTTGGGCGGTGAATAAGAGAGGAAGATCATGATCTTTAGGATATAAAAATAGAATCTAAAAGTCCTCAAACGTGATGGTATAAGACATTTTAAGGGTGCCAATGGTGTAGAAAAATGGATGGGGTCATCAAATGGTACTAAAATGGTTTGGAGTGATTTAATCATGGATTTCTTGATATTATGGAGGGTTTTGAACGAGCTTGTAAAGAGATATTTTAATGGGATATTGATGTAACTATATGAGGAAAATGTTGTGTATGGATGTTGTGAATTGAGTTTGAGGTGCCATAAGGATGGAAACCCTAGATTTGAAAGATGAAGGGGTGGATGATTCAAAAGGAGTGATTGAGATATAACTAGGTCCATTTTGATTTCAAGCTTTCAAATCCTAAGTGTGTACTCTTATGGTTATATAGACGACATCAATATCGAAGAGAGGGGTTTTAATGGAAGAATCCTTGATTTCAATAGATATGATGTAAAATGATTGTTTAGAATTACTATGTTTAAAGGTTTGAAAAGTAGGTTTAATTTAATGTTTGAATTTGGTTATTTCGAGATTAGTACGTGGATTGTGACGATTTTTTTATTGGGAGAAGTCCTTTCCTAGAGATACTTAAAATTATGGCATGGAGGTATTTGTAGTCCCTCTGTTTGGTATCATGGGATTTGATTTTAAGTAAAAATGCCTATATAGTAATACCGGGAAGGTTTTCACTCTTGATGATTTGAGGGCTTGATAGTGTGAAATGTTATGATTGCTAATTGTACAAGTTTTTCAAGGATTTTAGTATAATATCCTGACATGGATTCGAGATGTTGATGGATGTTGGATATTGTTTGATGGTTTATAAGTATGAGATACTTGAGTTATGTATTATGTGGAAAATTTAGGTCCTAGTCGAGGGAAAGGTTTAGATTCTCGTGATAGTTATTGTAAGTTTGGATGATGGATGCAGTACCATAATGGAAGGTAAGGGCATCATATCCTATGGTGTGTTTGTCTAGTGAATTCCTTGTGGGACTTCTATCTTTCTAAATAGATGATTTGTACATATTTGTATTGGATTACCAAGATTTTTAACTCAATGTTGAGCTACATGGTCTTGGAAAGAGTTATTTAAAATCTCAATGATGCACTTATTTTCTTGTGATCTTGGAGGGATGATATGGGGAGTTTCTATGTGAGTAGATGTGGTAGATTATGTATGTTGTGACATGGACGGACTTGAGATATCATTTGTGAGGATATCCGAAGAGTTATGTTGTTTGACTAATTTTTCGGTTGTCGAAAGAGATGGTACTACGGATGTTGGTGAGATCTTGTTGATAGTGTTGATGATTCTAAACCTTTAGGTTTGTCATTGTTAGAAGAATTTTTAAAAGAAGAATTTGTCTTTGGTTTTTTAGATTGTATGTAACTTTACCATTAGGGTGTGAAGTTTTAAATATAGATGTTGTTAAGTATAATTAGTAGTGGCGTCGTAATTTCTATTTTATTAATAGAATGTTGTTAAGTATAATTAGTAGTGGCTCCAATAGATAAAATTAATGTGTAGTAATGACGTGCCACCAATAGAAGATAAAGTAGAGTACAATAAAGTAGATCAAAGTACAAAAGGAATGTTGTGGTAAAAAGTAAATATTTGTAAGTAAGTGGTCGGTAATGTTAAAATGTCAAAGTTGGGGTAAGTAGAGAAGTAGGGTCTACATGATTAGGAATTAGAAATATTATATTTGTAATAAGGACAAAGAGTGATGTCATAAATATTTTGTGTATTTTATTTGTGGAAAATTCTAAAAAGGTGGAACCCATGTGAGATGATAAGGTTTATCTTATCTTAGAAGATAAGCCTACATGTAAAGGCAAGAGTTTAGGCATGGAATATGATTGGCCGGAAGAGATTTCCTATCCTATCTTAGAGATAGGGTGGATAAGCCTAAATTCCTATAAATAAAGAGGCCACCCCCTCATTTAGCATAGAAGGAAGTAGTGAGAAATATTGTATGAGTAAGTGTGTAAAGGAAGCCATCATTTTGAAGGTGTGTTAAAGAAGCCATTAAGAGGTGTAATTGTGAAGTTTCTCCCATAGTTATTGTTGGAAGGCAAGTGAAGTCAGTAACACTTGAAGTACCTCATGGGTGAGATTGTAACAATTTCATGTTGATATTATAATTTACACCTATATTTTCAGATTTTTCATCATTCCTTCGTATCATAGTCTATGGTATTCTTGTGTTATGTTTGTTGTTGTGTTTCAGATTACATCCACCAAACTAAAGTTGTGCATTAGTAAATAATCATAGCATGAGGAGTTCCGGTGGTGAATTATCATAGTGCTGGATTGGTGATGACATTTTGGTTCCGTTGCGGGACCATTCCTCGTTGGTGGATTTTCTGGAGAGATATTCCCACTTAGTCAGAAATCATTTGGAGGGTAACCTTGTTTTTATTGTGCATAGTAGTTACCATGGTAAAGTCACTTTTTACCGTGAATAGTATTTACCATAGTAACTTCACTTTTTACCGTGAATAGTATTTACCACAGTAACTTCACTTTTTACCGTGAATAGTGTTCAGTTTTTACCGTAAATAAGTCATGTAAAGTCAGTTTTTACCGTAGTAAGTCAAGTTTTACCATAGTTTACCGTGGTCATTCCTATTTTATTGTAGAAAGGTGTAAAGTCACTTTCTATTGTAGTGAGTCCAATTATTTGTGCACATAAGTCTTGTTGATTGTACTTGTGAGTTGGTATTTCATTGTGGTTACTTTTAAAAATGGGGAAGATTCCTATTTTTTCAGCCCAATCTAATGAAGATGCTTCCTCTTTCATTCAAGAGTTTAAACGATCTTGCATTTGTAATGGCCTCATAAGAAGGGAACAATGGATTGAATTTTTTCCTACCTTTTTGGATGGTTCAACACTTAGGTGGTTTGAAACACTAGGTGATAATGTGAAAAACTCATGGGATTTATTAACTGAAAGTTTTCTTGAAGAATTTGGTGAACAACAGAAATATGCAGATCTCATGATCGAGATCACAAAGCTATCCCAAGGAGAGAAGGAGAAGATAAGAGATTATCATGCTCGTGTTCTAGAGCTAAGGAGGAAGCTCGATGCCTAGATCGGAAGGAAGGATTAGCGGATGGGTTGATGAATGGCGTGGATAATCTCCTCTGTAAGCACTTCATTCTTGGGATGAAGCCAGAGATCAGACAACGAGTGAAGTATGACTGCCTAGCTACCATTGAACAAGCAAAAGGAGATTGCAAGAAGGCAAGAAGAAAGCATGGAAGAGGAGCCCAAAGAAATTGTTGCTAAAGTAGAGCCTACACCAGCACCTTTGGTCAGAATCCACAACCACTCTCGGTGAGCACAAATATTTCTCCTAGTACATCTACTGAGTATGAAGATCTGCTCAGGAAGATGGGCCAGTTAACTATTAATCTTCTTCAAGGAAAGGAATTTAGTTCTCAGGGAGGAGATAGAGGTCAAAAAGAAATATTTTGAAGTTGTATGTTATGGTTGTTATAAAAAGGGTCATTATAAGTATAATTGTCTAGATAGAGCTTCTACATCTGGTACAAGAGATAATGATAAAGGAAAAGCACCTGTGAATTCTTTTGATGTAGTAGATAAGAGCATAAATAATGAAGTAGATGTGTTTGTAACAAAAAGAAAGAAAGAAAAAGATAACCAAGATGGAAATGATCCTAAGAAGATGAAAGGAGAAACTAGTAAGAAACATAGGAGAAGAAAGTTGGGTGTGCAGGATTTTCTAATTTCACAGGGACAAGGACCATACTCCATCTTAGAAGATCTATCCAAAAGGCCTGCAAATATTACATATGGTCAACTCTTGGCTATGTCTTCTGAGAAGAGGTGGGAGCTGCGAAGTGGACTCAATGCTCGATGAAGGAAGGAGGTTGAGGTCCCTATTTTGGAGGCAGAGGTGGATCCCTACGCTCCACAAGCTGAGGTATTATGTAATGGTATTTCAATTCATGATGTCTTAGTTGATGGAGGTGTTGCAGTTAATGTAATGACCGAGTCTGTAATGAATATGTTGGGTTTAAAAATTGATCGCCCCTCAACACTTATGTTAAGGTCATTAAATAAGGAAAAACTAAACCAGAAGGTGTAGTTTCAAATGTGGAAATATCTATTATGGGTGTTGTATGTGTGGTAGACTTTCAGGTGATGAAAAATGGTACTTGTTGCATACCCAATGTTGTTGGGAAGACCATGGCTAAGGAGAGTTCATGTAAGAAACTACTGGAATGAAGGCTTCATGACACTTGGATGTGGTAGAGAGAGGGTGAAGATAAACGTGATCCCTCGGCATCATAAGGTAGAACCTGTGGATTCAAGTGATGGCGATGATTGGACATCCTCTGATTACTCTAGTACCAGTGAAGTGGACACCGAAGATGAAGAAAGTGAGGTTGATGTTTGGTCATGGATATCCTTCCAGTCACACGACTCATGACCCCATAAAATTATCTGAAGAAGAAATTGATGATCGTCTCCAACAAATAAAGATTGGTGATGTTGTGATGGAGAGTGAGAAGGAATCCTACCTCTAGCTCTTTCGAAGGTACATACACATATTCACTTTTGATTACAAGGAACTCCATCAAGTAAGTTGGGTAGAACATTCTATTGAGTTGGTAGATGGTGTTAAGCCCATAAAGCAAATGCCATATAGAATGAATCCTAATTTTTCCAAGACTGTAAAAGAAGAAATAGATAAGTTACTTGATGCAGGATTCATATTTGCTTTGTGGAGAATTCAGAATGGGTTTCTCCCATTGTGATCTCAATAAAAAAGAATGGGAAACTATGCATTTGTGTTGATTATAGGAAGCTCAACAAGGAAACAAAGAAGGATCATTACCCTCTTCCATTCTCAGATCAGATCTTGGATGAAGTAGTGGCAGGAGTGCTATAGTTTTGCTGATGGATATAGTGGATACAACCAAGTTCGTATAGCGAGAGAAAGATCAGTTGAAGACCATGTTCACCACTCCTTGGGGAATGTTTGCTTATAGAGTTATGCCTTTTGGGTTGTGTAATGCTCGGAAACGTTCCAGCGCTTGATGAATAGGGTGTTTGAACCCTACATTGGGAACTTCATCAGAGTATTTCTGGATGATTTTTGCATCTATGGGAGCAAGATGGACTACCTACACAGATGGAGACAACATTTCAAAGGTTAGATGAAGCACAAGCCTCACTAAACCCTACAAAGTGTGTCTTTGGATGTTCTAAAGGCATTTTGTTAGGGCATGTTGTATCCAGAGATGGTATTAGTACTGATCTTGATAAAGTTTCAAAAATCAAAGAGTTACCATTTCCTATGAATAGAAGTAAGTTGAGATCATTTTTAGGCCATGTGGGTTACTATAGAAGGTTCATCAAGAATTTCTCAAAGATTACACAGCCACTAACCTAGTTCTTGAAGAAGGATGTTACTTATGAACCAGGAAATAAGGCACATGAAGCTTTTGAACAACTGAAGGAAGCTTTGGTGTCTTCACCTATTTTAAAGAATCCAGATTGGAGCAAGCCATTCATTGTGTATACTGATGCCTCAGATGTAGCACTAGGAAGTACTCTGAGCCAAAAGGATGAAAATGGGAATGATCATCCAGTTTACTTTGGGAGCAGACAAATGAGCAGTGCTGAGGTAAATTATATTATAATTGAAAAAGAGGCTCTAGCTATCATTTTTTTGTAAAAGTTTAGAAATTACTTGCTAGGGCAGAAATTTATAGTTGTAACAGATCATCAGGCTCTAAAATATATTGTAAATAAGCCTAACCCATCAGGGAGGATAGCAAGATGGATAATTTTGCTACAAGAATTTGAATTTGATATTATAGATAGGCCAGGAAAGAAGCATGTCAATGCAGATGCACTCTCTCGAGCCTATGATGGTTTAGGTTCATCTTGTGATGATGATGATTTCCCAGATGCAACATTGTTATCCCTTGACACAATCCCTAGTGAATACATAGATATTTGGAATTATCTGAATGAATTCAAGTTTCCTGATGGTGCCAATGCAAAGACTAAGAGGAAGATTACTCAAGCCAGTCATCCATATTCTATTCTGCATGGAGTATTATTTTGAATAGGACCTGATGGATAGTACAAGAGAGTAGTTGGATGTGATCAAGGGAAGGAGCTGATAGAAGAATTCCACAATGGTACATGTGGAGGACACTTCTCTAGACAACTTACACAAGAAGGATCTTGGATGCAGGTTATCACTGGCCCACTCTTTTTAGAGATTGTTATAATTATTGTAAGACATGTGATATTTTTCAAACACATGGTAACCGTAAGACTTCATTAGCTCCATTATGCCCTATTCTTCCACTTGGTCCCTTTGAAAAGTGGGGAATAGACATTGTAGGTCCACTTCCAACTACCCCATGCCAAAATAAGTATATTGTAGTTGCCACAAATTATTTAACCAAGTGGGTTGAAGCTAGGCCATTGAAAACAACTTCCATGGATGAAGTGGCAAGGTTCATATATGAACGCATTGTCACTAGATTTGGTTGCCCATTAGAAATTGTAACAGATCAAGGAAGCCACTTCATTAATGAGGTGGTAGAATCCCTAGTCAACAAGTTTTCTATTAAGCACAGGAAGGAAACAACATACAAGCCAAGCACAAATGGACAGGTGGAACAAATTTTTTTGTGTTATGTCAAATTCTAGCAAAAGATGTAGCCTTGTAGGTACATAAGTGGGATAAAAGGATTCATGCAACATTGTGGGCATATAGGGAAACATCAAAGTCAGCAACAGGATACTCCCCATTTCAGTTGGCTTATGGCATTGATCCAGTTCTTCCTATTGAGTTTGATATTCCCATTGTGAGAGTTATGAAAAATGAAAGGATGGATGAAAGTGATTCAGTAAAAGAAAGGTTGGTGCATCTTCATTTGCTAGAGGAAATGAGGGAAATAGTGAAGGATACAAGCTATAAGAAGAAAATGAAGCAAGAAGGAATACTTTGATCAAAAGATCCGTTGGTCTCCATTTCATGTGAATGACTTGGTTCTAGTATATGATTCCAGATACAAAAAAAAAGAAGGAAAGAAAATTTCTTCCCAAATGGATGGGGCCCTACAAAATAGCAGTTGTGTATGAAAATGGTACATATCGACTGGAGGAATTGGATGGTACTCCCATTACGAAATGGGTCAACCATGACAAGTTAAATATTTTCCAGGCACCAGCTTCAGAATGTCAATAAGAGTCTACTCCGAGGACGGAGTAGAAGCTAGGAAGGGGAAAATGTCGACATTAAAATTTTCCTCCGTAATTTCTATTTTATTAATGTATGTATTAGGAATAAGATGTTGTTAAGTATAATTAGTAGTGGCGTCAATAGAAGATAATGGTGCTGTTAGTATGGTGCTGCCAATAAAGTAGAGTATGGTAACAATCAAAGTACAATAGGAATGTTGTGGTAAAAAGTAAATATTTGTCGTAAGTGGTCGGTAATGTTAAAATGTCAAAGTTGGGGTAAGTAGAGAAGTAGGGTCTACATGATTAGGAATTAGAAATATTATATTTGTAATAAGGACAAGGAGTGATGTCATAAATATTTTGTGTATTTTATTTGTGGAAAAGTCTAAAAAGGTGGAACCCATGTGAGATGATAAGGTTTATCTTATCTTAGAAGATAAGCCTACATGTAAAGGCAAGAGTTTAGGCATGGAATATGATTGGCGGAAGAGATTTCCTATCCTATCTTAGAGATAGGGTGGATAAGCCTGAATTCCTATAAATAAAGAGGCCACCCCCTCATTTAGCATAGAAGGAAGTAGTGAGAAATATTGTATGAGTAAGTGTGTAAAGTAAGCCATCATTTTGAAGGTGTGTTAAAGAAGCCATTAAGAGGTGTAATTGTGAAGTTTCTCCCATAGTTATTGTTGGAAGGCAAGTGAAGTCAGTAACACTTGAAGTACCTCATGGGTGAGATTGTAACAATTTCATGTTGATATTATAATTTACACCTATATTTTCAGATTTTTCATCATTCCTTCGTATCATAGTCTATGGTATTTTGTGTTATGTTTTTGTTGTGTTTCTAGATTACATCCACCAAACTAAAGGTTGTGCATTAGTAAATAATCATAACATGAGGAGTTCCCGGTGGTGAATTATCATAGTGCCGGATTGGTGATGACAGATCGAGAAAAAAATTTGATAAATTTCATTTGTGGAAGGGAGAAGGATAGTTTATTAATGATTCCTTTTCATCTAGTGATGAAATCAACAATGGAATCATCCTCAAATTATTTGATGGCATACAATTTGGTGATAGATATTTTACGGATGATGTTGATAGAAAAGTGTTCTAATAAAAACTATGTTATTTGTGCATATAAATAGAGGGAGTGTTGTGGAATACTATTATACCAATCAAGGACAACGCCATCCAAGGACATGGGGAATGTCAAAAACATGATGTCCTTACTATAGAAGTTGATGAACTTTGTGAATTACCAGTGTGGAAGATATGCCCTTAAAGGTATAGATGGATTGATAGGTTCATTACAAATTTGTTCGTAGGAAAGGTTGTTTTAGGTCCCATAGTGGCAACTTCAAGGCTAGTGATTATGTTCATTAATTCTTGCATGGGATCATTTTGAGGTTTTTGGATGTTTGAAGAGGAAGGGTTGGTTTGGTTATAAGTGAGAGGGTTTGATTGTTGATATAAATGATATGGTGATAGAGTATTTTGAGAGAGAGGAATGTTTCATGGAATGTTGTGAGTGTATTGAGAGACTAACTTGATTGCAAGGAGGATTGCATATACTAATAGGGGTGTGGGATAGAATTGTTGATGAGGGGATGTGATGATTGCGGGATGTATTGAGAAGAGATATAACTATCTTGTGGCATACCGATAGTGGACGCTTGTTGTGAGAAAGGATGAGTACTAGTAATGGAACTTATGTCGATGGGTGGAAGATATGTAGGAGCGAACAAGAATAGAATTTGAATTATGAATGTAGGCTATTGAGATGTGGTTGGTTGTGATGTGACTAACGAAGAGGTACAATAAGGTACACTAGAATAAGCTGGTCAAAGGAGGAGGATCCATGGAGGCTTCATGACTAGCTGTGAATGGGGAGGTACTGATATAAGTTTGTGTAATATATGGGCTAGAAGAAGAAGCCAATGATGTAGGTCCTTGTTGACTAATTATATTTTGTGATTATATGGTATTGAGGTCAAAGATAGTAATGAGAGAATATGGAGTAGGTGCTAAGGTTCCCGTATTACTAGTGGAGGGTAAGGAGACATATACTCTATAAATGGCTGATAGTAGTGATTGATAAGTCAGAGTAGTTTCAAGTAATGGTAGTAATAGATGGTAGATACTAAGGGTGACTGGGTTGGAGTCCAAGATTTCTATGAATACTAGGTCACCACTATTGAATAATTTTGGAATAAAGTATGGGAGTTCCGGACTTTCTATCACATCTTACCTCACACTAGGAAAATTCAGAGGTTCTTGAGTTATTTCTATGGATTGTTAAAGTGGCTCTAACTTGTTTATGGTATTTTGAAGATGATAATGTTGTCTAGTAAAAACTATGAACTGAACAAATAAGAAATAAAGATGATTATTTTTAAAAGAATAAAAAACCACCACAATCAATATAATGTTTTTAGATTATCTTGATTAATTTAGAAATATGTGAAAAAATTGTTTACAAAGAGGTACTAAGAATAAGGAAAGCTAGAGTTAGTTTTAGGTGTGTTAAGGATGAATTCCTCGATATACCTGAAGGTATGAGAGGCACACATCTCTGTTGGTGTAAGTACAAGGTGTGATATTGGGGCCTACCCCTTTACTTCATGGTCTGACAGTGATAAGGGTGTTAAGTGCTTAGCCAATATACCACCCACCAATTATTTATACTCGGATAGAACACAAAGTTGGCTTCCCCTTTAGGGATGAAATTGAAGTAGGTAGACCTAGAAAGAGATGTTTAGATTCCAATTTGATTTATTATGTGGTTTGGTTGTGTGTGAGGGGAAACTATGAATGAACTCCTTTAACTCCTACTTAAACTAGATGAGAAATCAAAGATGAAAATTATTTTTAAGATTCGAGAATAAGATTGATTTCGATGAAAGCAGGCCAAAAAAATGTGATGTTGAAAGAAAACAGAGAAAAGTGAAGTGTACCTATGTTCACTAAATAATCTCTTTTTAAATTTTCTTATTTAACACATTTTTGAGAAAGCAACGTCAAAGAACTCTGAGATGAAAAGTTAGATGATTTGATAAGAAACAAAATAGGAAAATATTAAATTTGAAAAAGGGACCAAAGGTCCCATCAAGCATGTCGGGATGTTTAAGATGAATTTTAGTTTATTATTTATTATAAAAACTAAATCACCAAAAAATTTAAATAACAGGGTTTAACAATACCTACGTCAACAAATGTCGAGATGTGGGTGTAAATGAATACGATAGACTCCTTCCAACAAATGAGAGAGCTCGCACATACATAGATAACTTAACAAGATAGATATTAGATAATATGGTGATGAGTTCCTTGGAAAAGGATAATCCTAGGAACCATTGGGCTTCCTTTAAAGAGTTTCAAATCATTTTGACAATCAAGTGATAAATGATATGATAAAAAAATTATAGTTAGAAATATAATGATGAGATAAAACTAATCTTCCATGAGGATAGGAAGACCTTGATTTGTGTAGTAGATGTCCCGAGGATAATTTTGTGGCAAGATAAATTTCCTTAAAACACTCGATACACTCTTGTTTAAATATGTCCTGTATTTCTTAGATGATTGCTAGCTGGTTCTCAATTTCATCTATGTTCAATGTTAGGATGATGACATAAAAGGATCAAATCTTGTACAATGTTATATTGGTCCCAAGAAAAGGGATGAGTGATGATCGAAAGGTCATAAATACTATTGATAAAGTGTGTTTGACTTGGAATAATTATCTACAAGAAAATAACACTTGGAAATAAATAGATTAGAATTAAAAATATTGTGATAAAGATTAGAAATATGCAAAATGTGATAAAGGGGTTTGGGATAGGGATCCTTTGGCGATTAAAAGGAATTATAGGTAATTCAGATAAATTGTTGGTGATTCAAAGGATTCATGGGTGATTTATGTGTAAAGGTAGATTTGATTCAAATTTAAAGTTTCAGACTTCTAAAATGATATTAAATGATTGAATTATTTTGATACCAAACACATAGATGGAATGCCAATATAAAGAGATAAGATGTACCTTATTTATGATGTAAAAAAAGATGATAACGATGTAAAAGAACCTTTTGATGGTACATGATCTTCAAGGATTTGTGGGATTGATAGAAGTCTAGGATGTTGTAGATGATTTCGTTTTGATGTACAAAGTGTCAAGGATTCACTACAATGTATAGGGATTTGGATTTAGGAAAGTTGATGGGTTTTTATAGAATCACCGATGATTAATCAGAATTACCTAAGCGATCGGAAAAAGTGTAAAAATCACTTGGAAATGGTTTCAACCACTTCCAAATGAGTTATTTCAGATTTAAAAGTGAGTAGAAATGTGTTAGGGAGGTTGATATTTTAGGCTAAAATGGGTTAAAATAGGTATTACGTGGTTTATGTGGTTTTAGATTTTTAGGGTGAGGTAAATAGGTATTTATGGGGGAAAAAGTATGATTTTATGGGGGTGAAATATGGTTTATGTAACAATAATAAATCTTAGTGTTTTAAATGTAAATGTGAGGAGTGTGGATAGGTCATGCAAGGTGCTAAAAACTAGTTTCTACAAGATGTAGTAGGCTAGGGCTAGAAATACCAAACAATAGATATTTTGGATATGTAATCCTGGGAAGAAAGAAGGGAAATATTAATCTTGAAAGGAAGATGAGTATAAGGAGAGTAAGGATCCAAGTTAAAGGTGCAAAAAACAATAAAATGATCAGAGAGGGAAATTTCATTAATGGTGGAAACATAAGGAAAGTAGAAATTTGACTTGATAAAAGTGCGACATAAAATAAGTCAAGTCTGCTAAGCCACCATTGAAATCTAACTTGGTTATTAGACAAGGTCAACCAAATTATTGTATGTGATTTGGGACATCCAAAAATGGGATCAAAGAATCCAAAACATTTGCGATATTGAACCCAAGATAAAAATTCCTCAAAGGAGAGGGGGATGATTAGGACCAATTGTAGTGTCTTTCATAATCAACCTTGTTAAAATCACCTTATAAAATACACTATGAATGGGGAAGGTTTGAACTCATCTAATTCAACAAATTTTCATGTTCTACTTGTGATATTTAGAGATAAATTGAACAATATATAATGATTCACTCCCAAACTCATATTATATCCTAAACACACTCATGTGTAAGGTCTTCATCTTCATGAGAGGTACAATAAAGTGAGAAGTTCTTATAAATGTAGTGAAGGATAAATATATGAACAAAGCCACTACCTTTAATCTCTTGAAGGAAGATCAGCTCAGAGAGGTGATTTTATAGAACCCTGTTGATGTGGAACTTCTATTTAGGTATGGTGAGCCCCAAAAATTCCATGAGAGTAGAGTGAGCTTCATTGGACACCACTAGAAAAGGTTGTTCCACTTCATTATTAAAAGGAAAGGATAAAAGATCACAATATAGATTGGGGAAAGGGGAGAGAGATGGATTTCTTCCAACACATTTCATTGATGGGGATTTCTCTACACCATTAGCTTGGACTGTAGATACTTTGTGAGGGTGCCTAAATATGAATTTGGCTAGTACATTAGGACCACTGAGTAGAGATTATACATTGTGAGGAAGACATGGTTCTCTTTCCAATATCCTTCCAATTTTTAGGAAGATGGATGGCTTTAACTTGAGTTTTAGGAACAAAATTGGGAGTTGAGTTAGAAAAGAGGAGATGGGTATCATTATTCTGTTAAATATGGCTAAGAATAGTGGAACCAAGGTCATTCAAGGGTAAATATGGTGTTTTAGGTGGAACTAAAGTATTATTGTCATACTTCCTCACATTAAGTTCATCTATCATTTATTTCTTGAGCTTACATTTGGGGTGTATATTCCTAATTTTTACTTTTCATCTTTCATACCTATTACTAAAAATTTCCTTTGTGTAGATAAGGATCAATGATGAATCTATTTCTTGAGTGGGAACCTTAAGGGACCTTTTAATAATGGGGAATGATTATTCGTGTAATAATTATGGGATAGAGAAAATACACAAAGAAAGTATCAATATGTGGTCTAAATATTAGTTGTCCTTGCATTAGTTATTCTTGTCCCATTATGTCTCATGCAAATTTCATGCTCAACACTTTACTTGCATCTCATCACCTAGAACTTTGTTCATCCATTTTCATGATCTATGACCCCTATTTTCACTTTCCATGACATATAACCATTGTTGATGCCATCTCCTATGGGTGATGGTGTTAGTGTTAGGTTTTTTCTAGCCAACACCATCACCTATGGGTGATGGTGTTTTATATATGCTCAACACATCTTGTCATTCATAAAGGAAATAATATGCAATATTAGGAACTTTTATATGCTCTACTCTTTTGTGTCAACTTTGCATCGATTGTTTATCTCTTGGTTCATCTTGCACGTAACTTGGATTGGATTGGATACTCTTTTTCTCGACTGGGTTGCTTCTATTATTGGGTAATTTATAGTGAGTCACGAGACAAGAGCTGTGTTCCCCTTATCCACCTAATTATGATTCTAACTTGGCACAATGATTCTATGGAGAGATAGATGCATCAGTGACCACCCCATAGGTAAGTTCTCTAACTCTCTTTTTCATTTTACATATATTAGTTCATTTCCCTTCCCCATTACTCTATGTTAGCTTAATGTTGCATGTACATTGATACTATTTAGCATAGTGCTCTTATTTTATCAGCTTCTTAGCTTTTCTTTATCTACATTTCAGTCATATTGTGCATGTTTGTTGATGGTGTAAATTAACTTGCAACAATTAATATGTTGTTCACTAATTCATAGTCATTTAATCATCAAACCAAGGGACGTAAAATTTCAATAATGTCAGTGTTGTATGCATAGTTACAAAAATTTAGAAGGTATGGAAAGAAATAGATTTCACTAGTTTACTTTCTAAAAAAATCTTGAAAGTACAATACTTGAAACAAAACTCAGAACTGAAAGTAAATGGATTCTAACACTATGATTGAAAGTAAATCTTGTAAATTTAGAATACAAATAAAGAGGTAAATTACTTCCTATCCTAATCATGAAATGAAATAGAGAAACAAAACTATGGATGGGTTTAGTAGAGAAAAAATGGGCCCTGACTTGGGTGTTAATCCCTCCTAAGGATTGTAACTAAAAGCTACTGAACAAAACTCAGATTATTTATTGAATTTGCATGAATATTACATCTAGGAACAAAAGAAACTTCTATATATGCGTACTCTCTATTCTCTAATTCTCCATCTAGATCTCTACATACATTTCCAACATTAATCTCTTTCTCTTATACTCCTCAATTACAGTAAAATGTGAGAAGAAGAGTTCAACTAGGATTTCAAACAGACTAAGTAAAATATCTTCAATGAAACAAGTGGAAGATCTTAAACAGAACAACAAGAGTTTAAACACATGTAATGAAACTAACTAATAGTTGTATAAATATCAAATACATAACTAAAGTAACCATCAAGTTCTTGAAATCACATATTTAACTGATCAACCAATTCTTCAGTGAGTTGTAATGCGTAGTCAGATATATTGAGTTATCTTCAATTCTCATGTTCTATTTTATAACTTCATCTTCCACGATATGTACAAACTTGGAGTGTAATCCTTCACATTCCTAGATATCTTCATAATCGTGGCTCCTTTGTTATAGGTGATCTTCTTTGGATGTGTATGGGTGTATGCAGACATGTCCTTTAGTTGTAGGTGATTCCATTTTGCTTTGTGGATGGGTCTATTCTTTGTATACTGAGTTCTTTGCATATAACAAGTTTCTTGAAAATAAGAGTTATATCACACAAAGCATCATTAAAATAACTTATTACAACCATAAGAACAAATGCATACTCAAAATACCACAAAATAAATATAATTAGTGATAACCATATTAATCAAGTATATATGCCATAAGTTCAATTTAAGATGATAGTGTTCAACAATATATTGTAAATGCAAGGACATAGCTTCACTTTGAATTATAAAAATTACGGATGAGGAGGTTTTATAAAACATAATTTACATGACTCATCACACCCTCGGGATTTATTTTTAAATATCCTCATTTAAGTGGTTCAATTTCCTACTTCGAAAAGAGCATAAAAACATGAAGTCAAATGGTGTCATTGTCCCTTCCTCTTATATGAAGAAGTAACCACCGTTTATCTTTAACCTCGAATAACTATGTTTTGTATCACTTCAATCGGTAGTTTTCATTTGTCCATGGCGGTATTGGAAAGTGGAAGATTAAGGGATGATAGTAAAAACTAGGTACCTACACATTAGGTATAAATGTCAATGTATGCATTCACTCTTTTTAGATTTGACATGATATTTGGATAAAAATGCATTTCTTTCCGTTGCAGCTCATGAGTCATCTCATTCTAGCACATATTGTATGCTTTAAGTATATGTATTCCATGGTCCTTAATCATGTCCTTGAATTCCTCATGTGTTTCTTTCCTCATTTTCCATACTCTCTTTTTGATCACCTTCTTCTTCGTATACTTTACATACTGTTCTACAACTTCTCTAGTTTTATTAGCTTTAAACTTGACCATCAGTGGCTGCACCTTCTCCAAATTCATGTATTCCTCCATTTTTCTTTCTCTATCCAACTCATTCACAAAATAAGAACAAAGTGCTTTAACTAGAACATATCCAATGTATAGGAATGGAATCTAATCCCTATCATATTCAAGATAATAGTTGTACATGTAGCTCATTCATATAATAGGAGTTGAATTTCATGAGGAATGTTCAGATATAACCTAAAGAAGCTCCTAGCTGCACTTATTTCAAATGGTATCTCAGAATTGATACAAGTGAGTTTGAGTTGCAACATATTTTCCTTAAAAAGATAACATAAACATTGGAGGGAGGCTGCATTTGAATATTTCATGGGCCACCTAAAGGGTATCTTCTTTCTTTTTCTTTAGCCTTTGAATTTCCCTATCTTTTTCCTCAATTTATTACTTGTGCTGGAAGATGAGTTCTTATTTTTCTCTTTCCCACTTTCCTTTTAACCTATTTACATAGGTTTTAAATTGATTCACCTGTAATCAAACGAAGTTGTTTGTGTTTCCATCTCCCTACAAAATGGTTTGACATGCTCTCTTTTAACTTCTTGAATGAAAATTTGTGGTTGTAATGGGGATACATTCAATTGCTGCATGTTATCATGTGCTATTTTTTCCAAAAATGATGGTGTAAATGGTGGTGTATACCCCCGAGGTTTGATCAATTACATCTTCCTCAACAATAGGAGTTTTTTTATACTTGTTCAAATTTTGACATACAACTTCCTTTCCTCAATTCCATGTACTAGGTACTCAATGAATTCCTCAACTGAATGGGGCATGTGTTCATTTTCAATTTGTTCATCAATTTCATTTTTTTTTCCTCATTTCCTTCGATACATGAATTGTTTGGTTGATTTCCTTAACAATTTATTCTCCCATCTTCTCCTCATGACATTACATTTTAGAAATTGTCTCATTTGTATGAGTTTCCTCTACATGCTCATCCATGGACTCTTTAGGGTATTCATGTTTGGTTTCTTCGCATCTTCTTCCTTTTTTTCCGCATGGCCCTCTATCACACACTTTGTCTCCACATCCCGAGCTTCTTCTTTTAGCCCCTCCATGGGATATTCAGGAATTTTTCTCATAAAATGTAGCATCATCACCTCCCTGCACTATCTTCATGGGATCACTATTATCCTTGCAGCTTCCACATCACTATCAAGTGATGTGGTCTATGAATTTGTTTTCTTTGAGGTTTTGGCCCTTTAGCTTTTAGTCATGAGAGCACCTTGGTGGTGTAGGAGTGAACTTGTAAGGATTCCTTATACCCTTGGAGGTAGATGATTCAGGAGTATAGAATTCTAAGAGGGTTTCATTAATAAAGATTCTTTTAGGGAAGATAAGAACATGATTTTCTTCAGCAGGTGGTAAATTTTCGGAGGCATGGTGTTCTCCAGGTTGTTGTTCAAGTTGGGAGGTTGATGGTACACCCTTTGTGATATGCTCAGAGGTGCTCTCAATATTATTTATCTTCTTTCTCCTCTTTCCCAACAAATCATTTATATCTCTTGACCTTGAAAAATCCTCCCACCTTATTTCAGGATGATCCCTCTGTAGGGTATGCTTTACTATCATGGTTATGAGGCAGTGGTGTGAAAGTGCATACCGATTCTTATGTGCCTCCCTAATAATCTTCTTCAATGTATCATGTAATAAATTTGGCACATTCACTTGTCTATTATTATTTAAGTGATTTAAAAATTTAAATTGAACTGTATTCAACCTACAATATCTTCCCTCATAGGTAAAATACTTAAGAATTTAATTTGAAATCTCAGCCTAGAAAGGTTTAAGAGAAGTTATTTGTGTACCTTTCCTATTTGAGATAAATTATTTATCAACATAAGAAAATTCCATCTAAGATGCCTGCAATTATCCTTCTATGGAAATGGTTCTCCCTATGCAGTATTCCGATTACCTCTGCCAAGATGTCATAATTGATTCTTACTGTTAAACCCTTCACTTTTGCTTCTCCACTACTGAATGTTTTAGTAAACTCTTTGACCATTGATTCATTGAAACCTTGAAATATATTTATGTAATCAAGCCAACCATTATATTGAAATTATTGTAAAATTGGAGGGTTACTAAGAAGCTGAGAATGCTCTGTGGGTTCATGTCGTATCAGTTCTCCTCCCATTGTGAACTTGGAGCTTTCTCTAGTCTCAACACGTAATCACACAATTTTTTCTTGAAGAATAATGCACAATTGAGTTGTGTGATGTTGTTTTGAATTTTTTTTTTTGAGCTTTGAGACAAAAAGACATGCAAAATGGTTACATGAGCGATCATTGATTGATGTGACAACTTAAAATGTGCCAAGTAAAGTGATTTGACAATGTGGGCTTATGTGGAGGGACACATTATTACATAAAAGATGAAAGTGTTGTAAATACAGTAAATACTCAATGACTTGGCATAAATAAAAATAAATAATAATAATTCTAATTATACTTTAATAATAATCATTTTAATTATCTTGATGTTCTTTTTAAAATGATGATTGTGCATGCTTATTGAATTTTTGCCTTGGCTGCATGGAACCTTGGTATAATGTTGTAGATGTTGCTATGATGACGCATGCATGTGTTGATTTTATATTGGCCACTCCTTACTAAGAAAAAATAGCTACTAGAGAGGAAATGTTGATCCATTGGGGTATCGGTTGTCCCTTTTCCATCTTTCACACATGTAAATATCTTGATCTTCTTCAAGAAATCATGAGCTCTTCCATACATGAAAAAAAAAGGGTCTATTGCATGTTGATGCAACTGGAATTTCATTCATTTCATGCTCTCTTTTTATGGATATCATGTAGTTTTGTAACCATATAACATTAAAACCATGAAAATAGAAATTCTAAGAAATAAAACGTGTTAGTGAGTCCTGCTGATCACCAAAAGGTGGATCACAACACTTTTATTTTCCCTTAGAATATTCAGCAAGTTGAATATATCAAGGCCATTGAAATTTCTCAATCCTTGAAATCTCAAAAGATGAAACGGCGCGAGGCTCAAATTTTGATTTCAATTCGATGTCTTTACTTCCATCTTGTTTTTACCTCCTCAAAACTTCTGCATGAATGTATTTATGTCAATTGGTTTCTTGTACAACCTCAACCTATGACTGTTTACCAATATCTTGAAAATCACAGGATATATGGTGGTGAGTTTTACAACTACATTAGGGAAGATTTTCTCAATCTCATAGTGGCCTAGCCACATTTTATCGAGTTTTTACATATGGTCCTTATACTTAGAGTTAAACAAGAGTGCCCAATCACCTTCTTGAAACTATTTTGTCTTGATGTACCAGTCATGCCATTTGATTATTTTCTTCTACACTACCTTTGTATTATGCACAACATGTCTTCTCATTTCATCCAACTCATTGAGTTAGAGAATCCTTTTCCTTTGAGCTTCAGATAGATATATGCCCATCTCAAGTGTAGTCCTCAATGTTTTGTGCTCAAATTCAATTGGAAAAACAATAGTCTTACCATACAAGAGTTCAAATGGGGTGAAGCCAGTTGTTTTCCATGTTGTGTTGAATGCCCATACTTCTTTGGAAGTCTATCTTCCCAATATTTTCGTGAAGTGTAATGGTCTTTGTCAAGATGAACTCTATTTCTCTATTTGTAACTTCTACTTGGCCATTAGATTAGGGATGGTATGGTGTAGAATTCCTATGCCTAATTTCATACTCCTTAACTAGATCAGAAATTACATCAATAGTAAAGTGTGTACCTTGATCTGTAACAATTTCCCTTAGAACTCCATATCATGGTGAAGATGTGATCATAGAGAAACTTGGCTACTTTCTCACTTTTCTGATTTGGTAATTCCTTCACCTCTGTCCACTTGGTTAGATAATTTGTGCATACCAAGATGTATTCCTTTTGCTGAGATTTAGGATCTATAGGGCCAATGAAGTCTAAACCCCACTTGTCAAAAGTTGTAAGACCAATTGAGGTTGTAATGGAATTTCATCAGATCTAGTAGGCTTGCCCATTCTTTGACATCTATCACATCTCCTGGTGTAAAGTGTTGCATCTTTATGTAGTGTTGACTAATAATAACCAATTGTTAAAACTTTCGTGCTTTTTTGGTAGCATAATTTCCTCCACAAGGTTCACTGTGGCATACTATAAGGACATCATATATCTCTTCATCATCTATACACCTTCTCATGATTTGATCATACCCTGTATGAAATAGAAATCCATCTATCTAAGAAAAATGTACACTCTTTTCAACTATGTATTTCTTCTCAAAGTATAAGTAATGTGGTGGTGTCTTACCTGAGACCAAGTAGTTGGCTATATCTGCATACCAAGGTGTTTTGGTAGAAATAGAAAATAAGTTCTCATATGGGAAAGAGTCATCAACTACCTGTTCTTCACCATTAGTATCCATCCTTGAAAGGAAATATGCTACCACGTTGTCCTTGCCAGGCTTATCCAATATTGTGACATCAAACTCTTGTACAAAGAGCAACCATCGATCATTCGATACTTACTACTAGTTTATTTATTAAAATTTGATTGCATCAAGGTCGGTGCGAATGAACACTAGATAACTTTGACATGTGGTATTTGAATTTATTGATGGTGTATAATATTGCCATGAACTCCTCTGTTATTATGTAGTTGAGTTCAAAATGCTGCAATTTTTGCTAACATAGTAAATTTCATAATTGAGCTCCTTCCTTTTTCCTAAGAAAAATCCAATGGCATGGTCTGATGCATCAATAAGGATGTGGAAAGGAAGGTTCCAATAAGGTCCTCTTAATATAGAAGCAATAGTTAATATTTGCTTCAAAGTTTGGAATTCAGTCTCATATTTTTCAGTCCATTCAAAGGCAACGTCCTTCCCTAATAACACAAAAAATGACACTACAATCTTGTTGAAATATTGTATGAATCCCCTATAATAACCAACATGGCCTAGAAAGCTCCTAACATCCTTTTGTTTCTTTGGTGTTGGCAAGTTAATTGGTACAAATATCTTGGCTAGATCAACTTAGATTCGATCATAAGAAAGATAGTGTCCCAAAACTATACCTTCATACATTTTTGTTCTTGTAAAATCTTGACGAAGTATTAGATATGCATATGATAATTGTGTGAAAGAAGGGGAACATGGACAGACACAAAAGGTTAAAAAATTTGTGCCCTAAGGATTTAGGCCCAAGAAAGAAAGAGTTTGGAATTATTTGTTTTTCATGTACGGGCTAAAAATAGGTTGGGGTATGGAGAACTCATTAGATAAAGACATGAAGACTTCAAGAATACACGAAGGCTATTTAGGGAACATCTGGAAGACCAAAAGTCATGAAGAGTTTTAGCTAATAATAGGATTAGATCTAAAGTTAATTATAGATAATATATTATTAGGCGAAGCTTGCATGCTTCTTTAGTTATCTTTGTAGTGGCACATGGCTATTTTGAGCATGCGGCCTATTTTGAGAGTGCATGGGTGATGAAGGGCAAGTCCCCACACCCTATACATATGTATTACTTTGCACAATTTTGAGAGACTAATATATATATATACATATAAATAGAGTTATGCTTATGGTATGGGTTTACGTGCATGAATTTGTGATGATACTTATGGTGTATTCAATGTATATGTGTTTGTCATGAATTAATATAATGGATCATTATGGATGGATATTGTTTGTTGATGTCTCTACTAATGGTTATTTTATGGTAAATATGGTGTTAATTCTTATGTGATCTATATGTTTTCCTTATTATGTGCATTTCTAAAGCTGAGATCTAGTTATTATGAACGTGCATGTTAGCACCCTGGTAAGATAGTAACAAAGAGGGACTGGTACCTTTGCATGCTTTGGGTGAGCACTCAGATTTATCTAATTGATGTGACAATGGGTCTAGGGTTTGAGAAAGAAATAAAGACTACATTTTGGTTGTTTTGGGACCTCTTTTCGAACTATTTACCACAATGTTACATGATGATGGTGTATTGGTTGACTCTTTTCGCTATTGAAGTGATCTATTAATTGATCAAGTTTTTATCTACCTGATCTCGAGACCCCTATAGGATTTTTATATTTTCTAACAAGTTGCTCCTTTTAAGTAATCAATTTAAAATTAATGCAAGAATATAATGAAAATTGCACATGATTGATTATGGAGTTTGGAAATGGCCTACATCTCTGGGTTCTTTCAAACCATTCCACTAGTCAAAATTTGTAAGTACAATGTTATTTCTTATAATAAAACCTAATGGAATTTCACTTGCTTAATTACTCCAAGATTTAAGAATAACTTTTATGATTAGTTGAATTCGTCATCCACCTTCTTGGTACACAATCTCCTTCCCAACACTATCAATGCATCCTTCGGCACTCCGGTCGATACTCTAGGCATCACAAGTGAAAAATATAGTGGCTCAAGGCCTATTAGGTAGTGTAAAAATACTCCCAATCACAAATATTTCATCTACTATTGCCTAAAAATAATAGGCCAATAAACAATATTTGCATATAGTAATTTTAAGATTTTAATATAGTGCATAAAGCTATATTAAAAAAACCTAATACTATCCCAAATCCCATAATTAATCTTAAGAAATAATAAGCTTCGGTGTGTATCCTAAAAAGAATGAGGGAGAGGTCCCTTTTATAGTGCAAATGGACCCAAAAATTTGTATAAGGGCCTTATCCCTCTGTTTTACCACATAGCCGAATGGTTAGGGCGCTTTATTCACGGGGAGGAGGTTATAGTTTAAATCCCATTGGCACCATTGGTTTTACTTGATCATTTCAATGGCCCCCTCCATCTGCTATGACTCAACATACCCATGTGTCCCCTCTGCGCTTGTCCATGTTGACCCCTTTCGAGCCCAAAACTAGTGCCATTCACTTCACCCGAGCTTTATGCTTCCCTCTACGTTGAGTCCACCATGCATCCATGTCGATACAAAAACCTTTGTTGATGGTTTAGGGATAATCTTTACCCACTTTATAGTGGAGCGAAGATACAATGGGATTTATATAGCTTTTTCCAACATTTGGAGCGTGGCTTCAAGCCATGCAATACATTTCACCAATAAATTTTAAGATTATAATATAGTTTAAATACTATATTAATCCCAACCAAAATAAATGGAATGTTGAGTTTTAAAAGTAACTCACCTGCTTATGAAGCAGAAATCACTATGTAACTGGATGATTAACTTGATAAATAGCTCCATACACAGCTCAGTTTCAACTTGAACTTGCTAAAATAAACAAATTTATGAGTAAAGTAAAAATTGCTTGAGTTGACTATTCGGTAAATGGTGGTAGGCCACATGGTGGCCTAAGGACCCACCATGTGGCAAATAATTTTTCAATTGTGTATGAAGATGATGACGACGTCAAATGACGAATACCAAAGATTGATAAAAAATAAAATGACTATATTTTTGCCTTTTCACCAGTTGCCACCTTTGCCACATGTCACGTCTAGATTGGACTATTGAACAACATTGACTTTCTAGTTAACTAAACTTTGACAAGCCACCCAATGTGCATACGAACTCCATTTTCGATGTTCAAATAGTCATTGAAAAGATATCAGATTCATCTTCTACATTATAGTGATCCGGGAGATTTAGGGAACTTATGTCCTTCATAATTTCCTCTGGATCACACCTCCCCAATGGGAAAGGCTTTTTGTCCCAAAAATCTTGTGAACTCCAAATCACCTTGCTGAGAAGAGATCATCATAGTATTCTACCAACTCCACATTCAAAAATGATGGCTCAAACTCTAGGACATGTGGCACTTGGGCTCACTACCTCCTGCTGCGCCACTTTGATATCCAAAGAAGACCTCCATGCCTCCGTTGTGTGGTGCTAGGCTTCCATATATCTGACAACAAGGATCTTCTTTGACTCTATAACACAGTTCTTGGTTCCTAGTTGATTCCACAGAATCTAAAATGGTTTTAAGGAACTCCATATTACTTAGAGCTATGATTAATCTGATGTCGATGATGGACAATGACTTGTCAAGTACCATCCTATTACAGGGTCATAAGAGACTCTACACAGAATGAAGTTGTGACCTGATGTCATGTCCCTTTCCAGACTTCAATGCCTCCAATGCATGATGCTAAGCCTCTTTCAAGACCTCGAGCCTCCAATACATGATGCTAAGTCTGATGATCAACTACCATTCTCTGCACGGTCACAATACCTCTACATAGAACAATGATCCGAGATGATTTCTCACAAGCTCAAAAATGGTGACTCCAACCCCGCTACATGACTGCTACCTCTACACGGTACAAAGCCTCCTATTGATGATGACTATCAGGTACCACTCTGTTGCATGGTCACAATGCCTCTACACAAAATGAATTTTGACCTATTTTTAGATGCCAACGATGTTCAACTACCATTCTACTACATGGTCATAATGCCTCTACATAGAATATGAAGTTATGACATGACAATTGCGAGCTCCATTATCTGCACAAATGAATAACAAATATCCAAACTCATAGATATGAGTATCCAACTATAATGGTCACTCAAAAATTTGATTAGGAGATATGTTCCCTTAAAAGGGTCTTTATACAACTTTTAAATACAAGTGTAAGGAAAAACATTTCCTAATACATCATGCAAATTTAGTTGTAAAAATGCTCCATTTTTGGAGTCTTTGTACAATAAGCTTAGTTACCAATTTTATAGGAAAAAAATTTCACATGATAAACCTATCGCAAAAATTTCTCCTACTCGGTGGCTTATGTACTTGGTCTTCCCCACTGCATCGTAATCATGGTTTGACCTTGTTTGTCTCTTCCCTACTGGACAAATAACTCAACAAGGACCAAAAATACTACATCTCCTGGTATTAGCAATTTACCAAAATAATTTCCCTCTAAGGGGTCTTACTAATGCAAGTATAAAAGAGTACAAACATTTCCCAAGAATTGGGTCTTTTACTACTGATTCATGATCGGTTAGATGTATACAAAAATTGACCACATAGGGGTCTTATTCATACATTCTACCTAACACAAAAGTTTATGGTTTTATTACAATAAGAGCAATAAATAATGCTCAAAAAAACCAATACAATAGCTGAACAAAGTCAACTTTATTTGCACCTTATATTTCTTACCAGCTGTAGAATCCTTGGTGTCTATCTAGGATACCTCAATAGGTGTCATGTGGATCCTCAAGCTCTCTCTCCTCTACATACAAATCCTAATGATCTGCTAGGATATATGTGACCTTAGTGTTAGGATCTAGCTGATCCATAGGGACATATGAGCTTGACTCTGCATTAGGATCTGCATGATCCCTTGGTACATATGAGTCAAAAGTCTCACTATCTTCACCTTGTGCAAGACAAACAACATGTCTCGTCACAAAATTGATCCTCTAGTTGTGCCTAATGTGAAGCTCCACTCCGCTCATGTCATCAGTCATATAACCTTGATGAGTAGTTAGGTAGAAGTTTCCCAATACCATTTCATCCATCTCCAAAGGGATGATGTTGAGAGTGATATTTTCGAAAACTTGTCTCCCAACTATGAAGCTCAAAGTGCAATAGCTGGTAGACACTCCATGTAAAGTACCATCTTTTGTACCAACTATCTTGGTATGAGGAAGTGGTGTCATGGGAAGTCCCAAATCGGTGCACCAAATCATAAAGTGACTAACTATCCTTATGAAATCATCAGAATCCACTATCTCGAGGCAATTACATGTCACAGTATAATATCTAGATGATCGGTGACACGACATGCTCTCCATCCCCATGGGGTCATTGGTGGCGGTGTTGGGTCCTGTAATATCCTTGACCTTCTTCTGCATCCACTTAGGCCTCATGTCTGGATATAATTTCCAACATTTCTTGGTGTCATTCCATTTGCCACAATGACAACACATGACCGAGTCTGGTGAAGGTTGCCTCTCAAAACTGCAGTTTCGAAGCTGAATTAATTCAACCACTTTCCCAAGTGGAGAATCTAGGCTTCTTTACAAATCTATAATGCGTTGTTGTTCTGACATTGGTGATCATGTTCTTGATGTCGAGTGATCATCACTCAAACCATGGTGCCAATAACGCAAGCATAACCGACAACTAGAAGAAGAGGTATAGATCCATTTCTGCAAAACCAACTCTATAAAACTAGCTCTGATACCAACTTGATCATAAATTGATCAAGTTTTTATCTACCTGATCTCAGACCCTATAGGATTTTTATATTTTCTGACAAGTTTCTCCTTTTAAGTAATCAATTTAAAATTAATGCAGGAATATGAATGAAAATTATACATGATTGATTATAGAGTTCGAGTAATTTCCTATGTCTCCGGGTTCTTTCGAACCGTTCCACTAGTCAAAAGTTGTAAGTACAATGTTATTTCTTACAATAAAACCTAATTGATTTTCACTTGCCTAATTATACTCGAGTCCGTCAAATTCATCCTCCACCTTCCTGGTGCACAATCTCCTTCCCAATGCTATCAATACATCTTTTGGCACTCGACAGTCGATACTCCAGGTGTCACAAGTGAAAAAAATAGTGGCTCAAGGACTATTAGGTAGTTTAAAAATAATCCCAATCATAAATATTTAATATACTATTTCCTAAAAATAATAGGCCAATAAATAATATTTGCATATAGTAATTTTAAGGTTTTAATATAGTGCACAAAGCTATATTAAAAAATCCTAATACTATCCCAAATCCCATAATCAAGCTTAAGAAATAATAAGCTTTAGTATGTCCTAAAAAATGAGGGAGAGGTCCCTTTTATAGTGCAAATAGACCTAATTATTTTTATAAGGGCTTTATCCCTCCATTTTACCACACAACTAGCTTGGATAATGGATTGGTTAGGGTGATTTATTTGTGGGGAGGAGGTTGTGGTTCAAATCCCGCCGATGCCATTAGTTTTCTTGGTCATTTCAACGACCCCCTCCATCCAATATGACTCAACCTTCCCACATGTCCCCTCTGCACTTGTCCACATTGACCCCTACCAAGCCCAAAACCCATTCCATTCACTTCACTGAGCCTTATACCTCACTCTACACCGAGTCTACTATGTATCCATGTCAATGCAAAAACCTTTTCCGATGGTTTGGTGATAATATTTTATCCTACTTTACGGTGGAATGGAGATACAATGGGATTTAAATATCCTTTTCCAACATTTGGAACGTGGCTTTGAGCCATGCAAAACTTTTGGTTTATAAATTTTAAGATTATAATATAGTTTAAATACTATATTAATCCCAACCAAAATAAATGGCCCGTCATGTTTTAAAAGTAACTTCACGCTTATGAAACAACACTCACTATGCAACTGACCAGGATGATTAACTCGATACATAGCTCCATGCGAGAACTTAGTTTCAACTTGATCTTCCTAAAATAAATAGATTTATAAGTAAAAGTAAAACTTTCTTGAGTTGACTATTCGGTAAATGGTGGCAGGCCACGTGGTGGCCTGAGAACCCACCATGTGGCAAATATTTTTTCAATCGTGTACGAAGATGACAAAGACTAGAGATCGATAACCAAACAAAATGAATCTCTTTTTCCTTTTTCCAGTTTCCACCTTTGCCACGTGTCATGTCTAGATTAGACTATTGACCATGGTTGACTTTCTAGTTGACCAAACTTTGACTAGCCACCCAATGTGCATACGAACTTTGTTTTCGACATTCAAATAGTCATCAAAAAGATCTTGGAGTCATCTTATGCATTGTAGCAATCTTGGGAGATTTAGGGAACTTCTTTCCTCTATAATGTCCTCTAGATCATGAAGATTGGGTGATTGACAAACAAGATCAATTTACGTAAAGATACTGATACTCGACATGATTTCAATACACGTGTGTGGGTTGAAGAACATATATATCATGAGCTTTACAAAACATTTTTTTGCTACTTTCTAGTAGAGTTGTATGAGTGGTTATCCATGTATGCATCAAAGGAAATCTAGAGTTATAGACAAAGTACTTGGACACAAGAAGAGTATCAGGCTTTGTTTGATGTAGATGAACCTTGGACACATGTTGTAGATCATTGGTGGGATGGTTTTGTGCATAGTTATACATTGGAGTATGTTGTGTCTATGTATTCTTGTCTGGAAGTTCTTTGAGTTAGAATTTTTGCGTGAGCCTAGAGGATCTTACATCTGTGGTATTCCTTTGAATATTAATATCTTGATGGTGGTGCTAAGTTTATATCTCCTCCCTATGGATGGATAAATATCCCACCACGTGTAGGGGAAGGAGAAGGTGTGGTGAAAGATGGTAGACCTTATGACGAAAGGTAGAGAGAAGAAAGATGACTTAAGTATAATGAAGCACGGAGAGGGAATTGGTGAAGAAGTGAGATATTGAGGAGTCTGTGGAGTTACAAAGGATGATGTCTCATGAAGTATTTTAAGCTCATGTAGAATACATGGATCATTCTTAATAGTCATCATCTCGGGATATCCAAACTCAACCCTTGAAACAAGGCTGCGCTACCTTATAAAATAGAGTACATTCTCTTTATTGACATTTAACACTTTGAGTATAATAAATACCTCAAACAAGTAGTAGAGAATCCCCTATGGATTTTGACAAGTGATTGTCTAATGAGGAAAGACTAAGGACCATAGGTGTGCATCTGATCCCACTTGGTGACCTAGCCCTTGCGCTTGGTGTTTGAGTTCTAGAAGTAACTATTGATAAACATGTGAGTGTAGGTAATCCAATGGTTTCAGGTAGATATCATTTTCCTTTGAGTACAAAAGTGCATTAGACAACATCTATGGCATCATAGGCGATAACATCTTTTCTATTTAGAGCACCGAGTGGACGAATATTTTCTTCTACGTCATCGGGACGAGTGTGGGCACGCATAATCTTGGGAATATGTCTGGAATTACTAAACCTTCACAAACTGCTAGATATCATTTTAGTAATATTGTTGAGATGTAATTACATCCACTAGTATGGATCCCACTACGGGAGGTGGTTCAAGTGGATCGGGAGGCTCGGGATTGAGTGGATTAGGTGGTGGAAGGAATATTGGTGACAGGTTCTAGTTCTAGATCTGTAGTACAAGGAACACATCCCCAAAAACCCCCACATCAGCCTCAAAAAGTGTGTTATGAGATGTCTCTTCACCTACCATAGTATAGAGGAATTGAGGATGCAGTGGAACATGTACACATGTGTGAGATACTATGACACGTTAAGGGAATCACAACTCTTGAGCGTAAGGTAAGTCGGTTTACTACTAATTTGTAAGGGCACACACATAGTTGGTAGAAAAAGTTTGATCCTAATCATACCACTTTGTGGATTCTGATGCGTTGTGTCATAATTTTTAGCCGAGTTCCATATACCCTAGTTTGAATAGAAGAGCATCACCATGTTTGTAGACAATTAAGCAAGGCATGGAAAAGACCATGAGGGAGTATAATGCATAGTTTAAAAATTTGTTATCAATTTTTTTGATGATATTCACCCTAGCCAGCATGCACAATGGTTTGTTAGTGGATTGATAACACCTTTTAGAAGGGTGCTCTCTCATAAGACCTTAATGAATACATGTGAGGCATTGTAGGAAGCTATATGTGTTGAGGAAGTTAGAAGTGTGGAAACCATAGTTAGTCCATTCTTAGAGGCACATATAACATCTATTACGAAGAATTTGAGAAAATTTCAGTCAATTTGGCTCATGAGACACACAGTGGTATATGGTGTACAAATTGTGAAGTTAAAGGACATACCAAGGATAGTTTCCCTCGAAATTAGTGTGCACCATGTTTCTGGATTGTGAGATCTGTCACTTAGATCATGATTGAAGTAAATTACCACTACTATGTCACGCATGATCAAAAGAACGTGTCATGTTACTATAAGATTTGTAAGTCTCACACTCATGATATAGATAACTATAGATTTATTGATCAGATTCATGAGACTATTGATACCGGTGTGTGTTAGACTAGTGTAGTAGGTGGTTATAAGGAACAAGTAGAACAACATAATGAAGGGTGCAGTAATGGGGATAATAGGAATAGAGGCTTCCGTGGTGGATCAGAGGTGAGGTTGATGTAGTGGAAGAGGAGGATTTCCTAAAGGAACTTGTTTTACTTATGGATCTCTTGATCATTATCAACATGAATGCCCCCAGAACGTGGTTTGATCATGGCATGGAAAACAACATAAATTTGAATAATGCCTTGAATTTTATGAGCACATGATCAAGAAACATAAATAAGATAAGGAGAAGCTATGATTAATATATAGTGTGTGGATGGAGATAAATGGATGCCAAAGGTTGGGCTTGATTCTAAATTATATCCAGTGTTAGTTACCACACTCGCTGAGGATGCACACACCCATGAACCTCCAAAGTATAAGCTGACTAAAACAAACAAAAAGTGATAAATGCAAAGTACCTTGATGTTGAGCATCAGAAAGAAGTGTACCTACAGACTATAGATGTTATCAAGAATTTATAGGGAGAGATTCAGAGCCTTTGAAGGAGTAGGCATGCATGATGGAATGAGCTAAGAAATTTGAAATCCCATAGAATTACATAGATGATTTGAAGGAGGTATGTCAAATATTGCACTAGGAGAACATAATCCCCTTGTTAGGAGAGTGGTTGAGAGAAAAAGTACCATGTGCGGAGTAATGAACGTAAGAGGTAGATACTCCATGTAAATCTACAAATGCGGTCATAAATGAATGACTTGAGAAATATCCTAAGAGATATAGGTGCATAAGTTAATGTAATCACATTGGATGCTTGGAATCAGATGGGTAGACCACCATTATAGCCTTTTTGAATGTGTTGTATATGAAAAACAAACTAGGGCTAATTCTATTGGGGTATTAAAAGATGTGACGATTGTGATTCAAGGATACAAGTTTACTAGAGACTTTGAAATATTATATCTCATAGAGGCATATAGTTTCCCAAAATTACTTGGGAACCCCTGGTGTTATGCAAATAATATAGATTTTCACTTCAACAAGGGGTACATTAGCTTTGAAAACAAAGAAGAGCATGTCATTATACCTTTGACAGATGTAAAGGATGCCCCATATGTTGAGCCTTTGAGTGATGAGGAATTGAATAGGATATATGCATGCACGATCGGGGACCTCGAGTTAACTAATAAATCTAACTAGTGATTCAATGGGATGATGCTCATTTAGTTAGTGATACTACAAGTATTGCTTGTGACAACTAGGCACATGGAACATATGAAGTAGTTGGGTGAGAGATCAAGAATATTGTTACTCATGTGATCATACCACGCACTATTTGGCACTTTAGTCATAACCATGTACCTTGGTACACTGGTGAAGGAATCCTAATGTATTTTTGCATGCCATAGAAGCCCAGTGGAAGGATGAGGGTGAAAAAATAAATATGTTGGTATATACCTTGTGCGGGATAGTAGTGTGTTGGTGGACTACACACAAAGACAACCTATTGGAATGGTGAGAGGTGAGAATCACCTTTTCTACTAGGTTTCTAAGGAGTAATGTACCTTCACAGATATGTGAATTCCATGGGAAGTCCCCTGCTTCACACCACATCCGGGAATGTGAGAGACTTTAGACGAAGGGGCAGGAGGCCTTACCACCATCACTCTGGTACATAATTTCTTTGCCACCCTTAGTGGGTGCGTACGTGGTATGTCCATGTAGAGTTAACACAGGAGACAATTAATTGGTAGGAGATGACCTCATGTATGATCCATACTTTTGATTACTTTTCTACTAAACCTCTAGTCAATGAAGCACTATAGATTATGAAGTGCCTTACTTTGGGAGATAATGCGAAGGCTGAGGAAATTTTGTTAGATATGTTTGGTGAGCTAGATTTGGAGGTGCGCCTTAACCTTGAAGAGACTGAAGAAGAAGAAATGCTCCACACAGGAAGAAGAAAAGGAAACGGGTAAATTGGTACACATAGTGAATGATGATGATGATGAGGACAATAACCTAGATGTCCCAAACTAAAGGTATGTGTGAGGTGATGGACATGACATAGTTAAAAGTGTGTGGGTATCATGGCCTTATGAAAAAAAAATTACCATTGGGACAAATGCAAAGCCTAAATAGGTCATTATTGGTGATTATTGGTCTAAATAGGAGGTGGCTAAGATTATTGAAATCTGCATGACTTTAAGGACTTATTTTTTCATGAATTATCATGAATTAAAAGGAGTACACCTTTCTTTAGGTGAAATTTGAATCAAACTTAAAGAAGGCATGCACCTAATTAGGAAAAGGCCATATAGGATGAATCCTAATTTACGCATCAAGGCGAAAAAATAAATTGATTAGATATTGAATTTTGCAATAATTGAGCCCATTAAATAATCAAGTGGGTGATTCCCATGGCCATCGAAGTATTAAAAAGGATGGGAGGATAAGGATCTTTGTGGATGGAGTTGAATGCTTCATGTGTTATTGATCCTTTTCCTACCCCATTCAAGGAGATCTTAGAGGCGTTGCGGGGCATGAGTTTTACTCTTTTACAGATGGATTTTTAGGTTATTATCAAGTACGCATAGTAAAGGAAGATCAAGAAAAGACAACTTTCACCACTAAATGGGGAAGTTTTACATACATAGTTATTCCCTTTGGATTGAAGAATGCGTGAGTGATGTTCTCATGCATTGTTGTACAAGATTTTAGGACTTTATTCATAAGTTTTTACAGGTGTATCTCGATGATTGGACCGTGTATGGTTTGGTTAAGGATCATTATGATAATTTGAGGCTTATGTTTGAGAGGTGTAAGCAATTGAGCATCTCTTGAATATTAAGAAATGTATCTTTATGACACCTTTTGGCACTTTGCTTTAGGGCATATTATTTATAAGGAAGGCTTGTTGGTAGATCTAACCAAGGTCATTGTGATCTTGGGATTGGAAGAACCTAACAATCAAAGTGAAGTGCATGGATTTATTGGACATATAGGTTATTATAAGAAATTCATTAAGGGCTATGCAAATATTTTTGCACCCCTGGAGGAATTTTTAAGGCTAAGGAAAATTCTATTGGGGTGAGGCACCACACCAGACATTTAAAACACTGAAGAAAAGGTTGACCATTGCACCTATTTTTCACTTTCCTTCATGGGACAAACCCATCCATGTTCATTTGGATGCTTATAGGATGGAAATTTTTGTTGTGTTAGCACAACTAGGTGAAGGAATTATAGACCACCCTATTTGTTTTGCAAGTAGGAAGTTGACACCAACTAAACAAAATTATACAACTTCTTAGCGTGAAGCTTTATCGATGATTTATGTGCTGCACAAGTTCAGACAATACGTATTAGCTAAACCATTTATATTCTTCATAGATCATATGGCACTTAATGTATTTGGTCAAAAAACCTATTTTATAAGGGCACATTTGCAGGTGGATACTACTATTTCAAGAGTTTTAGTTTAAAGTGATTGTGAATATAGGAAAAATAAACTCAAGGATTGATCATTTGTTGAGGATCAATTATGGTGAGGACATGTAGAGTATTGAGGAAACCATACTAGATGCACAAATCTATGATTGAATCACTTGCCCATCGAGTTGGAATATATTGCTATCTTTTTATACACTCAACAAATGCCCGAGGGAATGAAGACCTTAGAGAAAAAACACATTGTAATACGTGTGACACCTTACCAATTGATAGGTGGAGATTTTTACAAGCTAGATCGTGATGAATTTTTACGTCGGTGTGTATTGGACCATGAGCACGAGGTAATAATGGAAGAAGCTCATGGTGGAATGCAATTGGTCATTATGTAGGAAATGCCACTATGCACAAAATTATGATGGCTGGCCTTTGGTGGACAACCTTATACAAGGATATTAAAGAATATATCAAGGTGTGTTATCATTGTCAGCACCTTGGGAAGCATGGATCTAGAGATGAGATTTCTTTGAGGTTTATCGTAAGTGCTGAACCTTTTGAGAAATGGGTGACTAAATTTGTGGGTCCTATTTACCCACCCGTGTGTAAGATTGGTGTGTGCTACATTATAACTTGTATTAACTATTTGACAAGGTGGGAAGAATAAACACCTACAAAGGATTGCATGATAACTACAACAACAAGATTTCCATGGGAAAAAATTATCAATAGATATGGATGTCTGTTGAGCCTAACAAATGATACCATTTTCTTAACGAGACCATCAAAATTATTTTTGTTGAGTTTATGGTGGCACACAACAAGACAACCCCCTATCATCTATAGGCCAATGGTACTTCTCAGGATTTCAACAAGATTTTGGCACACATGCTGAAAAAAATATGTGATGTTGGAAACAAAAACTGGGATGATAAGGTATTTACGATACTTTGGGCATATTGGAAAACTTATAAACAATTAAATAAGGCCACACCCTTTCAGGTGGTTTTTTTGGCATGGAGGCTGTATTTTCTATATAATTCATGTTTCCATCCTTACATATTGTGTACACAGGAGGATTGGATGATGAACAAGTTGTTGAGGACCACATATACAAACTGATGTAGTTGGATGAGCGGCGTTCTATTTCCGGTGGAGCAAAAGACAAAAAAGCAAGGCAAAAGGCATGGCATGATAGACATATTTGAAATAAGGAATTTGAGGTGGGAAAGATGGTTCTTCTTTATGATTCAAAGTTTATACAACACCCTGGGAAGTTAAAATTTCATTAGTTAGGACCCTTTGTTGTAACTAAGATACTTAATTCGATGCTTATAGGGTTATAGCCCTGGATGGCCCTAGATGGAACTTTATTGCCCGATTACTTCAATGGGAGTAGGTTGAATCCCTACTATAAATAAGTCTTATTGGTGTTTGTAATAAGGTATTATTGCCATTTAGATTAGATTTCCCTTTAAAAAAATTCTTTATATGTGATTCCTTTCATCGTTATGATTTTTTAATTTAGTTAGTGTTTTATTGTAATAAGTGTGCTTAGGTGCCAATAGGTGATTATTATCTATTGGATTCATGTACAGAGGATCACACATACTTTTAGTATGGGGTGGAGTAGAAAAGAATAGGTTATTGGTACTATGTTGCAGATTGGTGTGTATAGTGAAAAGGTTACAAGTGCTTAGATTCAAGGAATTTAAGGAAATTTTATCATATTAAAGACCACGCGTAGATGGATGGATGTGCAGTGTAATGCAAGGTAGGTAGCAACATGGGAAACTACTTGAAACAAGGCATAGTGGATAGGTACTTTGGCACAAGGAAGATCACAAAAGTAATTTTGTGGCCAAGAAGTAATAACCATGCCAGAAGGTTAGGACTAGGGCATAGAAAATATGAAGCAACACACGAAAGAGTGAAAGAGAGGAATTAATTCCATGTGTTTTGGTAGTTGAGGAATAAGTAATGGGGATAAATGGACAAATTTTGAATACAAAATCTATAAAGGGATATCATATGAACCTATGTCTTACCTTACATCCTTTTGTTTTCACACTTTGAGAAGTGAGGCGAAGTGCAAAGTCTAAAGAAAAATTGATTGAATAGAAAACTAGGTGATTACGAGACACGACAGACGAGATCCAAGTGGGAAATGTTTTGAGAAGGTTGGGCATGTGCGAAGGAAATATTCACATCATTAGGGTTTAGAGGAGATAGAATTCATGTCTAGGGAATACAAGGGCATGCGATATTTGAAGAAACAAAGAAGATCAAAGGTGTAAGGGTAAGGAGTTAAAAAAATTCAGTTTTCAAAGAAAATTGTTATCTAAGTAATGACACTAAAGAGAGATGCGATCGTTGAGAAGGAGACCAAGGAAGCACCACACGAGTGGTTTGCAAAAATGAAATACCCTGAAGAGGTGATCGAAGGAAGGGCATGGAAATCCTAGCTGAAAAAGTGCAAAATAAGTGTCTTTAACCATCAAACAAAGAACACCTAGAAGGACATAAAGAAAGATACAATTTTGAAGACAAATAAGAAAACTACAGATGGGAAGAGAGTAATGGAAAACTTGATCTACAAGCTACTTGAGAGTGTTGGGGTTATATAGTTGTTTGAGTTTCCATTCTTTGGAAGCCTGAACCTTTGTACTAGTGGCTTGTATCACGGGTTCATGAAGATTACTTATATTTTGTAGGAAGAAAGATGTGAATTATGAAAAATTGATTAGAAAAGTTACAGGTTACGCGACTCTAGTGCGAGAGATTACAAGTGTTATCTATGAGGTGATGATGTAGTAGAGGAAGCTGTTGTTGCCTTTAAGTATCACAAGGGAGGCTAGGATTTTAATGTTGCAAACATAGAGGATAAAACCACTAAGGTAGCTGCATGTCTGGTCAGTTGCAAGCTAAGCACTTTGGAGAGATGGAAGGAGGTGAATAAACGCTAGTTATACATAACACACAAAATGGTGAACAAAAGTATTATAAGCATCACAAGTTATGTTACTGAGAGGGGAATAGTGGAAGAAGCACAAATCTAAGTTGATAAAGGTGAGAAGATAACTTGGGGCACCATCTTTGTTGATTGTGTTCAATGAAATTGGTTTGCCTAATGGGCCAAAGGACGAGATGTGGGTGTATCCCATAGAAAATAAGTCTCTTGTAAGGAATTTCATGAGATTCACGTGTCAAGGAACTATAAAAAGGAATTATAAGTAGCACAAAGATAAGTGGTATAAAAGGATGCCCAATGCATTTTAAGGAGAGAGATACATCCCACGGGAGTTTCCTAGTGTATTAAAGGAGAAAGAAGAGTTTGTGGCCTATCAACACTTCTATTTGGGGAACTTTTAAATGGTGAAGAGTGAGAATTTCCCTTGGTGTAAGTTGCATTTCACCTTTATTGTTCGTTACTTTAAAGATTGAGTGAACTAGCTACATAACATGCAGAAATTTCAATTTGATGTCGATAAGGTAGGCACGAGACATTCATATTCTGCACAAGACATATGTCTACCCAAAGAAAGAGGCATATGTGGAGAATATGGAGTCAAATAATATTGATATCACTCTAAAGGTCATGGTTTTGGGACAAATAGAACCAATGCGCGTCTATGTGTATCTAAGGCCGAGGTTCAAGGATGAGAAGTACATTTTTGGTGAGGATATATCACTTCTAGGCCCTTTTAAGAATAAGAAAATAGTGGGCATTTTTTTTTGAGGAGAAACCCGTAAGATAGGAAAAACAAGGCATCGAGAATGTCCTTGAGCGAGAAGATGAAGAAAATTAAGATAAGATCTTACTTGGAACATGGTAGAACAAAACTACGAGAGGAGGTGAAAGAATATAGATGTGGGCACTAGAACTTCATAGTCTTTGAGGAGGTCACTAGGTGTAATGCCGGTGAAGAAGGCCAAAGAAGAGAAGAGAAGAAGGTGCAAGTATGTGCCCATAAAAGATAGTGATGAAGAGAAGTCATCAGATGGGGGTATACATAATAATGTTTCCACACCCAACTTGGAAGTTTGAGAAGATGAGGGGATTAGCACTGAGCAACCACTATTTGATATGGAAATCCCTAGTGTAATTGTACATGAGCATGATAAAGAAAGCTACATTAGAGGAGATAAAAAGGGAAATTTTTTTGAGTAGGTGACAGATGGCCCCGACACTTTGGAGTTTGAATAGAGAATAAAGAGGTCTTTGGAACACATGAACATATAGGTAAGCGTGTTAGTGAACCTAAGGAATAAGAGATGGTGTAGACTCGAACCTTGGGTATATCAATTAACCAACAAATATTATATGCACCAGGTTCTAGAGCACTCTTTCCCTAAAACAACTTTATGGATGGGAGTGATGGACTTGGAGATGAAAAACATGCACAGGAGAAAGCAGTTGTCATGGACTATGCAAAATCATATGGATGAGCCTGCATTTGATGATGTATGTGAGGATTCATTTGCTACAATATGAATTAAGAAGGATCTGCATTCTAAACATGTGACAATCAAGCCAACAGAGTTCTCTGATGAATAAGCGAGTAATGCATTTAATAAAATAGAGGCATAGGTTCGCACCGACTTAAGGTTGATAAGGTGGATACTTTGAGATCTTTTTTAGAATAAAAGGATAAGGAAGAGGAGATAGAAAGCCTAAATAAATCAAAGAATGAATAAATTCAGAGTGCTTGACAAAGGAAATAAATATAAAAAAGTGTAAGGTGAAGGTTCTTGAAATGGCCGAGGAAATTGGAGAAGAAAAATTTGAAGGAATGACCGAAATATGAAGAGAAGGTAATTGGAACCTTTCCCTCTACACTGCACTACTTAAAAAAGTTATTACATTTACTATTGGATGAGGGAACCAATGCACAAGGTCTAAGTGTTGAGGACATAGCTTCTCTCAAGAGGAACATGTTACAATTAATAAGGAGAGAATAAAGACAAGGATTGCATGTCGTATAGTTGAGTATGAAGAAATACTTCAAACTTTAAAGGATAAGTTCAAAAAAGTATACTTGGCACTTAATGTATGTGCAGATCCAAAGCCGATCATTAAAACAAGGACATTGGTAGAATAAAATGAAGTCCTTGTCGCCAAAAATAATGATACTTTGTGACGTGAGGAAAGGCTGAAGTTCTTAGTAGAAGCGTGATGTGCTTAAGGTAGTCAGAGACCCACATGATGATAGGATAAAGGAGTTGGGGAAATTGATAGCACTTGTGTATGGATGTAATGGATGAAATAAGGTCTGGTTTGGTGAATGTTCTCGAGTGCTGAAGAAAAAAAGGAGAAGATATGACTTTAGATGAAATGGATGTTGTGCTTGACGACATTCCTACAAGGCGAAAAAGGGACTCGGCGATTGGGATGAGTTAGAAGAAAAAATCAATAATGAGTACCTTGAATTATTACTACCAAATGTAGAAGAGCATGTTGGGTGATGAATTATTTCATTCTTTCATTAATTATGTTAAGTTATTATTTATTCTTTAGGTTCTTAGAAGATATAAAGTATGAGTACCCATTACTGGGGGTGGAAATGATATTAGTGTGGGGTGATGTTGGCCTGGTAAAATATTTACTAAGTATCGGATACACATATGACAATAGCGTGAAAGAAGGGGCACATGGATAGCAAATAAGGTTGAAGGATTTGTGCCCTGAGGATTCACGCCCAGGAAAGATAGAGTTTGGACTTATCCATTTTTCATGTATGGGCTAAAAATAGGTTGGAGTACGGATCATGCATTTTATAAAGGCACGAAGACTTAAAGAATACACAAAGGATGTTTTAGGAACATGTGGAATACCAAGAGTCATGAAAAGTTCGAGCTAATAATAGGATTAGATATGGAGTTAATTATAGATAATCTAGTTCGAGCTAATAATAGGATTATATATGGAGTTAATTATAGATAATCTATTATTAGGCAAAGCTTGCATGCTTCTTTAGTTATCTTTGCAGTGGTGCATGGATATTTTGAGCATGCAACCTATTTTTGTAGTGCCAGGTGGTGAAGGGAAAATCCCCACACCCTATATATATGTATTGATTTGTACAGTTTTGAGAGACTGATATATGTGTGTGTGTGTGTAAAGAGAAAAAGAGTTATGCTACTAGTATGATTTTGTGTGCATGAATTTGTGATGATACTTATGGTGTATTCAGCTTATGTGTTTGTCATGAATTAATATAATGGATCATTATGGATGAATATTGGTTGTTTATGTCTCTATTGATGGTTATTTTATGGTAAATTTGGTGTTAATCCTTATGTGATCTATATGTTTTCTTTATTATGTGTGTTTCCAAACCAAGATCTGGTTATTATGATGAGACATAGACTTTGGATATAGTTATTATTAACATGCATGCTATCATAATAAGACAATAACATAGAGGGATCTAGTACCTTTGTGTGCTTTAAGTGAGCACTTAGATTTATCAGAGTGATGTCAAAGCATGTGTAGGGTTTGAGTAAGAAACAAAGACTACAAACATCATCATGTAGAATTTTTCATTGCTTAAGGACAAATTGTGCTCCTTGAATATTTTCAATACTTTATCCAAATTTTGCATAGCTTTTTTAAAATTTCTGCTATGTACTCTAAAATCATCCATGTAGACCTCCATGTAGTCATTTTTCATATCTGAAAAGATGCTCAAGACTTCCCTTTGTAATGTAGTAGGTGCATTACAAAATCCAAATGGAAGAATTGAATAAGAAAATGTTCCCCATGGGCATGTGAAGGTAGTTTTTTCTTGATCCTCTAGTGCAATCTGAATTTGATTATAGCCATTATATCCATTAAGAAAATAGAAATACTTCTTACCATCCAAAGTGTCAAGTACTTGATTAATGAAAGGAAATCAAAAATATCAATCAACAATATTTGAGTTGTATGGCCTTTGTTTTTTCTGAATGGCTTGGCATCCTGCTTCAAAGGAATTGAGTGATGCATTTCCTTTGGTTGGAAGGATTTGAGTTCATCATAAGAGTAGGCCAAAACATCCAAATATTTCTTGAGTAGTGCAACAAATCTTCTTTTCTCCTTGGGTGAGCAACATTTTCCAATGTTGACCATCCTTGGCTCTTCGGCGTGCCAATTTTTTCCTTATCAAAATCAGTTGGGCACTGAGAAGATTGTTTTTCTTTCTCTTGAATGAATCTTTCGTGTTTTTCAAAGAGGTCTTCCAGAGAAACTAGGCCTTTGGGAATATTGTTTCCTTTTAATTTGATCACTCCTTCATCAACCCCTTCAATTCCTTCTTTCTCTTCTCTGGCTACCGCTTCTTGTTGTGGATTCTCACTTCCCTCGAAAAATAGATTGTTGAAATTATCTCTTTGTTCCAAGAATGCTAAAATCTGGTTATCATCATTAAAGACTTGCCAATGATTTGCATTATCTAGTACACTAGGCATGAATACCATTTCAATGGTCACCTTGTCTTTACCAAAAGAAGGATGAGGTGTCACTAGGGAATCCAACATTGCAAGAGAATCAGCCTTTTCATTCTTTTCTATCATGATAGCTTCAATGAAAAATACATCAAAATATTCAATGTAGTCCCATAATATATTCTATAATGCCGAAGTCTTGGATTCTTCACCTGATATTGTTGTCAGAATTTCTTTACTATCACCTCCACATCACCTCGACATCTCAACTTCTCGATTCCCATGTCTTCATGTAACACCTATGTCTAATAGGAGAGCTTCATACTTTGTCTTGTTATTCCTATTATCAAATTACAACTTGTAGGCAAACATGTACAATTCACCAGAAGGAGAGTACAACACTACACCTGCTCCCGAACCTACACTAGAATGACTACCATCAAATTCCATCATCCAAACTTGATCTTATTCCTCTTCCATAAGAAGTGGAAAGTTCTCATATTTTTCTGATGTGAGGAAGTAGTTTCCTAGCCTGCTATCTTGAAAGAGAATGTTTGCCTTTGGATCATCAAACTTTCGTACTATGAACTTCATCTTCCTTACTGGAAGAAAATTATTCATCTCGCATTTCATTAGAATAGTTTTAGATGACCAATCCATTTTTATTTCTCCACCCAAGTCTCTATAGAAGCTTCAGCTCAATAGCATGCCAAAGGATGATGGGATGTTTGCCACTTGGGTGGTCGGGCACTTTCTTTTCGGAAAATCAGATAGTGCTACTTGTGAATCTTTGATTCTTCCTACCAATGGAACTTGTTTAGATTCCATTGAATAGAAAATTCCATTCACTAGGTAAAGGTGAGGCCTAGGGCATTCAAAACTTTGATGGGCATGACATTATTTGAGGCTCCAGAATGTATGATATAGTTATTTAGTTGGAATCCTTTAATGAGGAGTGACGGGTAGAAAGGTTCAACCTTGTTGTTTTTGGAGGCACTGAGAGCTAGCATGTTTTGAGAAGGTCGTGTGGGGAGTAAGAATTTGGAACTTGGACATGAGGTTATAGGATTACTACCATAGACTACATCAATGAACCTATCAAATTGGGCAAGATGCGTTTGTAGGTATTCTATTTCGAGAGTTGGACTTTAGTTTTTCTTGCGTGTTCCACAAATTCAAATGGGGTTATGGTGGGTGAGAGAGAGGTTTCTGGGAATGATGGAAGATTTACATGGTGAAGGATTTGCTATTTTTGGTGTTGGATTTTCCTTCACGGGTGCATTAAATGGCTTGGAAGGAGATGGGGATGTAGGTTTTGATGAAACCTTATATGTTTTTATGGGAACAACATTTGAAGGAGAATTATTCTTAGTAACCTTTGAGTGAGAGAAGGATTAGATGACTTACTTGGTATGGCAACATGATCCTTGCTAACTAGTGGGTCTACTTTTTCTCGTCACCAAATCCATAGAAGGTGGTAATGGTGATCCTCTGCTGATGATTTTATTTTGTGGGACCTCTATAAGAGAATATTCTTTCTTCTTCTTTTCCTTCACTGCGATCACCGAGGATGGACCACCTTTCTTTGACTATGCGTGAGTGAAGAGGCGCACCACAAGAAACTTGGATCTTTTTCATCACCAACATCCGAATTAGGCCATTGTGCATATCACCATCAAATTCCTTGACCTCAAGATAGTTTTATAGTCCTCCATATTTTATTCTTCAAGTTCTTCAATTTCCTCTTCCTTCTCTCGGTTCTTCGGTGTCGGTAGTGGCATTAAATTTTGGTGCTTCAAGAGTAAGCCGACGAGGAGGTGGGGCAATCCTTGGTCTATTGGGAGGATTTAGCTTCCTTGGAGTGTTCCGCATTGTGATTTGGGACAGTTGTTTCTTCAAGGCAACCAAGTCATTCACCATTTTTTGGAACATTGGGTCTGTGGTGACTGAGCCTGAACTTTGGCCCTTTTTCTTTCCATTTGGGCCTTTCACTTTACCATATGGAATTAGATCATCATCAATTTATATCACATGATCTTGAGCTTCCCTCAATGTTCTTGGTTGGGTTCTTCTAAGGAAGAAACCTACTTCTGATGGCAAGGCATTGATGAATAATCTCTTCAAATTATTTTTAGGAGGCACCACATCTTTGGGGATTCTTCTTATCACTCTATTATATCTTGCTATGAAGTCTCTCATTGATTCAAAGGTTTCTTTCTTCATTTGTACCAATTGGACCAAGAGATCCTGATAGTCTTCCGTGGTCTTAAACATGTGTTCGAATGCACTTCTTATATCTTCCCAATAGGTGAAAGACCTCGGGGCTAGCATGTATAACCATTCGGTAGCTTTTTCTTGGAGTGACTCCACAAAGAGCCTAACTGACACATCTTTGTCCTCAACGCCCAATACACCACAAGCGGTGATAAATGCTGCTACATGTTCTTTGGGGAGTTGAGAACCATCCCCTCTAAATTTTGGAAATTTTTTTCTTGATCCTGTTGGTAGCTTTTGGAGTGGTTGAGCAAGGGAAAGTGGGCGGTAGTTCTCCCCCATGGTACAATATGCCTACGGACCTCATGATCATGATCCCCCATTTTGTTTCTATTTTTAGCTTCCAACCTTGCTAAGGTTACGGCTTCTACTATTGCTCTTTCATTTGCCTCAACTTGAAGTATTTCAATTTCTTTGAGTTGAGCTCTTATTTCCTCTTTCACTCTTTCTTCTCTTTCTCTAGCTTCTTCTTCGGTCTCTACGTTAGTGAAATCTTCAAGGTTCTCATTGATGTATGGAAATTCACTATCCAAAGGATTGGCAACACTCAAGTTCTTAACGTGATCAGTTACTTCAAGAAAGGGAGACCTCTGAATTTTGAGCAGATCTTATATTCTTTAAAGCTCTTCAAAAGTGGGGTCGGTTTGTCCTCTTTGTCTCTATTTCCGGGTGTATCTTCTATCCGCGACTTGAAAATACATGCTCTTCTTTGTGGTTCAGAATTTTTTTTTCCTTCCCAATTCAGCAGCGTGTTCCTCTTCAAGGTAAATAATTCTTGTGGGAATGAAGTAGTGATTGACACTTTTCCAATTATGTCAGATAGCTTCTCTCAAATATGAAGCAATATCCTCTTCAATGTGGAAGAGCAATTCAGGTCTTTCAACAAGAGGATTTCCTGGAATAGCCATGGTTTATACACATATGGCTCATATAGCTATTCAAATTCCAATTTTTTTCCTTTTTTTGTATTTTGAATTTTCTTTATTTTTAGACCTTTTGGTCATATTTAGGTGCAGATGCTACTAAATCTACCCCATGGTGGGCCCAAAACTGTTGGTAAGAAAATTTGTCAAGGAAAAATTGGTGGTTATCTTGCCAATGCTCTAGGAGTCTAAGTCCCTCTACTTAACTGGTGTAGCTGTCGTATGTGCATGCGCAAGTAAAAATGAGTTTTCTCCTGGTGGCCTTATAGGCTGGGGATCCAACAGGGACACTCCATTGACCCTGTGGAAAAATCTTGTAGATATCTGCAAGGGAAGAATTTTCTAGGAGAGTGGGAAAGGGAGTGAGAAAATTAGAAAAGATAAACTAATGTTCTGTAAGTAGAAAATTAGAGACTTGCATACACCATCCGTAAAACTTCATTACATGCACTTAAATTTAGAAGAAAACAAATATTACGTAACAACAACAAGACCAAATAGAGTTTGATGAACACAAAGTACCACTAAAATCTCTCAATCAAAAAGGCTAAAATTCTTTCTTCCTTTATTGACTCACAAGTAAAAATTATACATATCATAGAAATGGAAGACATTTTGAGTAGGGAAAATAGAAGAAATGTTCTATCTCTTTGCTCTCTTCCCAAGAATATCTCTCTCTCACGAATTCACAAAAAACAATATAATATCTAAGAAGTTTAATAATATTTTAGAAGTTCTCTAAGAAAAATATAAAATGATGAGCTAGTTACGATATATAGAAGAGGATGCTTAAGACTATTACTCTTCATCTTTCCGGTGACTTTTCAAATAATTTAATTTGACTTTAGACTATTCATATTCCACTTAAATATTTAAGTCTCTTTTATAAAATCAAGGCAACTTAAATTTTACATTATGTTTCTAAATTCACTAAAATTAATATTAAAAAGTGCAAACCTCAATGCAAAAATATAATAATGTTGAGAGAGAGCATTGAGTGAGAAGAGAAGAAGAAGAAGAAAGAAGAAGAATTATGTGGAAGAATGATGCGGTGGACTTGGCTCCACTCTTTGACTGCTCTCCACTTCACGTTCCTGAGAAGAATTCTGTCTTTCCAAGCTCCTTGTTGAAACGAGCCACTACAGGTTCTACTTTTTTTGGCATGAGGGATGTGAATGCAACTCAAGGTTTCATCCATCCATTGATCACACTATTGATTTCCTTGCACTTCCCAAACCATGATGAGTGATTTTCTACGATAAGTGCAATGGAGGCTTGGATCTCTGAGAGGAATTCGAGAGTATCCTTAGTGAAGGAAAATGGGTTTCCCACCCCTTTCTTGACATATTCTTTTGAAGGAGGTGATCAACGAATCAGTAGTTGTGTGTTCTCTCATTACAGGTACTCCAAGTTTCGAATTTTTGATTTATAATATCCTACAATTTGTATGTTTGTTCTTCTTTCTCCTCTAGCTTTGTGAAGGCCTGATTAATTGCCTCAAACTTGATTTCAAAGAGCCTGACCTATACACATGTCAAGTCTTCTACAGTAGTTTCAAAAACCTTCATATCAATCAACTCCTAACGATGGGTGTTTCTCATATCACTCACTACTCTGGTCCCAGAGATTTCCAGTACTCTCTTTTTTCTCCACATCCTCTTTGGGTCTTTGTCATTCTGTTGGTTGTTGCGTGAATGTATGCAAAGAAATTGATTGCAACTTGGAGTGTTGGATTCCATTTTTAGAGATTGAGTCAATCCATTCATTGTTTTCTCACCCTTGCATCGTGAGCTCATGCGTTCTTCTAATGGATTCTAGATCAAAGCTACTGATGGGTGCCACATTCTCAATAGAAAGTGTTGTAGTGCTTGATTCCACTAGGTGTTGCAAATAAGATGAAAGAGTTCGTACTTGTTCCTATAGTACCTTGATCTTCTCTTTATATTCTTTATTCCTTACCACCATGCAAGAAGAAGATTGTTGATATATGTGTAAATCTCCTTCATGAATAGTTGGTCCAAATTGGATCATGCTCATCTCGTAGTCATCCGGTGTCATCTCATCAACTAGCTTGATACCTTTGGTTGAGCTAATTTGATGTATGGTTTACCTATCTCCCCACCTTTGTAGAATCGCGAGGATGTATGTGTGATCTTGATGTCTTTGTCTCCTTCGTAGGTTATTTTGTTGATGAATTTCTGAAATAGTAGTCCCCTATGCATAAGACCTTCTATTTTTAGAAAGTGGGCTTCAGGAGGTTAGATTGATGCAAAAAAAAAAAAATTTGATATGTTTTTTTCCAATATCACCCCTTTGAAATTTTAGGCCCGCCCTCTTAATAGTCCAGGAGATTTTAAAGTTTCAAATTTTGGGCTCTGACAGGCTTCTAGATGCGGCAACCATTAATGGACCTCAAAATTGTAGGTCTGGTTTTCTCCTCCATTTGTGAAAAAACTTATATTTTTGATGTGGTTTTTTTCTTTTGATGCTTCACATGTAATTATAGTTCATTTCACTCAACGGTTTGACTAGAAATTGGATTTTTTCTTCATTGAGCAAGAAGTGGGATTTCTTTGTCATGGATGCTTTGTTACATGAGTGGAGAGTTTGAAGGTGTATTATTGATGGAATTGGGTAGAGGAATGAAAAAAAAAATACATCTTATTGTTTCACGTATCCATTTGATAATTTCTTCAACCTTTCGTTTTGTGGCCATGCAGTTTTCTTTGTTTTCTCCTTATTCGTTCGTGCCTCTCCTTATTTGTTTGCTCATATTTTCCTCTGGGACCTACATGATATTGTGGAGTGAAGGGAAGTACCTTGGTGGAAGGTCCATTTCAAGGTTCAGCCATGGTGTAATCTTTGGATGAGAAGTTATAGAGGAAGAATGGAGATATCTGTGCACGGGAGTGGAAGCAATTAGAAGCAGGTGAATATTTTAAATTTTTGAAATCATGGAGGGAGAGGGCTGGGCGTGTTTTTGTGACTTTATTTCCCTGACCTTAGGGATGTGAGGAAAATCAAATTCCATAGTGGTCAAGAGGACGACACGTGTCCTCGATCCGGCAATGAGGAATGGAGGTGAAAAATGTTACTTTAAAGCATTAGGGGCTGAAATTCGGTCATGTGGATGACAAAAAGACTCCCCATAGGGGATGTGTGCATTTCCATGTCTTCTATCCCTTACCTTCGGCACGTGAGGGACATAAAATTCCATGGTGGTCCTGAACTGACATGTGTCCTCAATTCGACGGTAGGGAATTTGAGCTCCAAAAATGTACCAGGGGGCCGAATCTGTCAAATCTAAAGGTCACCCGAGGGTCCCCGAGGTCACATGGGGGATGGGAAAAATTTTCCAAGGTTTTTTTACCTGACATTAGGGACGTCGAGGATATAAAATCCCTCTAGGCTCTTGGTGCTGACATGTGTCCTCTCAAAAATTGACTAACTCCCGAACCTGTCTTCAAGAGAGTAACTTGGAAGCGATGATAATTTGAGCTCTGGTGGAATTTATTAGTGAAATGTTATATGATCCTAACTATAAATGGTATTTTTAATGTAATAGTTTGGGTATCATGTCTTGATTCATCCATTTGATCCCTGAAAATTATGATTTTTATTAGGTACTCCACCTGTGCCTGAGAAAAACTAATTGTAAACCCTAAGCACCAAGGTGTTGTGAAAAATATGATTTCATCATCATGTGGGTCTTAGAATTCTCTTTCCGAGATAATTTTTGTTTTACTTATAACTCCATCTGGAGCTCCTGAAATATTCTTTTGAATCCCAACAATTGTTTTAGGCCCTGTATCTTTGCCTAGGTTTGTGAACCTTGTTTTTTTAGATTTGCTCCAAGTATTTCAAAACTTCCCCAAACCTTCAAAAATAACTTCCATGATGTTCTAAGGTATTCAATTCACCTCCATGTTGAATTTTACCCTTTTATTACGCTCCAGGGGGTTGATCCAGTCTTGGGAAGGCCAAAAACAACCCTTCCCAATACTGCTAGAAGATAACATCTTTTCAGAACTTCCTAAAATCACCTAGGGGATTAAATTAACTTTCCTAAATCACATAGGGGACAAATTTGACATCATATATGGGGTGACAGACCGGTGGATGACAGATTTGACTTGGGAGGCTAGGAATGATAAAACATGAAAAATTTGACACATGGGCATAGTTGTTGTGCACGGAAACGTCTAATTTCCCTGTCACACATTTGCATGAAAACATCATATTATTAGAACTATAACCTATGAATTCATCAATGTGGCAAACCATGGAATTCCTAAAATGATAGGATATCCTCCTAAACTTGATTTTGGTTAAAGGACAATAAATTCAGTAGGGTATTCCCAAGAGTCTACCACCACAACTATGTCCTCAAGGACTCCTTTTGGTCTCAGTGTTGATCTATCTGCAAGTTATAATACTATATTTTTGGGCTTAGTACTTCTAATTTCATATCATCCATAATTATCTTGGTCATGATGTTAATGGCTACCTCCGGATCAACGAGTATTCTTTATTGTTGTGCCATTAATTATAACATTTACCAAAGGACTGCCTGGATCTATATAGTTTGGTAAAACTAAATTCCCAAGTATGATATCAGCTAGATGTCCAATAAATTTTATAATGGATGGATCATTTCTCTTTCTTCTGGTTTTCTTATGCATATATCCTTAACTAACTTGTTATAAATGGGCACATCTTTGATTGCTTGAATTAGTGGAATCTTCACACAAATATCTTTTAGTTGATTGACAAAATCAGAATTAGAATTTGATTTGAGGTCAGTCTTATTTTCTTATAATATTTCTAGAAATTGTGGTTCATTAGCTTACACTTTACCCTTGTTGGAACTCTTTTCAAGTTTTTGCAGATCAACTTCCAATGTGTTTTGGATTTGATGTGGATAGGTATGAAATAAGTATGGTTCATCTACAATCTCTGTAATGGTGGGTTTACTTGGTGGAGGAAGTGTTATTCGGGGAGTGAAGATGGGTTTTATTAACATCAAATGAATAGGAAGAGTAATGGGTTGATTCGGTAGTATAGGTTGGTTGAGCAACTTTATTATTGGGGTTAGGTGTTGGTTGATGTGGTAGCTAAGTGGATTTTGGTTGAGAGCTTGATTGGGGACTTTGCATCAGAGCTTGCTGATGTGGGTAAGGAGGTGCTTGTAAGATTTATGATAGTTAGGAGGTGGGTTATTCCATTACTTCCCTCCTCTCCAAGGTTGTTACCATGATTGAGGGGTTATTGCCAGTGTTGGCCTAGAAACTAAGGTTTCCATTTTTGTTGGTATTGGGTAGGGTATGGAGCCCAACCTTACTGAGTATTAGCCCAAGGTGGGGTTTTATATATGGATTACTAACCCAATTTTGAAAAAAAAGGAATAGGATCTTGTGACATACCTCCTTGTCTTGGCAGCCATGGCTTTCTTTGAGCAACATAGAAGACTTTTCCATCCTTTGTTTCTATCATCTTTAATTCGGTTCAACTTACTTTTCTTGTACAATGCTAGATAATCCTCTACATTTGAAATCATCTTTCTTCCTTCTACATGCATGGAAAAACTCTATGAGTGTTGCCTCAACATCTTCTCTTTTCTTTTTGGCATGTAAAGCATCAAGCTAGGTAACCATGTCATTGACTATATCTTGTTTCATGTTCTTGAACATGTTTACAATCTCTGATTTAGATATGTCCCTACTTCCTTTGGTAGCTGATCTACCCTTTGATCTAACACTTTTGATTCTCTTCATGGTTTCTCTGGAGTAATTCTTGCAGGCTTCAAAAATTTCCTCAAAGGTAGCTTTTGAGATATCTCCAACTCTTATTAGGTCTAAAACATCCATATCCTCTTCATTGATTCCTTTTAAGAAAAGTAGCTTAAGGGACTCATTAGGTAATCTCATGTGTCTAGAATTCTAGAAAATGAATAATAACCTTTTCGAGTAATCTTACAATGTCTCATTTTCCTTTTGTGTCATCCTAAAGAGTTCATCACCTCCTTTACTACTTAGCCTGCAATAATCTTGATATTTTACTAGAAATGTTTCCTTCATTTGTGACAAAGTTGACATAACATCTCTTCCTAAACCCATGAACCATCTCAAGGATGCATCCTTGCATGTAGTAGGGAATAGATTTAACTTATGTGCATCGTAGTATAGTCATCTCTCTTGCATAAAACATTAAACTCAAATAAAAGGCGTGTGGGTCTTCAGTTATGGATCCATGAAAGTATGGAAGGGATGAGGGAGAAATGTTCTTCATTACAATAGGTTGGTTGTTGTTAGAGTTGGGAACTCAAAGGTAGTTGCCCTATCTTTAAAATTTTGATTTAATTTTTTTCCATGATGGGCTGATCAGGAACACCTCAGAAGTCTCACTTGGAGGGGGATCTTCTAATAGTAAGCCTTGTATAGAGGAAATTATGTCTTCTTCAAAATCTTCATAATCATATGAAGATATTTGTGTTATTTGTGGATTGGGTAAGAATCTACCATGGGAATCTCTTGGACAGTGCATGCATCAACTAGCTCAACTCAATCAACATACATTAATGGGGGGGTTTGAAGGTGGAATTTCCTAAACCTAAATTATTCTTAAGAAATGAAAAACCTCTCAATAATATTATAACTTAGTCGTATCCCGAAAATGGCCCTAAACATTATGGTGAAAATTAACTTATAACAATTAATATGTTGTTCACTAATTCATAGTCATTTAATCATCAAACCAAGGGACACAAAATTTCAATAATGTCAGTGTTGTATACACATTTACAGAGCATTTAGGAGGTATGGAAATAAATATATGTCACTACTATACTTAAAACAAAAATCTTGAAATTAAAATGCTTGAAACAAAAATCAAAATCAAAAAACTAAATGGATTCTAACACTATGATTTGAAAGTATAGCTTGTAAATTAGAATACGAGATAAAGAGGTAAATTTCTTCCTAGCCTAATCATGCAATGAAACAGAGAAAAAAACTATGGAGGGATTTGCATAGACCATAAGTGGGCCCTACCTTGGGTGTTAATCCCTCCTAAGGCTTGTAACTAAAAGCTAATGAACAAAAATCAGATTCTTTATTGAATTGGCATGAATATTACATCTAGGAACAAAAGAAACTTTTGTATCTGCGTACTCTTTATTCTATAATTATCCATCTAGATCTCTACATAGAATTCCAAAATTAATATCTTTCTCTTATACTCCTTAATTACAATAAAACATGAGAAGAAGAGTTCAACTAGGAGTTCAAATAGACTAAGTAAAAGATCTTCAATGAAACAAGTGGAAGATCTTAAATAGAACAACAAGAGTTTAAACACATGCAATGGAACTAACTAATAGTTGTACATATATCAAATACATAACTCAAGTAAACATACAAATTTTCTGAAATCACGTATTTAAGCGATGAATATGTTTTTCAATGAGTTGTAATGAGTAGTTAGATCTATTGTTGAATTATCTTTAGTTCACACATTCTAGTTATAACTTCCTCTTCCATGACTCCTACTGAGACTTGGAGTATCATCCTTCACATTCCCAAATATATTTATAATCATCGATTATTTGTTGTAGGTGATCTTATTTGGATGTAAATGGGTTCCTATAGACATGAGTTCCTTTTCTCGTAGGTGACTCCCTTTTCTGTGGACGAATTGTTGTGCATGGGTCTTTTATTGCATACATGTTCTTTCTACAAAACGTTGCTCGCATAAAAATACTAGCATCACAAAAAGAATCATTCAAATAATTTATTGAAACCATAAGAATAAATGCATACTCAAAATACCAAAAATAAATATAATTAGTCATAACTATATTAATCAAAAGTATATATGTCATAAGTTCAAGTTATGATGATAGTGTTGATAGTATACGGGAAATACAAGGACATAACTTCACTAGATCAACAAAAGTATAGATGAGGAGGTTTTTATAAAACATAATTTAAACAAATCATCACTTACCTCATAAAATATAAATCTATACCTCCTCTCACCCATTTACTTGATATCCCGGGAGGGTGTCTTGTCATCTATCTTGATTTCTGCAAGATTTAGAAACCCTAGGTTGACCTATTATAAGGATTACTACCCTCTAGATATGTGACCCTAACACTCATTGTATACCATTTATATATATCCCGTTATACCGGTTGATATGGGTCCCTTACTCGTTACCTCGATACTCTTGTAGAACAAAATATTTAGGAGTAAAATCCTATCAAGACACATTCATGGCATGCCATACATCTATGGTGAACTTGATGTGAATCCTACATACTTTGTGATCAAGAAAAAATTGTTAAAATAATCCATATTTAATCATGGTCTCAATTCACATCTCCAAAAATTAGAAAAGGCCCAAAAACAAGTCACCACTGAGACACCATCACCCAGAGGAGATCTTTTCCTTTTTAGAAAATATGTGGAGATCTTGTCCTTTTTCTAGATTTATTTCTAGATGCCATCAGCCTCCCTATATAAAAATTTTCTGCAAGGCCAATTATTCTTATAAGATTCATCACAAGATATGTTCTCATCTAGATCATCACTCCATCATGGAGTATATGGGCATGGTGTCTTTTGATTATATTGTGTAGAAATTTCATAAGACCTATCATCCTAAAGCTGAATTCCCCTTCTCCAGTATGGATTGTTGTGTAATAGAGCACCTAAAAATAAGCCTTTTACCCTCCATAATGGAACACCTAAGTATGATGAAGAAGAAAATAAAAATTATGATATCTTTGATCATCCTTTTGAGATTCAAAATTTTCTCTCTAAGTTTCCTGAATATACAAATGAATCAAAAGAGATGATTAGAAAGTGTCTTCTTGAGTTTGTTTTCGAACAAATTGATAATAGGATAGAAAAAGAGAAATGTTTTGAATTAGGTTCATTGTAGAATGCCTCTAATTCTAACCCTATTAACCTCATCTTCTATCTTATTGATAGGATGAGACAACATCAATATGCTACCATGGCTCAATTCCTTCAATTACAAGCCAACATGGATCAATTATTCAATCACCCTACACCAGGATCTTGGGGCACCACACCCCCTCCTCTACCAAATAGGAATAATGGGGTGCCATTACCCAACCTCTTATCCAAAACAAGGTCTAAAGAGTAGTACAAAAAGAGCCTCTAACACCTTAGATTGCTAGCATGAATATTGGTGGTATTGGTCCTATCTCTTATGATGGGTCTACTGATCCCACCCTTCATATCAAGGCCTTCAGCAATCTTTACAAGGAATGGATCAAAGATGATTAATATACGACCACAAATATCTTAGCTAAGAGTCTCACTAGAGATTATTTAGACTAGTATCATACTTTACCTCTTAATTCCATAGTTGAGCTAGAGTCCTTGGTGACAACCTTGGTAAATAAATTCCAATATCATGATCTACCTAAGAACAATATCAATTCTTTCATCAATTACCAAAAATTTGAAAATGAATTGATGTAATACCTATCTACATGAGCATAACATAATATGCCTAATGATAACCTCTTCCATATTTTCTTACAAGCTCTTGAACCTCACCTTCAATACAAGGTGAGGTCCTTTTTCTTACCTCCCTAGAAGAAGCCTTTGAACAAGATAAAAGGAAATATTATCTCATGAGAGAGTTTGAGAAAGATCCTCCTAAGACACAAACAAATAAACAAACAAGTCCAAATCATCCAATGATATGAGAATAAGAATGTGAAAAATACGAAGTCTATGATACTCTTCCACTTGTTGCTTCTTGAATATAACTAATTTTAACATTGATCAACAACCTAATAAAAGAAATTATCCTAACTATCATTAACCATTCAGTAAGGAAGAGTTGAAATGTAACTTACCTAAGATATTTAGTGTGATCTGAGATCCTTCTTGACCTATTCCTCATTGACATGATGAAGGTAAGTTCTATTCGTGGCATGCTAAGTGGGGTGACTCTCATGAAACATGTCTTGCACTACAAATGACTACCATTAACTTATTCCTAATTCCTAAATTTGACTATGATGCCATCACTTAGGATAATTTGAGTGAGGCGTTGAAAGCCCATGATGAGGCTTAATAGAAAAATCATCATGAACCTATTAACCAAGGTAATGAGAAGCTACATATATTCTCTAATCCCATGGCTAATTACAATATCACTGAAATTTATAAGAAGTAAGAAAATTCTACAACTAACGTAGTCCACATGGATTATCATCCTTAAAATAAGATTACAATTAATGATGTAAAATGTGTCATAGCCTATATAGAACTAGAATATCTCATAGCATTCCAAACTTAGAATCATAGGGTTTTATATCATTTTGTACCTCAAATCAAGGCTTCCCAAAGCCAATTTTTTCCTCCTCTATATGCCATCAACCCCTATGGAAATTCTTCTATAGGGTCGATGGTGTTTAGATATGTTTCTCTGAGCATAGACATTATCGACCCCTATGAAAATGAAATTTATGGGGCTGATTGGGTAAGAACTGAGAAAACTATATATTAGAGGTATCCTTAATAACACTTTCTCCTTATGGAATTTTTTCTGAGGATTCCCAACACTGTTAGCCTATTACAAATTCTAGTCATGACAAGTGATATCCTCTTGAAGCACTAGCCTATCTTTTTACCTAATTCCCCTTCTTAGAATTCATGCATACATTGCCTCACCATCGTGAGCGTCTCATGAAAAATTGTTCGATATGAACATTCCCTTTCCTCCCTCTTTGGGAAGATTCCCACATTGCATGGCTCGGAGGAAATAATATATCAAAAATGTGAGGAGCTCTCCATTCAAACCGATCTTACTATAGATGCTCACTCTTACATTTGTTTTCCTCTGATTCTATGATTCTAGATGAGCTCTTGCATCATGTAAAAATATGCCCCTTTTCATTTCATTTCAAATCTATCACACTATGGTCAAGAATGCTCTCATTGATGAAGAAGCGAGGCACGTGTATGGCCTTGTTAGAATTTATTAAGGCTCTCAGTTATTCTATTGGTAACCAAACATCTACGAACCACTTCTCAAGGATATGATCACCAACAGATGCCTCCTATATGGTGTATTTTATTACCCATTGTTATCCCTCCAAGGACTTTCCATGTCAAATTCATGGTCTTCAATTTTACTCTATCTTATAATATTATCCTAAAGCATCCTTGGACTCATTGCATGTGTACAATCACTTTTTTACGTATGTTAGTGTGTGAAGTTTTCTCACCAAATAGCTATTTATAAGGTTTAGGGAGACAATAATCCTTGGAACTATGATACACTCTAAAAAAATGGGACATAGAAGCTCCTAAAACTAGATGAATTGTCCCCTATCCCCTTCCAGGAATATCAACATTTTGACTATCTTATATATACTCAGTCAAGAACATGCCTCAAAATATATTGGAATCAAATGTTGATGATCCCGATGAGGTCATGCTTAGAATAATACTTTTATCTTCTTGAGATTGTCGTCTCCGAGATGAATCATTATTTTTGGCCTTGTTCTCGCAAGAAGGATCCTTCAGATTCCGTTGTCATCTTGCGTACACCATAACCCCACTAGTGCATGTAGTTTGACTAGATACCATAGTTGATTCTTACATGGTGGATGCCTCTACATCAGATTATGATGATGGTTATGTTTTATGGGTAAGTGCAGTAAGTTGGGGGATAATTAAGTGGACATCAAATCCTAAATTTTACATCAAAAACAAAAAAACATCAAATTTAGTCTTCCGTGGACTTGAACCATGCCGAAAAGTCAAAAATATGTCATAAAAATGGTACCATCGCATAGGGGAGACTGTTAGCTTTGTAGAAATATTGATTTTAAAGTGAATAGAATAGGATAAATATCATTTTATAATTTTTTACTAATAGTAGGTCTTTAAGACACTTTTTCCCGTGAATGTTTATGTCTACATTTAAGACTGCAAATTTTGTTTCACTTGTCAAAATGTGATAAAAATTATACCATCCCAACCGTGGTGAAATTATATACATGTTCAAAAAAAAAATTATTTGATTTCAATATTTTTTGATGAAGTTATGGCGGCCAAACGGAAAATGTTTTGTTTTCTTTATGTTTTGGACCACTTAGGAGAAAATCATAAAAATAAAATATTACTAAAAAATACAAAATAAAATCTATCTCAAGATAAATAGTGGCATCTAACTTCTCACCAAAGGATATATATATATATATATATATATATATATATATATATATATATATATATCAATTTTGGTCATCCAAATCGTGGGCAAACGGACTACAATATTATAGGCGTTTTAAAAAAAAACCAAGTCATTGAATTTTGAGTGTTTAATATAGCTAAACTTGTCCATTTTACAAAAAAATAGTAGTTTAGAAACTAGATTCCAGATGCTACGATTCATACTGATATAAATTTTTCTAATTTTGAGTGTATGCATTGCTAATAATCCCTACAAGTTGATATTATGTTGTTATTTGCAATATGACGTCCACTTATGACCCCTTTTTTGTCCCTAACTTGCTGCAATTACCCTTATATAAACCTCACTTGGCTAGCTATGCCCATATTCATGATAGGGAAGTATTGCATTACCAAGAGACCCTTTGCACCAAATTCACTCATGACATAAATATCATCCTCATACAAGAGGAATCTTCGATTGTAGTTGAAACTTCTTCCCAAATGGTTCTTGAGCCTCAGATTGCTCCACCAACTACACCTCTACATGCTACCATTGAAATATCCGACCCATTTTCCCTTATAGAAGTGGATGATCAAGTTATTGATTTCATCTACAAAGATGATGATCTCATGGGTGATGATAATATCTATTTTGCCTCGATGAATGAGCAACATATTTATCCATTGGAACCATATTTTCCCATTATCTCACCACCCTCCTTAAATACTCTCAAGTACACCTCTATAGCATATGATACCCCTACCTCTTTTCCTTATGAATCCTTAGTCCTCTACGATCGAGCCATATTGCACATGACATGAGGCTCTAAGGCATGATGTTTATGATTATAGATCTTATCAATGTCGCATGAAAAATATTGAGGATGAGGTCAAACAAGACCAAAACAAAAGGATACACATCCTTCTACTTCATCTCCCTTATTCTTATCTCATCATGGGTATTACATGCACACCAATGTTGAATTTTGGGTTATGCGTAGAAAACTTTCCGTTCCCAAAACTTATTCTCACAATCGAAACGTGTAGTAAATTATACATGGAATTGACCACCTTCTCCATAACTTTCTAGACCAAAATATACTTATCGACCACCACCTTTCCCCGATCCTTTTCCCTCCATGACTGAAATTCGGCATGATATCTTCATATGGCTAGAGGATCAGATCAATGACACCTTATTTGCTATGAGATATGAAGTTCATCGACAAGTCATTATTACACAACATTCCATAGAGGACCTCATGATGAAGCCACATCTTGAATCAAGTTAATGACATCATCACTGATATCTTGTGATATTTTTCCCCTTATGTCTAGTTATATTTAGTATCTTGATTACATATTACTTTCATATTTTAACATGAACCCTTGCCATTGCTTAGGATCTCCCCCACTTGGGTTTTTACACACTAGATTATTTCCTTCACTTAGTCTCTCAATCCTCTATTAGGTATTTCAAAAAATTCCTAAAAATCTTGTTACATCCTTGCTTTGGTTGTTTTCTCCACTCATATTTATCACCATTTACACCCTAGTTTCTCCTACCATTGGAGTGCCTCTACCCGATTCACCTCGGTATTTCCAATTGGATTGCCACAATTTTTTTTGCATCCTCACTTAGGATTAGGGCATACCTTGTATTTATATAACCAATCATTCCCTGACATCCTACCATTGGATTTCATGGCCTTTTTTCATCTCTTGAATTCTTCACATCGTGTGGGTTAATCTATCCCACTCGATATCCCTTTCCATCAAATTCACCTATCTAACCCTATTATAATTATTCAAGAACTATGAGTATCATTGCATACGTACATATAGAAAGAAGGAAAATGATAAGTAAAAAAACATACACATAACAAACATCCAATATCTAAAATCCCCAAAATCATCATCTATATATATCTCGAATTAGTTTTTATACATTGACAAAATCATATATAATAAATACATGGATTTGGCCCATCTACAAAATGTCTCAAGCACCCTCACCCTCTATGGGGGCTCTATGAATTTTTTTATGGGTCCATGTCGGTAGCTCTAGTTGTGTAGGCCACGGAATCTTCCCTATATCGGGCTCTAGAGGCATTTCCCTGCGCACTCGCCGATTGTGTCTCCAATGAAGTGATAATCTTGGTTTCTCTCTAGGAATCGATAAGAGGGCTTCCTGCTCCTAAAATAAGGCTATATACACTTGCAATAGACTTTGAAACATCACATATATGATACCAGTAGCCACCAACATTGTGTATATCCTGATATCTCTGTAGTATCCGAGGATACCTCTCTAACTAGACAAAATGAACTCACAAAATCTCTTATCGATGGTGCTGCTGGTTCCACCATCATTGAAGTATCTGGACATACAATAATGGATCCAGGATTTCAAGGTTGATACTCTCTATCATGGAGTGCAACTCCTCCACCATCCACTCTTCAAAACCAAGTAAATGACATATGTTACTTATAATACAAATATGACACTAAAAAAATCATCTAAATAATGTCATATCACACATATCGGCTTCCTAGCTTACTTCATGATGTTCTCGCCATCTTTTCAGCCACCTAATACTTCCACCTCCTTATCATAACAATGAGGTATGATTCCTACACACTATGCCCACCTATCTCGTGGCAATTTAATAATATGAAATACTTTTCTATTATTAAATATTCATACCTAGGTAATATACATTAGGTAAGTATTTAATAATGTGAATCATTTATGTTTATATTTATTAAATACACTCACCTAGGTATATGTGTCAACCATTTTAGGTTGAAAAGGTGGGTCGGGAGACATACCCGATCACCTTATATAAAAAGGACTTTAGGTCCTCATTTGATATATTCGGGAAATATATCAAAGGTGTGCAAATCAAGTGATTTGGTTTTACCCTTGGTAAATAGGGTTTTAAGGAGGAGGAGGTGATCTTATTGGATGTAAAATAAGTTCTGAAGTAAAAGGTTATTTTCAAAGTGGTTTTTACCCTATTGGGGTTTTCCACTATAAATATTGTGTCACATGTGTTATTTATTTCTGTAAGTATTTCTTTATTTACTTATGTTATGATGTAATGTTTATTTAAATATTTATTGTAACATTATATAATATGTAAGTTGATTAAATCCGTATTTATTAGAATCCTCAAATTCTAACATGGTAACAGAAAGGTAAATTAAATAAATTAAGATCAAATGTTTTGTATTTTATTTATTTAATTTGTACGGTTTTTTTTAACCAACCTCGGAAAGGTAAATTAAATAAATTAAGATCAAATGTTTTGTATTTTATTTATTTAATTTGTATATTTTTTTTTCAACCAACCTGGAAAGGTAAATTAAATAAATTAAGAGAAAATGTTTTATATTTTATTTATTTAATTTTATACGGGTTTTTTTCAACCAAAGGAAAGGTAAATTAAATAAAAGAGCAAATGTTTTTATATTTTATTTATTTAATTTGTGCGGGTTTTTTTCAAACCAAAGGAAGGGTATTTAAAATAAGTGCAACCTAAAAGTTTTACTTTGTGAAGAATCAAGGTGAATTCACAGGTGGAAAATTTGGAAACTTCTTACCTTCCGTGAAAACTTGTGTAGAGGTAAGGGTAAAATATTTGAAATATTTTTTCTATAGTTTTAATATGTGCAGGTTGAATTTTGTCAATGGTAAATGAAGGAGGAGACAAAGCTCCATCAAAATAGGATTTGAATTTTTTCCATTGGAAGTGTGAAAAAATGTCTCTCTCTGTAAATTCTAAGGTTTATGTAGAATTTAAAATTTAAAATTACATGGCTTAGTAAATGTTTTAAAAAATTTTTTTTTCATGAGGGCCCCGTAATAAGGGTTATATGTATTTTTTTTTTTTTTTATATATAAATATATATATACTATAGTTTATAATTTTTATAGACTATATGTTTTTTTTATTTACATTATATAAACTATATACCTTTTTAAAAAAGTGAATATATTTTTACATTATAAATTATAATAGGTTAATATAATGTATTAAAATATAACCTCCTAATATAATATATATATAAGAAGAAATTGAATTTCAGAAATTCTGGAAATACACAACAAGTTTTGACTCCATTAAATTTGACGGTCAAATGACCGTCATGACAAACAAACAGATGGTCAAACATCAAAGCAATATATGCGGTCATTTAGACGTCAAATTTAAGTTGGTCGGATCTTTTTTCTACATTTTTTTCCAGAAATTTGAAGTTGTTTTGCATTCTTAGGGGTTTCTTCTTCACTTCTATATGGTTAGAAATTTTTTATATAAGTTTGGGGTATAATGCAAAGCCTTTTATATTGCGGGTTATTATTTTGATCATGGGAGGTTAATTAATATGCATTGTAATGAAAAAATTAGTTATGATTAAATATTTTATGTAGATCTATAAAATTTAGATCTATTTCTATTAAAAATTTTTTTTATAAATATGTATCTAACTTTGTGGTACATTGTATATTATAATGGGGTGTGTTTTATAGGTTCAGGAAAACAATGGCGTCAACTATTTTTGTCTTGACAAAACCTAGATCTGAATGGAACCAACTACAACATTTGGAAGATCAGGGTCAAATCAGAACTTATGGCGAGGAAACTCTGGACAATTGTTTTGGATCTGAGGTTGCTCCCACCGGTCGTCAAGCAACTGTAGATAACATGAATGCATTCTCACAATGAATGCAGGAGGCTCTTTCCATGATTTTTTGCATGCAATGTGAATGATGAGTACCTTCTACACATTGGTAATATTGAACATCCGAAAAGAGGTATGGACACAACTAGAATCCATGCATGAAGGTACACGTTTATCTAAAATTATTAAATTAGTTTTAGAATCTTTACAACTCCTATGAAAGGAGATGAAAAAGTAGTTAATTTCTTAGCCAAAATTAAAAATATTAAAGCACAATTAGATGGATGCAATTGTGATTTAATTGGTGAAAAATTAATCTACTTTATTGTTCAGTTAAATATACATGAAAGATTTAGGAATTTTATTTCTATCTTGAACTCTAAATATCAAAATGAAAATGATCTACCTGATTTAAATACCTTGAGTTCACTTTTGATACAGGAAGAGCAAGTGATGATGAACTTTGACTCTAAGGAGAATGCCTCTCAGGCACTTCTTGCTCAGAATTCAAAGTTCAAACCTCACAAGCCCTTCTCAGATCAAAAATTTAGATCTAAATCTTCTTTTGTTGATAAGAATTTTTTTCTTCTGATCAATTGTGTGTTAGCTTTAGTGGTAAATGTCACAAATGTGGTAAATTTGGACATAAAAAGGAAGATTGCAAAACTAAGAAACCTATCCATAAAAATAAAAAACAAATTGTTTCTTCAAAATACAATTTAAGGAAAAAGGATAGCTCTAATGATATTCCTAAAATGATTGCATTATATGTTGCGTTGTATTCTTCCTCTAATTTGAATGGATTCTAGATTTAGGTGCATCAAATCATATGACTGGTGTTTCAAATTCTTTATTTGATGTTGTGAAAATCAATGAACGTGTGTATCTTGGTGATAACTCATCTTTAGAAGCAATAGAGAAAGGAAAGTAAAATTTGCTAATGGTGTGTTGAATAATGTTTTATTTGTTCCTAAGCTCAAAAAGAACCTTTTATCATGTTCTCAATTAACTCATGATGGTTTGGCTATTCAAATTTTGAAAGATACTTGGTATATCAAGGATAGTAATGATAATATAATAGTTGAAGGAATTCAAAGAAATGGTTTGTATATTTTTGATGATTTCCATTTTGCATCTGTTTTGTTTCTCAAAGTTTGAATAATTCAAAACTATGGCATGAAAGATTAGGACATGTTAATTATAGAAGTTTATATGAAATGGCTAGATATAATCTTGTGAAAGGTTTTCATCTGTGTTGTCTTCTTCTCATGATGCGTGTGAAGGGTGTTTACGCTCAAAACAAAGTGCTAAACCCTTTCACTCACATCTTGAAGAGAGTTCCTCTTCCCCACTAGAACTTATTCATAGTGATGTTAGAGGACCTCTTGAAGTAGCTTCATTAAATGGTTCTTTATATGTTGTGACTTTCATTGATGATTTCACCAGGATGATTTGGTCATATTTTCTTAAAAATAAATCTGATGTACTTGGGAAATTTAAGGAATTTAAAGCATCTGTTGAAAACTCTTCAAATTATAAAATTAAGAGACTTAGAACAGATAATGGGGGTGAATATGTTAGAAAAGCATTTGAAAAAATTTGTATTGATTGTGGTATTAAAAGGGAATTAACTTCTCCTCATTCTCCCCAATCTAATGGTGTTTGTGAGAATGTAAGAATATGACTATTTTAGATATGGCTCGCACTATGCTTCATTCTGCTAGTCTTCCCAAATTTCTGTGGGTAGAAGCAATGAACACAACAGTCTACATTCTAAATAGGGTTCCCACCAAAGCTATTCATCTTTCAACTCCTTTAGAAAAATGGTCAAATCAAAAACTTGATATTTCTCATCTAAATTTTTTTGGTAGTCTGCTTCTTTATACATTCCTAAAAAGAAAAGAAAGAAACTTGATATGACTTCTTTCTCTTGTGTTTTCATTGGATATGGTATTAACACTACAGGTCTAAGGATTTATGACCTGTAAAAAGGAAGTAACTGAAAACCACAATGTGGTGGTTTTGGAAAAATACTTTTGTTCATCTGATAATGGTAAAGATGTTCCTAACTCTATCAATATTTCTAATAATGGTTATGATTCTGATAATGAGAATATAGTAAATGGTCATGATGATGTTTCTTGTGTTGATACTATAGATGCTTCTGAATCTCCTAACTCCCTAGTTAAGAAACCAAAATGGGCTCAATATGTGTTAGAGAGTTCTAATCCTATTGATCTTAGGAAAATGACTAGAAGCCATCATACGTACCATGCATTAATGACCTTGTATGAACCTGAGCCATAAAGTTTTGAAGAAGCTTCTCAGGATGAGAAGTGGATCAATGCAATGCAAGCTGAATATAATGCCCTAATTCAAAATCAAACTTGGGAGTTGGTTCCACCTCCAGAGAAAAGAAGTATTATAGGGTCTAGGTGGTTATACAAAGTAAAATATAATGCAGATGGTAGTATTGACAAACATAAAGCTAGACTTGTTGCATTAGAGGTTTCACTCAGAAACTGGTATTGATTATGTTGAGACATTTCCCCTGTAGCTAAAATGAGTATTGTTAGGACCTTATTTGCAATTTGCCACTCAATTTGGGTGGGAAATCCACCAAATGGATGTGAAAAATACCTTTTTGAATGGTGATTTAAAAGAAGAACTTTACATGTCTCAACCTAAAGGATTTGAAGAAACTGGTAAAGAAAACTATGTTTGTAAATTGAAAAAATCCTTGTATGGTTTAAAGCAAGCTCCTAGAGCTTGGTATGCAAAAATTAATTCTTTCTTTAGTTAGGATTTGTTAATTGTTCTTCTGACAATGATCTATTCATTAAGCAAGAAGGATCACATATTATCATTGTTTGTATATATGTTGATGATTTTCTTATGATTGGTGATAATCCTGCTTTAATTTGTAGAATTAAAGAAAAATTGAAACAATACTTTGAAATGACTGATTTAGGTCTCTTACATCATTTTCTTGGCATGGTTGTATTTCAAGATAAACATTCTATTGTTGTTTCTCAAGCACAATATGCAACCAATGTATTGAAAAAGTTTAACATGATTGATTGTAAACCAATTTCTACTCCTATGGAAGTTGGACTGAAAATTGATCCTAAACCTGCATGTGAAAAATTTGATCCTACTTTATATAGGTAGTTAGTTGGTAGTTTGATATATCTAACTATCACCAGACCAGATATTTCCTATGCAGTAGGAATTGCTTCTAGGTTTATGCAGGAACCTTATAGAGATCATTGGAATCTTGCAAAAAAGATTCTTAGATATATTAAAGGTACAATCAATTATGGGTTGCATTATACTAAGAATGAAAATGCTAACTTATATGGATTTTGTGATTCTGATCATGTTGGTGATGTATTGGATAGAAAATCTACTTTTGGTTATGTGTTTAAATTTGGTGCAGGTGCCATTACTTGGTGCAACAAAAAGTAGCCAATTGTTTCTATCTCTTCAATCAGAAGTTGAGTATAGAAGTGCAATGGAAGCTACAAAAGAGGCTCTATGGCTAAAGAGGTTGTTTGATGAGATAAAGATGAAGGATCCACGTAGTGTTCCTTTTTTTATGACAACCAAAGCACCATAGCTCTTGCACATAATCTAGTACAACATCAGAGGATGAAGCACATTGAGATACATATACACTTCATCGTGAGAAGGTGCTAAGTGGTGAGATAGATCTCAAGTTCGTGCCGACTGAAGAGCAGGTTGTTGATATCTTCACAAAGCCCCGAGTGTTGTAAAGTTTTGTCACTTTCGTGAAAAATCTTGGATTGTCGGAGTTTCCATTGAGGGGAGTGTGCATGACAATGTCACCTCCTAATGGAACTTGGTTTTTGTAAAAAAAACTTTGGGCATTTGTTTGGGCATTTGTAAAAAAGACCTTGGGAAAGTGTAAAAAGACCTTCGGGCATGTATACCTCCTCGGCTTCTTTTTTAGAAAGAAGTGTAGAAAGATCTTAAAGGTGGTCTTCAGTAAACTCTTTAGTCTGTTATTGAGTTTACTGGTAAACATCCAATACAAGCATATTATTAAGGAGGTCCTTGGTTATAAAAGGCTCATATATGCTTGGGTTCAATAACCTTTTATGAGAACTGTGAGAATATGTAAAACTCACAAATCATACTTAGCCATTGATCATGGGATGATCTTTGGGATTCCAAATCCTTTTTGTACCAAAAGGTAACTTGAGTATGATGAAGGTGTTATAATTCCTTCACCCGATATGCTAGCCTAAAACCTTTATGGTTTAAGGATTGTAAATCTTGTAGTGTACCATGGGAAGGTAATCTATTGGCATATGTTATCCCACTTAACATTAAGGGGAGTGTTGGAACATAATGATTAAGTGGTCTAGCCAACCCTTAATTAATATGGGTCCATCACTATTATATAGGTTAAATATTTAATAATATGAAATACTTTTCTATTATTAAATATTCATACCTAGGTAATATACATTAGGTAAGTATTTAATAATGTGAATCATTTATGTTTATATTTATTAAATACACTCACCTAGGTATATGTGTCAACCATTTAGGTTGAAAAGGTGGGTCGGGAGACATACCCGATCACCTTATATAAAAAGGACTTTAGGTCCTCATTTGATATATTTGGGAAATATATCAAAGGTGTGAAAATCAAGTGATTTGGTTTTACCCTTGGTAAATAGGGTTTTAAGGAGGAGGTGATCTTACTGGATGTAAAATAAGTTCTCTGAAGTAAAAGGTTATTTTCAAAGTGGTTTTTACCCTTTTGGGGTTTTCCACTATAAATATTGTGTCACATGTGTTATTTATTTCTGTAAGTATTTCTTTATTTACTTATGTTATGATGTAATGTTTATTTAAATATTATTACTTATTTGTACAACATGATATATGACTCCATAAACCATTCTTGAAAGTTTAGGCTATAATATCACTTTTGAAGGATTTATAACACCTTGATCATTCTCAACTTACCTTTTGGTACAAAATGATTTGGAATCCATAAATCATAAGTTATGATTAAGGCCAAGCATGATTTGTGAGAGAAAATCTCATAGTTTTTCATGTAAATAATCTAAAACCAACATCTCTAGGAGCCTTTTATAACAAATAGATGCAACACACCTTTGGGTTGTACACTGCAAACTTAGATTTATACTTTTACAAATATCATAAAAATATCTTTTTACAATGAAGCATAAGTATAAAGGAGAAGGAGATAACAATTGGCTGACCATTAGGAGGTGATATTGCCATGCACACTCCCCCTCATTGGAAATTCTTAAAGGCAAAGAATTTCACGAAACTTACAAAATTTTACATCACACAATGGCTTTATAAACATGTCCGTAACTTGATCTTCAATCATGAATTATTGGAGATCTATATCATCACAAAGAACCTTCTCTCAGATAAAGTGCATATGAAACTATATATGCTACGTTATGATGTTGAACTAGATTCTTATCTAGAGAAATTAAACTATGGATATCGCATAGAAGAGGATTACTTCCTTTATCTTCCATGTGTATCTTTTCCAATAGTCACTTCAGCCACATGACTTATTTTTCTACTTCCATTGCACTTCTATACTCTTAGTAGAATAAATGTAGACTGTTGGTTTCTTTTTTTAACTGTTCCAAGTAATGACACCTACACCAAAAAACTTGAACACATATCCAATATATTTTATATTTTAACACAACATCAACATGGTTAGAGTCACAATATCCATATAGACATCATAATAATCATATAAATATTTACTAATTTCACTTTTAACCATCTGTAAAAGTTAAACACTAGTTGTATAACAACTGACATAACAATATGCTTAATAATTAACCATGTTATATTACAAATATGTTGAAAAAATTTCAACATATTAATCTTGTAAAATATATATTAGATGTAATCAGTATTAGACATCTCAATGCAAACACAAAGGCATCCTAAGTGTCATTTACTATGCATATAATGATATTTAAGTAATCACATACTAAGAAATGTTTTATCAACAACATATATATCTTCATTATCTATTATAAGCCCTTAAAAGTGATAAGACTGATAGATAACATATCTGAAAAGATAATCAAATCATGCAAGAATAATCACAACATACACTGAATCAAAAATATCCTCTAATTGTGGACACATCCCATGTATTTATGTGGATTTTTATTCAAAAAATGACTGGAGGAATGGTTTTGGTGATATATTACCATGTAAGCACCCATCACACAATTAATGACAAATAAGTGGCGAGATCGAAACTAGGTTAAGCTGAGACATGTCATACATGTTCCAACAAAATGACCTAGTATTTCATGCCACAATTGAGCATCAATTTTATTTTTATTAGACAACCAAGAACCCAAAGCAAAGATTTTTAAACACATGATTTTTTTCTTTTGTATGCCTTTATATACTAATATCTAACTCATTTATATTATAAAAAAATTATATTGCAATTATTAAAGTTAGCTAAGAACAAGAAATCAAATCCAATATCATCCATGGATACTTATTGCATACACCAAGAAGCTTTATCCAAGAATAAATGGAAGCTGAAAAAGTATAAAGGCTCATCCAAGAAGCTTTATCCCCACAACAGGAAATTATTTTAGACCAGAAAAAATCAGCAGAAGAGGATCCCAAAGAGGATGAAAATGAGATCTCTTTGAAAACCCCATCCAAAAAAGGGGAGTCTTCAGAGGCCACCCCAAAAGAGAAGAAAATAGGTTCAGGGAGACCTACTAAGTAGGTTACTAAAAAAATTAGAGTCAAAAGGATATTGACGATGGAACTTAGTCTAAACTTGATCTACGGAGCTTTAGAGAAACAAAAAACAAGGGTTTAAATGAATATAGTCTCATGGAATGTTAGGGGTTTGAATAACCCTATGAAATGGAGGTTAATAAAAGAACTGGATTCTAAACACAAACCTGATATCATGGTCTTACATGAAACTAAGATGGAGGAAGGACCTTTCTTGGAAGCTAAATGTAAGTGCTACAAGAATCTTGTTGGACTGGCTATTAGTTCAAAAGGATCTATAGGAGGAATGGTTGTCATCTGGAATGAGGAAAAAATCAAAGGTATGAATCTTCTTAAAATAAGTAATCATATGGCTATGTTGTTTCAAGATAAGAAATCTAAATAATTTTGGGTGTTATCTAACATATATGCTCCAAATATCAAAGGAGAAAGAAAAACATTTTGGTCTGAACTCTCTAAATTTCAAAACATTATTAAAGGGACTGAATGGTTGATTATGGGTGACTTCAACACCCCTTTGAGTCTGAGGAAAAGAAGGGGGGTAATATTGATTTTACTAAGAGTATGTAAGATCTCCAAGATTTTATCATATAATATAATCTCATGGATATTGATTTGAAGGGTAGAAAATTTACTTGGTCTAATAGGAGAAAAGGAGATCAATTGATTCAAGTCAAACTTGATAGGGATCTGAATTCATGGGGGTGGTTGAATAAAGATGCTTTCCTCTTTTCTCTCCCTCGGATTGGTTCAGACCATAATCGCTTCTTTTCCAAATCAAAGATAAAGAGAGGAGGAGAACTCCTTTTAGGTTTGAGAAGATGTGGTTACAAAATGAGGAAATTTTTGACCTTATGAAATATTGGTGGAATGTGAAAATCAAAGGAACTGCTATGTTTAGAATTTCTAAGAAACTTGCTCATGTTAAGAATAATTTGAAAGGATGGAATAAAAAATCTTTGGTAACATTTTTGAGAAAAAGAAGTCTCTGGAAAATGAGATATCTTCCCTTCAGGAAACTTTGGAAACTCTTAATAATGATAATATTCAGGTAGGACAACTTAAAGAGAGAGAATTATTGTCTGACTACCATAACATTCTTCTGAAAGAGGATACTTTATGGAGACAAAAATCTAGGGTTCAATGGCTCAGAGAAGGTGATACAAGCACAAAAATCTTCCACATTTCAACCATGGAAAGGATAAGTACTAATAAAATAGTGTGTGTCATAGTGGAAGATGGTGTGATGCTCAGTGATACTAAGGAAATTCAACATGTTGCCACCTCCTTTTACGGTAGACTTATTTTACACGGTTAGTTCATCTAACAAAAATAAGGAAGAGTACTTTCTAGATTGCATTCTCTAGTTAATAAATGAGACTGACAATAGTATGCTCACAAATATTTCTTCAATGGAAGAAATTGAAATTATGGTAAAAACTTTGAGCCCGACAAAGCTCGGGGACACGATGGATTTACGCTTTCTTTTTCAAACCTTTTGGGATATTGTCAAGGATGATACGTGTAAAGTTATTCAAGAACAAAAATACACTTCATGAATTAAACAATACCTTCCTTTCTTTAGTCCCTAAAAATCAAAATCCTCTGATTTCAGGAATTTTAGACCTATCATCCTATGTAATTGTATCTACAAAGTGTGTTCTAAAATCCTAGCTTTAAGAATTTAACTTCTTCTACCTTCCATTATCTCTAATCATCAGGGATGGTTTGTAATGGGAAAACAGATCCAAGATGGTATTATCACTATTCAAAATATTCTTCACATGGCCAAACAAAATAAAAAGGAAGCTATGTTTATTAAGCTTGATATGGAGAAATCCTATGACTATGTCTCTTGGACCTTTCTTCTTAATGTCTTAACCAAGATCGTATTTGGTGAATACTTCAGGATTCTAATACAAACATATTTTTCCACAGCTAAATTTTCTATTTTGATCAATGGGACTCCTGTGGTTTTTTCAATAGTTCCAGAGGATTAAGACAAGGAGATCCTATCTCTCCTTTTCTATTTATAATCATGGCTGAAACTCTCAGCAGAGCTCTCAATAAGGCTAATTTTGAAGGAAGAATTAAAGGAATCTCTCTTGTTGTTAATAGTGACAATGTTGTTCACCAACATTTTTGATGACATAATGTTGGTTAGAGAGGCTACTATCCCGGAGGCTAGAGAGTTTAAACAAATGATGATTGATTATGAGGAAGCTTTTGACCAAATGATTAATTATGGTAAAAGTTTGGTATTTTTTATCAATACCCCTGAAAGAAGATGTGTCAAAATTTCTAGTATTCTTGGTTGTGTGACTAAAACATTCCCTACTAGGTATTTGGGAATGATTATTGGAACTAAAAAACCAAAGATTGTTGAATGGAATTTTTTTATAGATAGATTTCTTAAGAAATTGGAAGGTTGGAAAGGCTCACTTTTATCTCAAGCAGGTAAAGTTTTCCTTCTCAAATTCTCAATTCAAAATTTTCCTATGTACTCTATGTCTATTTATAGATTACCTTCTACTATTGCTAATAAATTGGAGAGTATCCAAAAAATATTTCTTTGGAGTGGCTCGGAATAAAAAGATAGAATTCCTCTCCTTGTGTGGGAAAAGGTTTGTAAGCCAAAGAATATGGGGGGTCTTGGTATTAGAGATTGGGCTAAAATGAATAAAGTTATGCTATCAAAAATGATTTGGAGATTGGTTAAGGAAGAAAGTGTGTGGACTTCTATCATAAGACATAAATACTAGTCAAATCTTCTAGCTAATGAATGGTGCTTTAGCAATGTTGACTTTAATGGTTTAACTTTTGGAAATCTAAAAATTGGGATAAATACATTGTCTTGAGGAAGTAAATGGATGATTGGCAACGAGAGAGTGGTTAATTTCTAGGAAGACAAATGGTTAGGTGAAAAACCTCTTAAGGTAACCTATCCTAACATCTATAAGGATGTTGTGGTTAAATATGGGACTAAGGTCAAAGATTACTTCAATTTTGAGGAACCTCTGGGTCAATGGAAAATAATTGAATTGGATGGACATAACAACAATGATATCATTTCTATTAACAAAAAATTAAGAGGTGTTATTGTTAATAAAGAGAGTTTAGAAGATGATAGCTTATATTGGTCTAGAGAGGATAATGGAATATTCCCGGTTCGAAGTACCTACAATGCCTTTTCTTAGATGAAGTTGATCCTAAGAGCTTCAAATGGGAAAGTGTGTGGGTAAAATAAGTTACTCCCAAGATAAATATGTTCTGTTGGTTGGTTGTCCATGATAAAATCCTTACTATCAAAGCCAATATTAATAAGAGAAATTTTCATATGGTGAATAGGTGTGTTCTGTGTGAAAAAGATATTGAAGACTCTTTACATCTATTCCTCCATTTCCCTTTTCTGGTATCAGTTAGAAACACCCTTCTTATCCTATTTGAAATCAAGTGGGTTTTTCCATACTCCATTAAACAACTGTGGTCCCAATTTATCCCTTTTAGGAGTCAAGGACTCAAACATCTTTGGACCCTTTCTATTATGCACTGGCTTGGGAAATTTGGAAAGAGAGAAATAGGTAGATTTTAAAGGGAAGAAGGAATCGGAAAAGAAAGTTGGAACTCATTGTTTTAACGTTATTAATGCAAAATTCTCAAACATAGCCCCACATAAGAAAACTATTCTTCAAAATGAGAGTAAATTATCTAAGAATTGGGGTTTAAGTCCTACTCAAACTGACCTTCCTACACATAATCCTAGGCTTCAAGGTTGGGAAAAACCTAGAAAGGAATGGATAAAGTTGAATTTTGATGGACCATCTAAAGGAAACCTTGGTAAAGCTAGTTGTGGAGGAGTCTTCCATGATTTTGAAGGAAGATTCATTCTTAGGTATAATTTTAATCTTGGAATTCAAACGAATCACGCCTTTGAAGTGGCTACTACATATTGGGGGTCTCTATAGTTTGTCAACACAGATTTGATAGATTGGAAGTGGAAGGATACTCATTGAACATTATTAACAGTATTACTAGTAAAGGTTCTACTTCTACATCTATCCAAAACTCTATAACTAGTATTAAGGTAATGTCTAACTTATTTAAATCTATTACTTTTAAACATATCTATAGAGAGGAAAACGCTGTTGCTGATTATTTTACAAATAAGGGGGTTAATTGTCACAAGATGAAATTAATCAATGATGAAGAAACTTTAGATACTAAGGTGCGAGCACACCTCCAAAAAGATCAACATGGACACGTCACCACTGGGTAATAATGACATGTCATGGTATGTTAAGGAAATAATGTATAAGAGCTGTATGAATTGTGTGAATTTATGGTGGGATGATGTGAAGCTTTGGGATTGGATATGCTCGTGTCACCTTAGGGACATTATTTCTGTCTGTGCTTGTAACATGGATATTACTGCGATTTTTTGTATCATTTTGAGTAATCTAAAGTTAGGATTTTCTATGAACTAGTGCTCGTATTTTCAAATGGGGGTGATCTTGTGAGAACTGAAGCTTTTTACCTGGATGGGGTTAAGCATGAATCCATAGAAGTGTTTGAGAGAAAGGGTTTCTCACCTTTTCTCAAAATCTTTGAAGGTCATTATGAAAATCTAAGTAAGGACTTTCTTCAGAGCTTGGAAGACGACCAGAAAAGGGGCAGTTGTGGACCTGAAAGGTGTGCATATCAATATTACTATGGAGTTTATCACTAAAGTGATGGGTGTACCTGTTATTGGTAGGGAGGTTTAAAAGCCTAAAAAGGAAACCATGGATGAGTTGAAGTTGTTCTTGCAAGGTAATGAAAAACTTACAACTCATTTTTCTAGTTTTCTTCACTCTACTTTACCCAGGCCTTTTGACGATGTGGCTTTAACCCTTATTTAGTTTCTTACCCTAGAAGATCATCATAAGTGTATCTATTCCTACCATTTTCCTATGCTTAATAATTTATGGCATGGCCATAGTTTTAGTTTCCTGTATTTCATATTTCACTCTCGAGTTATTCCATTGCCCAGTTTAAAAACAATAGAGCTGATGTACCCCTTCACCAAGGTTTTATTCGGCCCTAGTTAAAAGAGATGATCTTTATATTTATAAAACGGTTACCCTCACGAAATTCCTTAATGGTTATGCCAAGGAAGAAGACTTGGAGGAGGAGGAGGATTCTAGCGAAGATTCAGAGTCTCGGGAAGGAGATTCATCGGGGATGATAAGGATGTTGTGGAAATTGATGCCGCTCGGAATCTTAGAGAGATAAAGTTGAAGCATGTTAATAGTTGATCTGTCAAAACCAAAGGTGAATCAAGCATGCAAGAGAATCAGGTTCCTGTGAATTCCCAATTGGAGCAGTAGATTGAAGTTTTGGGTCAAGTGGGTCTGAGAAAGGGGATAATCATATCCAAATATGGAAATGGATATTGAATAATAGAAGGGTGACATGAGGCTTACAAATATTTTTATTCAGTTCCTCTTTAATGATTGGCACAAAATGAAAATGTAGGTCAAAGATGTGGCAAAAATCAGTAATGGGGGCAAGCTTGAAATTATGAAATCCAACTGCAACAACCTCTCAAATGAGGTGGATCACATCAGAGATATTTTACATAGCTATATGGAATGGAGTGTTGTTATTGTGAAATCCACTCTGCAACATCTCCAAACCCTTGGTCAGTTGGCCAATGCTTACAAGCTCATGGATGAGCATGGAAATCCAAAGAAAAGAAAAGGGGATGTTGTTGGATGTGACCTGGCCTCGTTGGGTGTCAATATTGAGTCTCTGTCAAAGGAGTGGGAGAAAGTGCTAGATGGTCTTGAAAAGGCCAAAAAGTGATGTTTTCGGTGTGGTTGTTATTATATTGTTTTGATTATAACTCTGTTGTTAGTTAGTCTATGGTCTTATCTATATTGTTATTACTCTATTTTGTTGTGTTTTAAACTGGTCTATATATTCATGAAGGAGCTCAGATGTAATATTTGATATATATGTATCTTTTTGAATGCTATGTAATGTCTTATATACTCTTTTGGAGCTCGACTTGTAAGGGTAGGGCCGTCTCAACCTGTTTCACCTATAATCATTTTTTAAGGTTTACCAAAATAAAATAAATAAAATTTTTATTATGAATTCACAAAAATAAAGCGATTATGCATATTGCTACGATGTTTGATAAATAAAATTGAACCATTTTAAATACTAATCATACCAACTCAAAATATATGTGAATGATTTAAGGAGGGTATAACTAGCATTAATATCATATAAAATTACAAAATTCCAAGCGCCTTTGGTTAAGTGGGTAGTATGTTCAAAAAAATAAACCTATGCTAAGTGTTATGGGAGTGTTTGATTTGTTTGAATGAGATGTATTAAATAGAATAAAACATGTTACCACTCCTATCCTAAGCGCTAGATACTAAGTGCATCACATATCTAAGACAAGGAATTAAATATGCCACCATTTAAACCAAATACCAACCATGCCACAAATTAAAAAAGTGCAAGGTAAGTGGTACATGACCGAGTAAGGTGGAGCCAAAGTTAAAAATGGAGCAGCCAAACCATGACCAATATAAATAACATATTAATTCCCCCTCCCCATTTACCGCATATGTTATAACATATGGCGGACCAAAATTAATATAAACATTATTATATATTAATAGTTAATTAATATGTAATAGGATATGTTATAAAATATAGTTTGATATTTTATTTTTAAAAACTATTAAAAGAAAAAACCATGCCAAGTGGGGTGGCCCACTCAAAGCACACCACAAAGATGGCAACCAAGCATTAAAAGATTTATATTCCAAGCACATAACTTACGTGATAATGGTTAGAAAAGTTTTAAATTAAATCTTAAATGGTATTTCATACTAAATATAATATGATTAAGAAATCAAGAGGGAATTGGGTGTGATATGATTCATGCCACAGATTATTTCAAGTGCATTACCATTAATCTCGGGTCATCTCTTAATTAACAAAAATAAGCCTAAAGGGGACCCCAATGGGGTATTAGGGTATTGTTAGCAAAAATCACAACACCCCCAAATGAGTTGTTAGATATGCTATCCTAAGACAGAGTCATTTGGTGTGATTGCACAACATTAAGTTTTCCCCAAATTGTGGGACTTAGAAAACGGGAAAAACTCTCCAGATTAAAGGTTGGTTCCTATTCCTCTATTTAGGTGCATACATGAGAACTTGCAAAGGATCTATCTCTATACCTAATCTATTTTTACCAAGGAGTCGGGGATAAGAAGGATATGAGGAAATCAAAGCTAAACTACAAGGTTGATGCACCAAAGGAATGATGATTATAGTTTTGTTGATAGAAACAAACCAACAAAATACATACAATAACTAAGCGAAATAACCATATTTATAATGAAAGACCCGGATGAGAAAAGGATACAAGAAAGGATCTAGAATCGACCACAAACATGTTTTATTGCTCTGTGGATCGATCTGATACATTACGAAATGACCGAGAAGCAAGAAGCGCATTGTAATTTTTATGGAAGGTTTGAACTCCACAAATTCCTTTTTGGAAGGAAAGAGGAGCCTACAAAACAAATAATTTCCAACCTCTCATGATGAGTCGACCTGTATTTATAGATTCAATCGAGAGGAAAAAAGAGAGAAGCGGGAGAACCAATTTAGGGCTCAACCACTGCCATCAATGTCTCTTGTAAAATCTACCCCCAAATCTTTCTTAACTACACCAATTCTTGGTTTAATGCCTCGAAGGAGGAGAAAGCGATGGATCAGATCGAATCCGATCTGGTTGTTGGGGCAAATAGATCCTGAATTAATGGCCCTAAATATGTTTCTCCATTTCCTCTCATCTAACTTCCTCAAACTTAAATTTTCATGTCTCCATGGCATGAGTGAAGTGAGATCTTTCCAATGGTGTCGATTTGCCATGTTTGAGCCCCGAGTTGAAAGATATGCCAATTTGAATTTTATATCGGGTCCATAAAAGGCGGGAAAACCAATTTGAAAAATGGGTCCCTTCTTTAATATGGGACATGTGGCAGCCAGATTAGGGAAAAATCAGGTTTGCAGGTCTAGGATTTATTTTTTCCCCCTTTTCCGTACAAAATGCAAAATCCAGAAAACTCCCATGGCCTCGCTGCTCTTCTTGGACACGTGGTACCCTTTGGTTGGCTAGGGAGATGTGCTTCAATTCTCATCTTTGTGACCTTTTGACAAAAAAAAAAATCACCTTTTCTTCGACTCCACTTTGACCCAAACGTTGAATTTTTCCCTTTGGCGGAGTTGCGGCCCATTTTGCAACTTTTACATCTTTGGAATAAAAGGGGCAAAAAACCAACTTTCCCCCCAATGGCCTACCTTAGCGCTGCTGGTTTAGGCTTGCCACATGGCACTTCCTCCAGTGCCGCCCAATTTTAATGTTTTTGGCTAAGTCCTTTGCTCGGTGGGGTCATATTTCTTAACTGGGGACACGTGGGATCTGGTGCTCGATTGGAAACCCAATCTCTATTCAATCCTTGAGTTAGCGCCATTTGGACACTTGGCACTCTCTGTCGGCCTACCACCATACATTAACTATTCAACCCAACTCTGGTTCCCTTTTAAGGCCGGATGCGCGGAGGCTCTACGCTTGCTTGAAAGCTTTGATCAAAAATTTTCCTTTGCAGGAACGTTGGTTTGACACTTGGAAGACTCCGCAGGTATTTGGAATTTTCAACGACCTTTCCCCTCCTTTTTGGGCCTTGGGTTATGTGGCAAACTGGCGCAAGTTTGAGCCTCCACTTTTGGATCTATCCTTGGGGAAGTGTCGCTTGGACACGTGGCAGTCTCCACCCATACTTCTATACTTAGCCTTTTCCAAGGCCCACCCAATTCACCTTTTGACCTTGTTGACCATTTGCTACATGGAGGGCTGGCACAAGTTTGAGCCTTTGCCTTGGATTCCCATTTTGGAATTGCGTCGAGCCAACATGTGGCCCCTTCCGCCGAGTTAGAAACTTTTCAATGGCCGTGCAACTTTTGGGGCTCTAGATGCGTGGAAGTTTGGTGCTCATTTAAGCTTCCCCTTTTGGATTCAACTTTGGAGAAGCATCGTGCAGACATGTGGCTCTCTCCATTGCCTCCTCCATACTTAGTCGATTTTGGACTCCTTTCTGAACTGCTTTTGAGCCTGAAAACTTTGAATCTTCACCTTTCTTTCCCCCTTTTTCTCTTGGCTTCTCTATGGCATTACCCCTTCTTTTTGGGCCTTGCTATTCTATTGTCGAGCCCATCTGTATCTGTAAAATGGATTTAAGACATGGAAACGGCTTGACAGAGTCATTTCTTCTTACATAGGGTCGTTTAATCTTTCTCAGTCCCCACCACTCCATTGTTGAGTCTTTTTGTGACCTGTTTGCAAGATCCAAATGTGATTTCTCAGGTTCTTTCTATGCGGGGTCATGGTTGATCCAATATTTTTCCCGGGGGAAAAATATGGATAACAATTTGGTGACTCACAGGGGTATCTGTCTGCTAGATGAAAAGACCACTTTCCTTGTCATATCCGTTAGGCATGGAGTCGAGAATGTCAATCTGATACTAAGCTCGCCTTTGATTCATGAGCCCAACTATTAGCACTCTCAATTTTCATGAGAAATATCAAAATGATGGTTTCTGAGAGTAGAAAATTTCTTTGACCAGGGCTTCATCTATCTCTCTGAATGGACTACATAAGAGCAAAAAAAAAAGCACCACAACTATATACAAAATTTGAAATCATACATGTTCCAAGTAGAACATAGAGTGTGCAAAAACTTAGGAGAAAAGCAACCTAAACTACAACAAGACAATGTGCACAAGCACTTAGGGGAAAAAGAAATTAAACTAATATGTACAAGGTGAGGACCTTCCTTCTAGTAGCAGTGTTTAAGATAGATTCCATTCACTGGAATCTACAACTCCTCACCATCCAACATAGACAATTGGAAATAATTGCTACTTTTACATCTTGTGACCATGTAGGGGCCACTCCAAATGGCATCAAACTTGGAATGCCTTCCCATTTTTTCCCGATCTGCATCCCATTTCAAAACTAGGTCTCCTTCCTGAGAAGGTCCTTGTTCTTGCCTTCTTGTCAAAGCATCTCTTGATTGAGGCTTGATCCTTCTCTATTGTTTGGAGTGCATGCTCTCTGGTTTCTTCCAATTCCATCAGCTTTGCATACTTGGCCTCCATTGGTTCAAATTCAGACATCTCCAGCTATTTCATGAGTTCCAATGTTGGCAACTCAAGTGATATAGGCAACACTGCCTCTTTCCCATAGAAAAATTTGAATGGAGAGCTGCCTATAAATCTCTTGGGTGTTTTCCTATCATCCCATAAGGCTGATTTGAGTTTTGTGTGCCAGGTTCTCTAATTTTCATCAAGAGTTCTTCTGACAATATTTAGCAGGTTCTTGTTTGTGGACTCAGCTTGGCCATTACCTTAATGGTAATAGTTTGATGAAGTGCTCAAGTAAATCCTATTCCTAAAAACCCATCCTGTTATCTTGGAAGCCATGAATGCAAATGCATTTTATGATAGAATGGCGGCTAGCACTTAAAACCTAGTTACTATCCCTTCATAGAAATCTAGTATACTAAACTCATTAGTTTCTTTGAGTGCCACTTTGCCTTGGTCCACTTGGTAAAATATTCTGTTGCCGTCGAGAATCAATTTGTGGCCTTGGCTTGAATTTGGATTGATAACTCTAATGAAGTTCAATCCCCCTTTGTATGAATGGTTGGTCGACTAAAATTGGGTGTAATGGAAGTGTTGCTAGCTTTTCTTTGCCTTTGAAGAATGCACAATTCTTACACCTTTTGATCCATGCATAGCAGTCACTAAACACCTGGGCCAATAATAACCTGCCTTCATGATTTTGAGTCGTTGTCACTCATGGAGAAAAATGGCCCCCAACTACTCCAACATGGAATTCTTGTAACATTCTATCAATCTGATATGTCCCAATGCATCTTAACAGAATGCCATTGATGTCCCTTTTGAAAAAGACACCATCGATAAGAACATATGGGATGGCCCGTGGTCTGAAATGTCTCCTTTTTGCTTTACTCATCCCATGAGGACACATGCCTGTTTGAAGGAAGTGTACCATGTTCTGAGTCCAACAAAGAGTGGATACATCATCATTTTCTTCCTCTTAACTATTTTTTAGAACAAAAATAGTTTCCTTTTCACTATTTGCCTCATCTTATTGACTTAAGGCTAGTTGTTCACACAATCCCTTCCCATGGACCAGCTTAGTGACCTTGATCTCAATGTCATACACGAGTGATCCATCCTGCACGTTTTTCATTCAGATCCTTGGTAAGAAGGAAATCTTTAAATCCTGCATGGGAGACTAACAATTGGATTTTATTGTTTGAAACCAGATGCTTAAACTTCTTTAATCCTCTAATCACTTCCAGGACTTGCTTTTCGATGAAAGAGTATTTCACTTCATAGTCCTCCAGACCTTGATTGAAGAAAGCAATTGGCTTCTTTGTACCTTCTTTGTTTTGTTGTACTAAGATTGCAAAAATTGTGTCACTACCACCAAAGGCATATAGTATGAAGTCTTTAGAGAAATTTGGATTCATGAGAGTTGGGGCTTGTGATATAGCTTCTTTGATGGCCTCAAAGCTTGCCCTTCCTTGATTTCCACCTAAATGCCAAGCTCTTTTTCAACATTAATGTTATTGGTTTGACAAGAGCAAGTAAAGTTTGGTACAAACCTGTGGAAAAATTGATTTTTCCCAAGAAGCTTTGAAGGGATTTCTTATGGCTTAGCAATGGAAATGCTCTTATTGCTTCAACTCTCTCTGGGTCAATTGCCAAACCTTCCTTTGACACAATATGGCCTAGAAGCCTGCCCTCATGGGCCAAGAATATGCATTTTTAGGGTTTAATGATACCCCAAATCTCTTACATCTTTGAAACACTTGCCTTAGGTGAAAAATGTGGTCTACTATATTTTTAGAGAACACAGTAATGTCATCTAGATAGATCAGTACTATTTTGTTGATCACCTTTGAATGCCATATTCATTGCCCTTTGAAAAGTGGCTCGACATTAGACAATCCAAATGGCATTTTTCTGTAGGCATAGGTGCCCCATTTGGTGGTGAAATTTGTTTTGAACTGATCATCTTCTTTCACCATGATCTGGTTGTACCCTAAGTAGTCATCTAGGAGAGAGAATCTCTCTGATCTAGACACCACCTGTAAGATTTACTCCATTGAATGGAGTGGGTAGTGATCTTTGAGGGAAGCTCTATTCATGTCTCGAAAGTCTACACACAATCTAATCTCTCCATTTTTCTTCCTGACTGGGACCAAGTTTGCAACCTAGCTTGAGTGTTTGATTGGAAATATGATACTTGCCTCTATCATCTTGTTTAGCTCTTTCTTCATCAGAGGTTCAATGTGTGGATTGACTAGTCTTTGCTTTTTCTTGATGGGCTTAGCAACTATATCTAGTTCGATTGTATGTTGAGATAAATTCGGATTGAACCCCTCGAGCTCTTCATATCTCTAAGAAAATACATCTGGAAACTCTTGGAAAAGTTGCATGAATCCATACTTTTCTTTCTTAGTGGCAACTTTGCCAATTTGAAATGTTTTTGCCTTCTCCAACTAGAATTGACTTTGAATCTTATCCTTTGATCTATATATTAGCCTTCTCTTTTCAAAACTGATCATTAGGATTGAAGATAGACTCCAATGTCACCAAACCTTTGGGAAGCTTGTTTGTATGCAGTTGTACTACTTGATCTCCATATTGCTTGCTCTAATTTGTTTTGATTCCTAGCTGAGAACTCAGCTTCCTCTTGCAAAAAATTGATGATCTACTAATCATTCTCGAACACCTACCAAGCATGTGTTGTTATCTGGCACTGTTGGCCTCACAACTACATGGATATGTGGTTGTTCTTTGTCCCTATTGATGTTTTTGACCACATCAAACATTTCTCCAACTCTGTTGCTACAAGCCTATCAACAGCTTCGTTCTCCTTCTTAGGTATGGACACAATGTTGAAGGCTTTGAAATTCTCAATGAGATACCATACCCTACTCTTGTAGCTCTTGAGAAGGTCATTCTTGATAACATTAAGTCCTCTAAAATTATTGGCAGCCAGTTCACTATCACCAAACACTTGCAAGTTCTTGATTCCTTTTCTTTTATCCCAATGAAGACCATGGACCAAAGCCTCATATTCAACAGTGTTATTTGAGGAAGCAAACTAAAATATGAAGGTTGAATAATATTTCATACCTTTGGGGACACAATCATAGCTCCTCCTCTGGCTCCTTGTCTACTCCTCGAGCCATCAAAGAACAATTTCCATACTTCATTGTCATCTTTATATTCTGGCTTAATGATGTTAGGAAGAGGATGATTCTCTTCATGCAAACAATAGACACCTACCTTAGGTTCTTCCATCTCCTTATAGGGGTCAAAATCATGTCTTTTGTTGGCCCACTCATCGAGAGTCAAGTCTAGGATACATCCCACCTTGGTATCTGCTTCACAAGTGCTTAGGAGGTCTTCTTGATCAAAATCTGAGTAGTTGGCATTGATTGGGCTAGGCACATAAGATTCAATATGATAATCAGCAATGGGCTCAGATTTGATTGTGGCCTTCACCCCATACCTTGTTTTAAAGAGAATATGTGACCAGTTAGTAGACATATAGCCTCTAATTTTGGTAGTGAATTCCCTAGAAAACACAATGTAAAATGTTGTGGAAAATCTATGATTGATACATTCTAAATACAATCACATTGGGGTAGGCATGCAGAGTGAGGTTCAGATCCTTGATGATTCCAATAGTTGTCACTGTTGTCCCATCTAATTGCACTACCCCTCTAGAGATGAATTCATATTGGAGACCTAGTTGATCAGCTATTTTCTTGGGCATTACAAAACTACTTGCCCCATAATCAATCATACAATTGTGCACCAATTTGTCCCCAATAATCAATGAAACATAGAATGGAGGAGGTCTTAGGTTCTTACCTTGTTGTTCTCGATGGTTTTCCCCATGTTGAGCTATATTGGTGAGCACTTTCTCTTGTTGGTTAGGGGGTTGATTTGAGCTTGACCAATTTTGTATGGTAGTTTGTAATAGATCCCTCTGCCCTAGAATGGCCAGTGACTCCCATAGTGAAATGTTCACACTTGTCCTCTTCATTTTCTCAATGATATTAAATGAGATATCCTTCTATTACCCCTTTCCTGGCACATTTCTCTCTTGCACATGGGTTATTACAACCGGTGCTTGAGTGGGTTTGGAAGGTGGCTTAGATTGGCTTTGCATATTGGGAGTTGTGTTTTGGATGCCAATACTTTGTGGAGCAATGGAGGATTGAGGATCACTTGAGTTCGGTGAAAGTACTTCTCTAATATTTCTCTTCTTGGACCATGTATTGGTAGCTACACTTTGAGAAGGGAACTGATTCATTCTACAAAAGTCCTCAGCTTTCCAATTGACAAGCATAGTTTCACTTAGAGGTCCCTCTTGCTGAGCTCCTTGCTGCTGATTTTCTTCTTGGCTAGGTTCTTGTGACACCATATTGGTTTGCACCATCAAGGCTTGGGTTAGTGCACCATTAAAGCACATTGATTGGTTATGTGGCTAATTGCATGGGAAGCACCAATCATATTCTTGTGCCATGTTGTTTTGTGCGGGAACCAATGCCCTTGATGTTGAGGTTGTATTTGGATCATATGTCCTTAAAGGTCTAGAAAATTGAGGCTTTCATTACTTTTGACTTTGATTTAAAGTCTGAGATGGTGGTCTATTTTATTGATATTGGGGTCTATCCTGATACTGAGCTTGAGGATGATATAGCCTAGAACTCTGAGCTGTTGTCTTTTGATGGTTACTAACTCATTCCCAGGTTTTGAAGCTATTTCATGACTTCTTGAAGCTCTTTTGAGGTGTTACATGATGAGGTGGAGGCTTCAGCTGAACTTTGACTCCTAGGAGTAGGTATAGGAGCTATTGTGGGTGTTTGGTTGGTACTTGGGTTACCTAATTTGGGGTATAGAGGCATGGATGGCCTAGGAGAAAGTTTTCAGCCTGAATTAAACAATTTTCAGCTCTTATAGATAAGCTATAGGCTGCATGTAAGGTTGTGCCCCCATTGACTGAATCATTAAAGCAATATCGGAATTTAAAGCTCTAAGAAAGTATAAAAAGGCACCTTCATTAGTGGGCTTTACTACTGCTAGAATCCTATCCCAGGTCCTTTAAAATACGAGGTTGAAATCTGTCAATTACTCATTAGGATCTCTTTTGATTATTGTCAGTTTCTTCACCAAGGATAAGTTGTCTCCTTTTTCTCTAAACTGGTCATGAAGAGCTATGCACAGATGGTCCTAAGATTGAATAGAGCCGCTTCTAGGCTCTGAACCATTTGAAGCTTTACCCTTGAGTGAAGAGGATTGCAAATTGGCTATAATGTCCATCTCGGTGATCTCATGTATTGTAAAACATTTGTGATATCTTGGACATGGTCATCGCCAGGAAGTTTGGTTTTCCCAGTGAAATATGAGATGCTCTTCAATCTTGCCACCACGGGACTAGATTTTGTGCATTCAGAGTGAGTGGGCTACTTTGCTAGTGAAATTGACATATGGATTTGGTTGTGCCATCCTGATTGGCCTGAGCACCCTTCTTGGTTGAAAGAACGGCCTACTAGGAGGAGGTGTTGATAAGGCTCTGTTTGGTGGAGATAGAGACCTCTGGACTCTTCTCCCTCTTCTCCTTATGTCTAGAGACAAGTGTATGTGTACAAACTATCCCTCCTCTCTGGTTCTTGACCTTGTTCATATTCTTCTCATAAACTTGCTTGGACTACTGAAACCAGTGGATTTGTTTCTTTTGGAGTCACTAGATGCACAATTTTAAAACTTCTTAAAAGTTAGAATCACAAAAGTGCACATCAATCTTACTGTAATAAGGTGGAGACTTCTTTGTCCCACCGGGCATGCCAAAACTGTTAGTGCAAAATCACAACACCCCCAAATGAGTAATCAAATATACTTTCCTAAGGAAGATTCATTTGGTGTGATTGTACAAAATTGATTTTTCCCCAAAGTGTGGGACTTAGAAAATGGGAAAAATCTCTAGATTAAAGGTTAGTTTCTATTCCTCTGTTTAGGTGCATACGTGAGAACTTGCAAAGGATCTATCTCTATACCTAATCTAGTTTTACCAAGGAGTTAGGGATAAGAAGGATACGAAGAAATCAAAGCTAAACTACAAGGTGATGCACCGAAGGAATGATGAACATAGTTTTCTTTGATAGACACAAACCAACAAAATACATACAATAAATAAGCACAGATAACAAGATTTATAATGAAAGACCAGATGAGAGCAAAGGAGACAAGAAAGGATCTAGAATCGATCACAAACATGTTTTATTGCTCTGCAGATTGATACAATACATTATGAAATGGCCAAGAGGAAAGAAGCGTATTGCAATTTTTATGGAAGGTCTGAACTCCATGAATTCCTTTCTAGGAAAGAAAGGGCACTGTGAAACAAAGAATGTCCACCTCTCATAATGAGTCGACCATGTATTTATAGATTCAATGAGAAGGAAAAAAGAGAAGCGGGATAACAGTTTAGGGCTTAACAACCGCCATCAATTTCACTTGTAAAATTTGCCCCAAAATCTATCTTAAGCTGCACCAATTATTGGTTCAACGCCTCGAGGAGGAGGAAGCGGTAGAGAAACTTGAATCTGATCTGGTTGTTGGGGCAAATAGATCTTTCATTAAAGGCCCTGAAGATGTTTCTCCATTTTCCTCACATCTAACCTCCCCAAACTTAAAGTTTCATGTCTCCATGGCGTGAGTGAGGCTGAGATATTTCCAACGGTGTCAAATTTTCTATGTTTCAAGCCCTAATTTGAAAGATATGCCCCTTTGAAGTTTGTATCAGGTCCATACAAAAGGGGGGGAAAACTAGTTTGAAAAATGGGCCCCTCCTTTAATATGGGACGCGTGGTAGCAGATTAGGGAAAACTCGGGTTTGCGGTCTATGATTTATCTTTCCCCCTTTTCCACAAAAAAACTCAAAATCTAGAAAACTCCCGTAGCCTCGCCGCTCTGCTTGGACACGTGGCACCCTTTGGTTGGCTGGGGAGATGCACTTCAATTCTCATCTTTGTGCCCTTTTGACAAAAGGAAAAATTTCACCTTTTATTAGACTCCCTATTTTGACCTTGACTCGGGTTCAAATTTTGAATTTTTCCTTTGGTTGGATTTGCAGCCCATTTTGTAACTTTTACATCTTTAGAATAAAAGGGGTAAAAAACCAACTTTCCCCGATGACCTACCTTAGCGTTACTAGTTTAGGCTTGCCATGTGGCACTTTCTCCCTTTGCCTACTTAATTTGCATGTTTTTGGCTAAGTCCTTTTCTCGCGGGGTCATATTTCGTGATCGGGGACACGTGGCACCTGGCGCTCGATTGGAAACCCTCTCTCTATTCGATCCTTGAGTTAGCACCATTTGGACACTTGGCACTCTCTGCCGGCCTGCCACCATACATTGACTATTCAACTCGACTCTGGTTCCCTTTTGAGACTAGACACGTGGAGGCTCTACACTTGCTTGAAAGCCCGATCAAGAATTTTCCTTTAAAGGAGTGTCGATTTGACACTTGGAAGCCTCCGCAGGTCTTTGGAATTTTCAACGACCTTTCCCCTCCTTTTTGGGCCTTGGGCTACGTGGTGAACTGGCGCAAGTTTGAGCCTCCAATTTTGGATCTATCCTTGGGGAAGCGTCGCTTGGACACGTGGCAATCTCTGCCCATACTTCTATACTTATCCTTTTCTGAGGCCCGCCCTTTCCACCTTTTGACCTTGTTGACCATTTACTACGTGGAGGGTTGGTGTAAGTTTGAGCCTCCATCTTGGATTCCCATTTTGGAATTGTGCTAAGCCGACATGTGGCCCCTTCCGTCTAGTTGGAGACTTTTCAATGGCCATGAAAATTTTGAGGCTTTGGATGCGTGGAAGTCTGGCACTTGTTTAAGCTTCCCCTTTTGGATTCAACTTTGGAGAAGCACCATGCAGACACGTGGCTCTCTTCATTGCCTCCTCCATACTTAGTCAATTTTGGACTCCTTTCTAAACTGTTTCAAGCCCGAAATATTTGAATCTTCACCTTTCTTTCCCCCTCTTGCTCTTGGCTTCCCTCTGACACTGCCCCTTCTTTTCAGGCCTTGCTATTCTATTTTTGAGCCCATTTGTAGCCTGCAAAATGGATTTAAGACATGGAAATGGCTCGACAGAGTCGTTTCTTCTTGCATAGGGTCGTTTAATCTTTCCCAGTCCCCACCGCTCCATTATTGAGTCTTTCTATGACCTGTTTTGCAAGATCGAATGTGATCTCTCGGGTTCTTTCTATGAGGCTCCATGGATGATCTAATATTTTGCTTGGGGGCAAAATATGGATAATAGGTATTAATGCTAATCTAAATAGGAGGACTAAAACACTTGTAAATAAAGAGGCTAAGAAGTAATAAATAACAAAAAAATAATATTTTAAAGTGATGTAAATTAATTGAATGGTTTGATATAATGGAAATAAAATCCTTGAATGTAAGAGGGAGTAAGGAAATAACTCGGTGATTGAAGGTGACTATTACAGGTTGTCACAGATTTAGAACTGGAACTCAACAGTGCAGAAAAACACTCAAGGGCCCCACATAGGGCAGATTTGGATTGTCTAAAGTGACATAGGCATCTTGGAGTGTCTTGGGGTGCCTCGGGTGCCTGAGTACGCAATATGGGTGCTCAAAATAGTATAAATGCTCAAAACCCTAATTTTGCATGGTCGCTAAGTGTCTGAATACTCTTTGTCTATCGCACTAGATTTGTTAGATGAATTAGATGACGCCCTACACATGAAGAAGAAGAAGGGGTCGGATTGACCTCATCTGCCAAACCGGTGGACTTATCGTTGAGCGATGCACTACATTATAGACCCTAATGTAGTTTTGGTGAGTGTGTGTATGTCATTCCCTAGGTGCTCTCGTGTCAGTTGTACTTTGTGAAATAACAAGCTATGGTAGCTATAAAAGATGTAGATAGTAGAATAGAATGAATAGAATCCCTCCTCCTCTAAGAATGTGTGTGATGCAGAATTTCCTAGCTTGAATGCATGGTACTATATGGATGTAAAATGGTGCAATGGATGTAGCCCTAGATGGAGTGATAGTAGTGATAGGATGCAATGACCTAGGACCCTTATTATGGTCTTATAAGCTTTATATTTATAGGGATCTCAAGTTTAATTTCACAATTAATCCCAAAAATTCCGACTGAGGAAAAGATAAAGATGACCAATGGCTAGAAGTGACCCAAAAAGGAGCGAAAGAGGCTAAGCATAGATTAGGGCACCCAGAGTGGGATGGGCACCCAGGTAAAGGGTGGGGAACCTAGAATTAGGGATAGAATCTCAAGGAAGTTAGAAAATGGGGTGATAAGTATTGAGAAGTATGCGGGAATGACGAAGTAAAATATAAAAAAATATGGAAAAAGGTGGGATTAATTGGTACTTTGTACACTTGAGAACCTTCTAAATAGTAGTATAAGATCAGGCTAAATATTTTCTAATGTGTAATATTTGTGTCTACATTTTCCCCACTTTATGTTGGTGAGCGAATAACTCGGTAACATAAAGTAGATAGAAAAGTGTACTTGATGTCCGTGTAGAGTGTAGAAGAAAATGTGCCGATGGACTAGAAGCGTGGAATGACAAAAGAAAGATGTGGAGGAGTGTGGATTCTAAAGATGAAACATGTGTAAAAAGTGATGAGAGTGAACCTAGGGTAGAACGCGTGTGTAACTGTTGCATGTGTGTGGTGTACTTGAATGGTTAGTATGACAAGTAATGTCACAGTGTGTTATCATTATCGTTGTTAGTGTTGTTGTTTTTTTTTTCCCCCAATTTGACTATTTTTTCCTCATACGGCGGACCTATAAGGAGAAAATTATCAAGTATTAAAATATGTATGTATGTAAAAACATTGTGTAAAGTACACTAGATTATAACGTGTAAATGGAAAAAGCAGAACATGTGCACTTGATCCATGTTGAGAAAAAGGGTGTAGAAGGATATCTTGTGATGTCGTGATTTTTTTGGGTGATCTCATGCCACCCTTGCTAAAGAAGTATAGGGAGGAAATGCTCATTATCCTCCAACTCTAACTACTTCTACTTAATTTTTTTGAAGAGATCTTTGTCTTTGCGCTGATTTTTGGGTGATCCTACACCATTGGATGAACAAGTGTAGAGAGGGCACCACTGTAACCCCCGAGCATGTGACCGCTCCATAGATTTGCGAAGGAAACCATGTCTTGTTGAGGCTGCTATGTATGGAGTCCGTAGTCTAGTCCGAACTCACTCACTTTGTTTGTGAACTAGTGTAGATATGTTGTGTTAGTAGAAACCCTCAATAATGTTCTCCCTCTTTAGGGGTGCATGCAATGACCCTGGAAGAAGAATGTGGCCCCAAAAGAGGACCAACAACACACTAACATTGTAACCAACTTAACCCTATATGGGGAAGGGAAAGTGTTGTAAATATTTCCCCCCAGGTAGATATAGACAAACAGAAGAATATGGAAATCAAAGAAACTCAGAGCCTGATTTTTATTGCATCACCCAACTGTTAGAAGGCGTAGGTAAGAGGCGCATGACAGAAGGTGTCGACATGAAAATGGATGTGCCCTTGGCATAGGTAAGAGGTGCACGACAGAAGGTGTCGACATGAAAATGGATGCGCCCTTGGCGCAGGTAAGAGGCGCACGACAGAAGGTGTCGACACGAAAATGGATGCGCCCTTGGCGCAGGTAAGAGGTGCACGACAGAAGGTGTCGACATGAAAATGGATGCACCCTTGGCATAGGTAAGAGGTGCACAATGAAGGTTTTGACATGAAAATGGATGTGCCCTTGGCGCGAGTAAAGAGGCGCACGACAGAAGGTGTCGACACGAAAATGGATGCGCCCTTAGCGCAGGTAAGAGGTGCATGACAGAAGGTGTCGACACAAAAATGGATGTGCCCTTGGCGCAGGTAAGAGGCACACGATAGAAGGTGTCGACACAAAAATGGATGCACCCTTGGCGCAGGTAAGAGGTGCACAACATGAGAGGAAGGTGTCAACACGAAAATGGATTCGCCATTGGCGCAGGTAAGAGAGTGTCAACATGGTAGAAGTCACGCCTTAGCGCACGTAAAGGGCGCATGACATAGAATTTCGACACGAAAAAATTCACGCCTTGGCACACGTAAGGGTATGTCGATATGAATATGGATGTGCCTATGGCGCACCTTCAGAAGGCACAACATTCTGAGTGCTCACAGGAAGCATACCCTGACCCATATATTCAGACGGCCATAACTTTTCACAAGGAGCTCAGATTCACGCAAGGTTGGAATTTTTGGAAAGCTTATGAAGTCCTCTATCCAACTATGACTAGATATCTTTAATTGGGTGGGAACAAGTTCTTAAAAATGCAAAATACAATTATCCACTTTTTAAGTTTCTTTAGGGTTCTCACTACCACCATAATGAGATAAATTAAATGTAACTTTGGATGTGGTTGGGGTAGATTTGCATTTCCTCTCTCTTCCCTCTCTCATTCTTCCTATAAATTGTAATGAGGGGCTTCTTTCTAAAGGTTGGACATTCTTGTTTTCCCCTCCCTTCTTCTCTTTGTGCAAGTGAATTTGTGGAGTTCAAACCTCCCATTAAAAACTGTAATGTAACTTTGCCTCTTGGCATTTTGTAGTGTACTGTATCAATCTTTGGAGCAAATAATGCATGTCTGTGGATGATTCTCAACCCTCTCTATGTTCATTTGCATCCTCTTGATCTTTCACTGCAAATCTAGTTATCTGTGCATGATCTTGCATTGCATTTTTATGGTTTGTGTTTATTGGCAAGATAGGTGTTCTTCATTCCTCGGTGCATCACCTTTGTAGTTTAGGTTTTATTTTATGCATCTTCTTACCCTGTCTCCTTGGAAAGAGGTTTTGAGTAAACCCTCTGCATTTTTACGTGTGCATCGAAGCAGAGGAATAGGAAGCGGCCTTCATTCGGAGAGCTTTTCCATTTTCGCAAGGTCCACACTTGGGAAAAGCTCCATGTTATGCAATTGCACTTTGAGAGTCTCAACCCATCGAGTCGCTTGAGACATTGAAGTCTTTGTGATTCGCCATCAATAGTTTTTGGCATGCCTAGTGGGACCAAGAGGTCATTCCACAAGATTTGAAGGAATTTTCAAGAAATTTGGACTAAAAATTGCAGGTTTTACAATTTCAGATTTTTTACCTTCCAGGATGAACTTTGAAATCGATTTTCAAGGGCTTAACTTGCTCAAAACAAGTAAAAATTTCACCAGTTGATAGATCAGGGGATAATCTTCAAAAGGGTATTCTTAGATTTTTGAGATTTTGACTTTCAAAATTTCATGGTTTTTGGTATTTCGGGTTTTCCCAGTTGCCTTGCATGACCTGAGTTTTTACTGTACCTTTTGGAGATTAGTAGCTGCAAAACAATACCCCCATAACCAAATTGAAGAGTTGTATCTTCTGGGTCCTTCAAGTTTTAAATTCTATTTTTAATATTGTCAGGTTTGGTGTGTAACTTGGCATAAGCTAGCCTTTTGAGGCTCATTATCTAACACATCTGGCAACTCCGAGAAGGGTAGAATTGATCGTATAGCGAAAAAAGTTGCCCGGGCATATGAGAATAATTTGAACCAGTCGATACTCAAGAAGAGGGGCTATTTGTCCACTTGCAACTATCACCAGGAGGAGGAAGGAGAGGAAGAAGACCACGAATATCACCATCTCTACCTAACCGGACTTTTTCTACACCTCCACCTGGTAGACCTTTTCTCGCATCAACAAGGGTTCTCGGGCCAATCGAATGGCGCAACCACTGAATCCCTTTTTCAATTTCAGGCAGCGATCCACTTGCCCTCGATACTGAGAATCCAGTTCGATTGCAGCATTGAAGAACATTCCATTTTTCTTTGGAGAAAATCATACCACTCCCTAGTGATCATGTCAAAGACATTACTAACATTTGTGTAATCCATGAGATAAATGAAATGGATGTTGCTGTCAAATTGTTGGCATCTTCATTCAAAGGGAGGGCATTGCAATGGTTTAGGAGCCTTGGAGCTGGTACTATCCAAAATTGGAATCAGTTATTCATAGTTCTCCATGAGCAGTTTGGAGAAAAGGGAGACAATTTGTCTCTGCTAGAACAATTGACAACTATCAAGAGAGCTCCCAATGAGCAGCTGACTGACTTCAACTTCAGATTTCAAAGGTCTTGGGATAGGATTCCAGTGGTCATTAGGCCAACAGTTGAAGGTGCTTTTCTATACTATCTTAAGGCTTTGAATTCTGATATTTCTATGTTAATTCAATCTATGGGAGGCACAACCTTACCTGCTACTTATAGCATTGCCATTAAGGCTGAAAACTATCTTATTCAAGTGGTAAGGTGGCTCCTGAGCCTTCCATGCCCTTGTATCCAAACTTAGAAAATCCAAGCACTAGTCAAGCACCCACTTTGGCTCCTATTCCCACTCCTAGAAATCAAAGTTCAAATGAAACTTCTACTTCATCCTCTAGTGCTTCATATGAACTCCAGGAGGTTATGAAACAATTGCAGAACCTTGGAAATGAGCTGGTGACTATCAAAAGACAACAAGCTCAAAGTACTAGACCGTATCGGCCTCAAGCGCGATGCAGAGCTAGGCCCCATACCAACAAAAAGGTCACCAGCTCAGGGTGTAAATCCAAATCAAAGCCAAGTAAAGCCTCCCTCTAATAGACCATTTCAGCCCTATAACCCCAATGTTGCATCTGCTTCTAAAGCATTAGTGCCAGTCCAAAACAACATAGCTCAAGAGTATGATTGGTGTTTCCCATGCAATGAACCTCACAACCAATCTATGTGCTTTAATGGTGCTTTGAACCAAGCCTTGATGGTGAAAAAATTGGCGTTGAGGGTGAAGTGAGTCAAGAAACAAATCAGCAACAAGGGACATCTCAGCAAAACACAGCTACAAATGATACCACACTTGCGAATTGGCAAGCTGAGGATTTTTGTGGCATGAATCAAACAATTTCTCAGAGTGTAGCAGCTAACACAAGATCAAAGAAGAGGAATATTGGTGAAGGGCAGTCATTGGCTCCAAGTGATCTACAACCTTCCATCACTCCACAAGTTTTCGGTAAGCAAAATGCAGCTCCAAACATGCAAGGACAGCCCAAACCACCTTCTAAACCAATTCACATGCCAGTTATTGCTGCCCATGCACAAGAAAAGAATGCACAGACTAAAGGACAACAAAGAGATGTTTCATCCCCATTTAGCATCATTGATCAAATGAAGAAGACAAATGTGAATATATCAATGTGGGAATCTTTATCCATCCCAGGCCAAAGAGATCTTCTACAAGCTGCCATGAAGAATTGGTCAACTTCGAACCAAGCAGTCCATATGCGAGAGAATGTCCTCACAAATGCTGCTCATCCTGAAGGGAATCATGGAGGACAACAAGGTAAATTTTTGAAGCCCCCTCCATTCTATGTTTCATTAATCATTGAGGATAAACTAGTACACAATTGCATGATTGATTCTGGGGAAAGTAGTTCTGTCATGCCTAAGCAAATAGCTAATCAGCTGGGTCTCCAATATGAAGTAATATCAAAGGGGCTAGTGCAATTGGATGGGACAACAGTAGCAATGGTGGGAGTGATTAAAAGTTTGAATCTTACCTTGCATGCGTGCCCCAATGTTACCGTTTTCAAGATGTGTCAATGATAGATTTGCCACCACTATTTTCCCTATGCTTATCAAGGGATTTCACAGCTAGAATTGGAGGCTACTTATCTACTGATTGGTCACACATGTTATTCAGAATAAGATATGGTACTAAGGTCACAATCAGATCTGAACCAATTGCAAACTTTCATATTGAGCCTCATACTCCAAGCCAAATCAATGCCAACTGTTCAGCATTTGATCAAGAAGATTATCAAAGCACAGATGAAGCTAACACCAAAGTTGGAAGCATCCTAGATTTAACTCTTGACGAATGGGCAAGCAAGGTACATGCTTTTGATCCCTACCAAGAAGTAGAAGAATCTGAGCTAGGAGTCTATTGCATACATGAAGAAAACCAGCCTATTCCTAGCATCACCAAACAAAACCATAAGGATGACAATGAGGTATGGAAATTATTTTTCGATGGATCAAGGAGTAGGCAAGGTGCAGGAGGAGGAGCTATGCTTGTTTCACCTCAAGGCATCAAATATTATTCAACTTTTTGTTTCCATTTTTCTTATTCAAACAACACAGCTGAATATGAGGCCTTGATTCATGGACTTCATTGGGCTAGGAAAAAGGGCATAAAGAACTTGCAGGTGTTTGGGGATAGTGAGCTGATCGTCAATCAAGTCAGGGGACAACATGCTACAAAGAATGAACTGCTAAAGAACTACAAGAACAGGGTATGGGACCTCATTGAGGATTTTGAAGCTTTCAACATCGTGTCCATACCTAGGAAGAAAAATGAAGCCGCGGATAGGCTCGCAGCTATTGGAGCAATGTTTGATGTGGTTGACAACATCAAAAGGGAAAAAACACAGCCACATATCCATGTGATTGTGAGGCCAGCAGTTCTAGATAATAACACAAGCTGGCAGGTGTTTGAGAACAATCAACAGATCATCAATTTCTTACAAGAAGAGGCTGAATTCTCAGCTAGGAATCAGGACAGATTAGAGCAGCAGTATGGGGATCAAGTAGTGCAGTTGCGGACAAACAAGCTTCCCAAGGGTTTAGTAACATTTGAGTCTATCTTGACCCTAACAACCAGTTCCATAAGGAAAAGGCTAACATACATGTCAAGAGAGAAGATTGAGAGCCAATTAGGTTGGGAAGGCAAAACACTTCAAATTGGAAAAATGGCCTTTGAAAGCGAGAAGAAATCAGATTTCATATAACTTTGCCAAGAATTTCCGGATGCCTTGACTTGGACCTAAAATTGATTATCCAATTTGGTGTCCCTCGTGCGCGTTTGCTCTCTCAGGTAACCTGGGGCACGTTTATATCACCACTATCCCCTTGGGATATTATTCGATTTGTGATTTAAACACCTATCCTAAGTTTAATTCACCCCATTATGTTTTACCCGTGAGTAATTAAATATTAACTATTTAATTACACCTTTTCACATGTATCCTAACCACTTATCTACCCCATATCTATCCTATCCATATATCCCCCCTATTTCTCCTCCTCCCAAAGCGGGATATTTCCCGTATTTGAGGTGGAGGGATCACTCTTATCTTCCCAGAAATCACTCATTTTGGCCGTCTCGGGAGTCTATTCCGTGATCGGCGCCGACCGGTACTCGGTCGACGCCGATTTTTGGGCGGCGCCGATTATAAATAGAAGCCCAGAACTCGGTTACAGGAGGACACAAAGAAACACGAGAGAGAAACAGATCGTGACACAGAGACACAGATTGTAAGAGAGAGAACGAGAGATCTTTTAGCATCAAGTGTGAACATTATCTATCGAATGAGAGCGGATCTTGTCCAAATCAATCCCTGAGAGGAGCACCGTTACTCTGCTCTTATCACATCAACATCGCACGTCTCCATTGATTTTCTGGTGACTCTGTTCCTGCATCCAGCACAGGTGGAGCCTTGCTAGTATCTCTCCGGCTTCTGCAGATCCAGCAGACGTTGACGATCTTGCCTTCGCTTTCCGATTTCCAAATCTTCTCGCACTTTGTCTCGGATCGACGCCGATCTATATCAGTCGACGCCGATCTACATCGATCGCGCCGATCTAACGATTCGAGCGCCGATTAACGATCGTCGCGCCGATTCTACATAATCGCGCCGATCTTCTGCGAGACGAGGTAAAAAGACACAGGTAACACAAATCCGGCTTTGTTTTCACGGTTCCTATTTTTGTTGCTTTATGCCTGTTGTTTAGATTCTATTTATTACTTTGATCAGAAAATCTAGTCTTGTACGTACATCTTTTATCATGTATACTTCTTTACTTAATTGAAAACGTGGTGACATCCGTGAGGAGCTTATCGCTTCCCGGACCCGCTTCTCGGGAGTCCACCTAAATATCTTTTAACGTGGTCTTTTTCGTCAAGCATCGGTGTCTCGCAGGTTACTTGGATCTACTGTGCAGAATTGCTCGTGTGCGCCCGTCTTATCTACATCGGCTTCCTTATCCATCTACATCTTCGGATCTTGTCCATCAGGTATCGATTTCATTGGAGTTTTTCAGGGTTTTTGTGTTTAGTTTGGTGCATTAACTTGGACAGGTAACAAGCGTGAAATTCTTGATCTACATTCTGGCACGCCCGGTGGGACCCAACCAAAGTCCCTTATTGGTAAGTTCATCTCTTTTCTAGTTTTGAGCTTTGTTCTTTTTCTTCATTGATTTTTATCGAGTTACGCTTGAGCATTTCCTTTCATCGTTTGATCTTGTTTCTTTCATTTCTGAATTTGCAAAGTTAGGTCCTTTCTTTTCTTACAAATTTCAATTCCAATTTCTATTTATAAAATTAGTAAATATTTCATTTTGATTTCAAGTTTGCATGTTTGATCCATCTCTTTATGCGAAATTGTTATTTCCTTGAAATTTTTCTAGTTCCTTAAAATAGAAATTTTCGTTTCACCATTATCTGGATATATCTTTCTGGATTTTGTTTTAACCTTTTCTTGCGGAGCACTTTGCTTGTTCGTGGGATTGTTCGAGGGGGAGAGCTCAAAACATGCGCTTTTTGAAGTCCACACACCTTGGAGAGCTAAATCTACAGGTATTTCTCTTTTACGGTGTTTTCTCCTTTTTAGGAACTAAAAAAAAAAAAAAATTTCTTTGTTTGTTGTCTATCACATCCGAACATTTCAATTGTTGGTACTTAAAAAGAATTTAATCGCATTTGGGAAAGAATCTATTTGACTTGTCTTCATCGAAATCAAACACTTCGTTTTTAAGTGCTTAAAAAAAAAAAAAAAAAAGAACTCTTTCTTTGTCATTTCTGCTGTATGTTTTTCATCTAGTTTTAATTAGGCTGGAAAATTGATCAAAATCGGTAGTGACACTATTTGATTTTTATTTTTCACCCTTGCACACAAAGCCAAAATCACTAGGTATAAAGCATTTAAACAAAAATTCTTTCCCTGGCCTCGCCTACTTGGAAGTGACATCCAAGAGGAAGAGCCTACGCGGTACTCGGGCCGCGCTATAAATTCACGGAAGTTATGGTATATATTGGCAAAGCACCCAGACTCCCTTATCGCAGCGGTGTGTGAAGTGCGGGGGTAGGCCCCTATATCAAGCCACGTACCGGTCTTTTACTGAAGTGCCTTGGGACTCCTCACCAAAACATCCCCCAAACCATCCTTAGTTTGGCTATCTGAGTAGTTCCTGTTCTAAAAGGCCTTCCCTAATATTTTCTTTCTTAAAAGCATAAAAATTTAAAAGAGATAATCACCTACGCTGCTTGAATTATCTGTGCATTAGTTAGGTCAATCTTCTTTTCTGCTTGTTTATGACGGTCATCACTCGGTTACAATCTAGAAGAATGGCTCAATTAGCCCCTTCTTCCTCCGAGATCACCACTAGTGTGGATGTTTCGGCACCCCCCAGGTCTTCCTCGGGACCATTGTTAGTTGGTTCCCCATCCTGGTCATATAATCCTTTATCAGGCCAAAGCAACCCCATCACGTCCAGCTTCCCCTAGTCCTTCAGAAATATCATCTACTTCTGACTCAGAGTATGTTCCTCGCGGGGATCCTGAATTTCAGGCGCTCCTCGATCGCAATCCGGTAGCCCTCATGGACTACCTAGTACACAAGTCTATTCAAATATCTGATCAGGGACCACCAATCCAGCAAGTGTACGATTATTCTCGTGAACCATCCCAGGCTTTTGTAGAACAGTTAGCATCATCTTTCTCGCCTCGAGCCACGGAGAAGGGTGGCGCACCTGTGCCTCCTTTTTCTCTTCCACCGACCATATCGACTAGTTCTCAAATAGTCTTACCTATTCCTAACGCCTTGATTACCTCGACTATTCCTGACAACCTACTTACGAGAGGTCCTCTTCTCTAGCTATAATGAGTGCGGGTGCACCCGCATATTGCTGTTAATTCATCTATGCCGTCCATTGTGTCCCAGGGTCAGTACCCCTTTATGAGTAACCCCCTTGACTAGTCAGTTGGTTCCTGCTTCTCGTCCTCCAGTGGGTCTTTCTTCCAATGTTCCAGCAACAGTGACCTTCGCCCATCCTCTAGCATCGGCGCCCTTAATAACTAATCCGGCAGTAGAAAGCCTCTTTCAGGTCTTGTTCCCCAATATGTCCAATCAAATCGGCACCCATGTTCCTCAATCTGTTCCGATTCAGTCAACAAGCATAGGAGTCCACCAATCACAAGCTCGTCAGTCATCGACCTTCATTTTCTCAACCACTTATTATCTCACAACCTGCCTATACACAGGCTCCTTCACAACAAATACCCCACCAGGCGTCACCCAGAGCGCTGGTTACTCCTCTTATCATCCTATCAATCAACAGATGAATCCCCCATTGACACCTCAACAACATCCACCATTTGCTTCTTATGTAGGACATGCCAGTGTGCCTCCTCCTCAATCTGACGTGGTTCAAATTCTTTTCAAGAAAATCGTAGACTTGGAAGCCTCCACCAAAGGGGCTCGTCCTTCATACTCTTTTGAAGAAGTATGTAATGAACCCATTCACCCCTCAGTGGCTTTTAAGCCTTATCCTCCCCAATGGGAACTTCTAAATTTTCAAAATTTCATAGTCGGAGGACCCTCAACAGCATTTGCGAGCATTGAACATGCTTGCTACCTCATAGTCAGGATCGGGAGCTTATGCTCCGTACTTTTCCTATGTCTCTAGAGGTCTGCTTTAGTAGTACAATAACATTCCTCAACATTCCTTGTTTTCTTTCTCTCAATTAGCCCGGATGTTTGTTGAAAACTTTTGATAAATATCGCGCATAAGATCTCGATTATAGATCTTTATAACATTCGTCAATTCGATGATGAGTCTATTATTGAGACTTTGTCACTCGTTGGAGAGGATAATAAACCAATTGTCTTTCTCCCTTCCTCAATCCCAACAGATCGAGTTGTTTACTCGATCTTGTGCTAATCATATTTCTTCCACTTTAAGGATCCAGACCTTTCATACATTTGAAGAAGCCTTTACGATGGCACGCAAACTTGAATCTCGCCATTGAACAAGGGAAGTTAAAACTTCGCTCTAAATCTAAACCAGATTTTTCTCGGTTTACCAAATCAAATCCTTCCACTTCTAAAGACAAGAATCAGGGATCCACCAATGCTATCGTATTAAAAACATCACGAGCCGATACCACTTCTAATCAAACACCACGAAGAGACTCCTCATCTTCTCGAAAAGGGACCTCATCATCTCGATCTTTCACTTCATTGGGGGAATCATATGCTTCTATCCTGGAAAAAATGTTGGAAGTCCACATGATCGAACTTCCCCCCATTAGGAATATTGATGAAAGCCAAGAACGTCCATTCTGGTATAGGGAAAATGACTTTTGTCATTATCATAGAACCAAAGGTCATGACATTGAGCGATGTCAAACCTTCAAAAATCTTGTCCAGAAATTCATTGATAAAGGCGAGCTCATTCTGGATAACCCAAATGCTCCCCCAAATCAAGCGTTGGATGTCTTTAAACAACCTTTTCCCAATCATTCCCCGAACCATGATGCTTCAGAGTCTCAAAAACCAAACACTCATACTATCAGCTTCATCTCTACTGAAGAATCTTCTTCTAAAACTAAGCCATCTGCAAACACATCGACCGAATCAGAGCCTCCTTCCGCTTCGTTAAATTTGGGATTCCACCATCTTCAGATAGCCCGTCTTTGAATATTCCAACATTGTTAGATACGGATTCACCTCCCTCTGCTTCTTTGTCTGATCTTCCGTCCATACCCGAGACAGTGTCATCCTCATCTGTCTCATCGTCAGACATTCTTTCAATGCTCGAGGAAATTACATCCCTTCGAGTTTCCACCGCGGATACATCTACTTCTGTTTCTCCCATTTTTTCTGTGACTATGCCCTTGGTGAACGTACCTATAGTTGTGCCGACTTCGACGGAAGCGTCTTGATTTTGACTCTTCCTGTTTCCTTTCCTACAGTAGTTTCACCCATAATTACTGTACCAGAAGTAGTTCCCTCGCAAGAAACTGCTTCTTCATCACTCACTTCTTCCATCACAAATGCTACTTTGCCTATTAAGGGAAATCTAAAGAAGTAGCACCAACACCTATACGCTCGGTTCCTGAACTTAGACCGAGACAACTGAAATCTAACGTTGCGCCATCAGTACCTCCCCATTTGCTTCCCCGAAAAGGTTACAATCACCTTATGCGGTTGAAGTTGTCACCATCCCTGAAAAAGGAAAGCCCATATTTCGAACCATCAAGACTCTTGGTGCTTTCCCACAAAAATCTCTCTGCGCCTCATAAAAGATTGGATTTGTCCAGTTGAGAAGGCGTCTTCTTCTACAAACTTATCAAAACCATCATCTTCTTCTACAACACATTCTTCACTAGCACCTCGAAAAGTGGACTTACCTACTAAAAAGACGTCACCTCTTTTATCAGAATCATCATCTTCATTACCAAAAGCCAGGGCACCCTATGTTCCTCCGATTACACCTACTTTGGAAGCTTCTCCCTCATCTAAATCGACATCATCTAAATCATCATTAGTTTCGACCAAGCAGCCTCCCTTATCTCTGAAGACCACAACACTTGTCACATCTCCATCATCTTCAAAATCTATTTTAGGGGCTCCCCCTCCACCGAAATCAATCATGTCTCACTTACTTCCATCTCAAGTGCCCAAGGCTGCTCCTCCAGATGTCCAAAAAAATAAGATGATCCCTAAAAAGACTGTCAAACCTAACATGCAGGTTCTTTTACCTCGGTGATCTGTTAAAGTAAAGAGGCGCCTTCATCATCTCTGTCTCATCTCATCTTGTCTCTACCGGGTTCTATACTGAAATCCTTCGCCAACTTATCAATCTTCATCCATATCTCTTCCTCGATTAAACCCTATAACCCTAAAGGAGTTAAACCTACTTGGTTTAACTTGATTTGATTTGTGCTTACCACCGTACCCGGGTCATGATTTGAGGGATGTAAAGCTCTTGATCTTTGTCAATGACCTTTTGGAAGAAAGTGATCTTTTCTTTGGAGGAGGAGAAACAAGTATCTCTGTCATCTTAGCTCCATCCCGAGCCCTGACGATCTACGGACCTCTACTTCTAGTGATTCCACTCCAAATGATCTTCCACCTTCTCAAATCGACACAATTCATATCGCCACGAGAACCCAACGGTATGATAATCCATCCTCATCTCTGACATCTCGACCACGGGTTGTCATTTTGCAGACCCCAGAAGGAGTTCCTCCTTCCTCATTAGCCCGAGACCTCGGGTCTCTATTAAATCTTTGCACCTCGGGCTCAAATTCCCGTGTCGAGTTGAGGAGAGTGTTATGAAACAACTCACCCGAGGCTCGGTCAAAATGTCCCTTTTTGACCTCATTGATCCTCTCGCATGACATCGTGAGGCTCGATTGATAATCTGCGTCGCATCGCGGTGAATTCGAGATGAGCCCTGACCTTTCGAGATGGTTGTTGGATTGAATAGACCATCAACCGCCATTTCTTTTGAAGATTGAAATTCCTTCCCTTTCTTAGAGGATTTGGAGGCTCCCCTCTTTATCACGGTCAAATCGACAACACACATTAAAATGCATTATGATCGCGGTGGTGCTGCACTCAGCGTCATCTCCTCGCACACATTCGAGCAACTTAAGTTACCAAAGAGCGTAGTGTCACCCCGCCTTTCGCTCTTCGATCATTTAACGATCAGCTAGCTTGATTACTTTAGGAGCGTGGTCCTACCCATTCGAGTAGGTAAGAAGCTGCTTCACGAACTCTTTTACATTGTTGAAGGGAAATTCCACTATAATATGATCCTCGGACGCTCCTGGATTCGTGCAATGCATTGTGTCCCATCCACCCTCCATCGATGCTTAAAATATCAATATGAGGGCAAAATCTATACTCATCCAGGAGATCCTTTTCCTTCCACACAATGCGACATGACCACAGGGTCTGCCCCTCTAAAGGAAAATGCTTGTTCTCCTGACGGGGCCTCATCTTCTTCCATACCTGTAACCAAACTACCGGATGTACAAAATTTAGAAGAGACATTGCAGCGTTTCTCACTAGGAGAGCTTCCTCTCCTTTCTTTTGACACCCATCTCAAACCTAGTGAGTATGGTAGACCAGACAAACAACCTGAATATCGGCAGGTCTTGGTCGCATCGTCACCATTGGTCTGCCCAATCAACAGACTAATTTCATTTACGGTGGTCTTGATACGCCTCACTATCACCGGATTCTCCTCCTAGGACCAAACCTTATCTAACAGGGTTCGATTGTCTACAGAATCCCACGTTTGCAAAAACTTATTTATATCGATGCGCGTGGAAGGGCTTTGGCTTAGGTAAATATGAACAAGGTGTGCATGACCTCGCGTCCATTCCAACTCTCAAGCCACATCAAAAATTTGGTTTAGGATTTAAACCTCTTTCAAAAGCCACCGTCATTGTTCTCGATGAGCCTCTTCCTATTGAGGAACCATCTTCTCCCGCTAAGTCAGAAGCATCACTCGATGTGGACGACGCCATTTCCATCCCGTCTAAACTTTTTTTTTAATCAATACCATTTCCTTAGGGCCACTAGACTATAAGACTAATGACAGGTCCACTTCTATACCGTTAATTTTCCTGAAATAGTTGGAGCGACTCTCCTACTATCAACACTATCCTTTGTGCGGATGATGATTCTGTCCTCACCTATGCAGGGGGGAGAGGATTCCTATCTTCCTAAAACCATTCCTTCGACACGTCTACGCTTCTCATGAAGCCCCTTTGTCGACCTTAATATAGGGACTTCTAAAGACCCTCGCATCATTAAGGTCGGCCGATCCCTTAATCCACGGGAGTTAGGAGACTTTACCACTTTTCTTTCGACCATCGTCAAGCTTTTGCTTGGGCATATGAGGATATGCAGGACTCGATCCCGATATGTGTGGTCCACAATATCGTTACTCTTCCCGACATCAAACCGGTTAAACAAAAATTGCGTAAAATGCACCTAGAGTAGCCCTTCTTGTTAAAGAAGAATTACAGCGCTTGCTCTCGGCTAACTTCATCAACCCATCGATTATCCTGATGGGTTTCTAATATGTAGTACCGATAACTAAAGCTCTTTGGGAAAATTTGAATTTTGTACCGACTTAGGGATCTTAATCTTGCTTGTCCAAAAGATGATTTCCCTCTACCTAATATCGACCAACTCATGGATTTAACTGCGGGTCATGAGATGCTTTCTCTTATGGATGGTTTCTCTGGGTATAATCAAATTCTCATCGCACCAGAAGACCAACATAAGACTTCTTTCATAACTCCTTGGGGGACCTTTTGTTATCGTGTCATGCCTTTCGGTCTTAAGAACGTAGGAGCAACCTATCAGTGAGCAATGACCTACATCTTCCATGATCTCTTACACAAAACTGTGGAAGATTACGTCGACGATCTCCTCGGTAAATCCAAATGTCGTCAGGATCATCTTTTCATTCTTGCACCTCTCTTTGAGAGGCTTATTCACTTTTGTCTTCGTCTAAATCCATCTAAGTGCGTGTTTGGCGTTCTCACTGGTAAACTTTTAGGTTTTATCATTTCCATTAGGGGTATTGAAGTAGACCCCGCAAAAATAAAAGCTATCCTTGAGATGCCTCCCCCTTCTAACTTAAAACAACTCCAAGTCTCTAAGGGCGTCTTGATCGGTCGTCGTTTTATCTCACAATTGTCGGACCGTTGTCAACCTTTTCATCATCTCCTCCGTAAGAATGTTCATTTTGAATGGGATGAACATTGCCAAAAGGCCTTCGATGATCTCAAAGCTTATCTTCTTTCTCCACCTGTGCTTACACCTCCACGCGAGGGGGAGCCTTTCTATCTTTATATCTCTGTGACTGACCATGCTCTGGGAGCCATGATCTCGCATCGGGACGCTTGCGGTAAAGAACAAGCTATCTATTACATCAGTCGCACCCTCCATGAGTATGAAACACGTTATTCCAGAAGCTGAAAAGCTGTGTTGTGCTCTCTTCTTCGCAACTTCTAAGCTTCGTCATTACCTCCTTAATCACAAAACTTACATTGTCACAAGTGTCAATCCACTCAAGACAATTCATGCGAAGCCTTATCACAATGATCGTATCACTCGTTGGCTCATGCTTATGACAGAATTTGATCTCGAGTTTATCCTGCAAAAGTCTATCAAGGGTCGGGTCATTGCGGATCAATTGGTGATGCTCCTCTTAGGACACTCAAGTCCCCCTTGCTCGATTCCCGATGAATATATCCAACAAATTGATTTTGGTCTGTCTCCATTTAAAGTAAAGCTCTTCTTTGATGGATCAAATGCCAGCGAGGGGAGGTGCAGGTTTCGTGATGATTCCTCCTTGGGGTACGCCTATCCCAATCGCACACAAATTGAACTTTGAGTGCACCAATAATATGGCTGAATATGAAGCTCTTGTCTTGGGTCTTCAAAATGCCATTAATCTCGGTGCTCGTCATATTGACATCTTTGGTGATTATGAACTCATCGTTAATCAAGTCACGGGTGTCTATCGATGCGGGAATGATATCCTTCAAAATATCGTGATATCGTTCTCGTTCAACTCAATCTTTCGATAAATTCACTATCAAGCTATTCCTCGCTGCTGCGAATCGATTCGCGAGATCAATGGCCGTTAGCCTCACTTATCCCACCTTTTACCGAGGACTCGCGACTTTATGTGGGTGCTGCAACGATTAGATCAACCATCTCATCTTAGGAAATTAACTTCAATCCATCTTTGTCACTGACCCATACTCGGGATGAGTGGTATCACAGATCGTTGATTATCTATCTCATTCGGTGCTTCCTCGAGATCGACTTCCGATGGTAGAAGATCTTTTATCCTACGTGCTTAATCACTATACTATTCTAGGTGGGATCCTCTACAAAGCGGCTTTGATGGTATTTTGCTTCGGTGCCTCAAAACCCTTGAATCATCTAAAGCTATCCGGGAGGTCCATGCGGTATCTGTGGTGGACATTTTAGTGGCTTGGCCATTGTAGCTAAATGCATCTTACGTTTGGGATATTATTGGCCTTCTCTTAATCGAGATTGTTGTGAATACACTAAGAAATGCGTCAAGTGTCAACAACATTCCAATCTCACACACATCCCTAGTCAAGCTTCTGACCTACAGTGGATTTGTGGCCTTTTTTCGCAATGGGGTCTTGATCTCATTGGTCTCATCAATCCCGTTCTTCACGAGCGTCATCATTCTATCATTACGCTTGCCTTTGAATACTTTTTACTAAGTGGGTGGAAGCTATCCCTCTTTCTTCAACAAAAGCTAAACCCATAGTTGATTTTGTCTATCAACACATCATTTGTGCTTTGGTGTTCCACACAAACTCATCACGAGATAACGGTAAGTCTTTCAAGAACGTTGATTTGTAGAACCTCTGCGGCGCTTTCAATATCAAACTCAGCTTTTCTTCTCCATACTATCCTCAAGCTAATGGTGGGCCGAAGCTTCCAATAAAACTTTGCGTAATATCCTCATGAAAGGTAACTAGTCGAGTGGTAGGGATTGGCATTTACATATCCCTTTTGCTCTACTGGGCTTATCGGACTAGCATTCGTACTCCCTCTTGGTGCTACTCCCTTCTCTCTCGTCTATGGGTCTGAAGTTGTTCTTCCTTTGGAAGTCCAAATCCCATCTCTCCGTGTTTCTCTTAGAGAATTTGTCTCGATGAGGACTATCGTCAAAATCATCTAGCACAACTTGAATTATTAGATGAGCGGCGTCTCAACGCTCTTGAACATCATCAAGTCTATCTTGAGCATGTCAAACGTGCTTATAACAAGCACTTGCAGCACCGTGACTTCAAAATTGGTGATCTTGTTCTTAAAGAAAATCAAAATGTCACTACACTCGAAAGGAGTCAGCGTGGTAAGTTTGCTCCCAACTGGATGGGTCCGTACGTTATTACTCATAAATATGGGTCTGGGCTTATCGTCTATCTTCCATGGATGGTATACCCGAAGTGGAACCTCTTAATGCCTTGCATCTACGGCCCTTCTACTGTTAAAATCTATCTTACACAAATCTAGTCGCAAGACAGATCTTTCATCCATCTAACAACCAGTCATATACTTTCATGGTGATTCGAAATTATGTGGTTCTCCGCCTATTGTCTTTTTACCTTAAATATGAGTATCGCGGCTCTACTCATAGCATTTTTCTTCTGGATATGTTTCTCCTCATGGTAGGAATACCTTAATCACCATTTCATTTGTCCCAAGTGCTTATCTTAATCGGATCTACTCGGGGCATGAGTGCGTGCTCTTTATACGTTTTCTTCCCCTCTATCTGATCTATCTAGGTCTAAACTCAGCTTCTTCCAAAAGCTTTCAAAAAAAAAAAAAAAAAGATGCTATCCAAAAAGATAGACTGATCCCTTGAAGGACAGCTATCCATACAATCAAATGAATCAAAAGATATAGACCATGCCCTCGAAGGATGGCTATCATTAAAATTCAAAATACAGACCGCTCCCTTGAAGGATGGCTGTTTCTCAAAGGAATACTCAAGGCTTCTTGCATTGATCAGCCTTTCAGTCAGTTTATACACTTTTTAGCATCACTGAAAGACTTCCGTATTGATCAGTCTTTCCATATCTAGCAAACTTCCCGCATTGATCAGTTTGCTTTTCTGCCAGAAATCATGAAGCTGAGATATAAGACCTTTTGTCGATCATATGGAGAATCCTATTTTCCCAGTATGAACATGTATTTTGTCCCTTGTAAATTTCGACAAGATACCTACTTACTGCTCCTTCCGTTTCCCTCCTAAATCTGGTTTGCGGCTAGTTAGTGTCAGGTTTATTTTAACCTCATATAGGGCCTTGCATGCATGATCTTTTGGTTTCCTATCCAGATTCTATTTATGGTCGGTTGGGAGTCCAGCTTATCATTTTTTTTCTTATCTGGGTGTATTTCCTTTATTTCTAATCAAGGTCATTTTCATTACATCCTTGGCTCTCACAAAGAGTATTCCCCATTATTATTTGTTATTCATCCAGTTAAATTGACATTTCACATGTTAATCAAAATTTATCATCTATCTAATTTCATCTTATCTATCAAAGCATGTATTGTCAACACATGTGGATCTGTCTATCTATTTTCATCAAAATTAAATTAACATCTCAAACATACCGAATCTATCAATCCCATCTATCCATCTATCCATCAAACCATCTAAAAACTTGTACATCCAAGTTACACTACATCTATCTATATCCATTTTTATCAAAATTAAATCCATACATCAATCACATCTATCCATCTATCCATCAAAACATCTAAAAATATGTACACCCAAGTTACACTACATCTATCTATATCCATTTTTCATCAAAATTAAATCCATACATCAATCACATCTATCCATCTATCCATCAAAATATCTAAAAATATGTACATCCAAGTTACACTACATCTATCTATATCTATTTTTCATCAAAATTAAATCCACATATCAATCACATCAAGTTACATCACATCTATCTATCCTCTATGTCTATGTTCATCCAATCACATCTATTTATCATCTCTCAGCATATGTCGATATCCATCACAATTACGCTACATCTATCCATGTATATCAAAATTAAAAATAGGAGAACAATCATATGACAAAGGAAATAATGAATCTATATATATACATGAGTGTCTGTACAACAAAAAATGGGTGGCTCTCAATCAAGCCATCTATACAATGCCTTCCAATCGAGGCTACATCACTACACTGATACAAAATATATCAATCCCTATATCATAAAATCTGATGCGTGGAGGACACTATCTCCTCCACCCTCCTCTGGACCAGGCTGTCTCTCCTAGCCGCCGCCTATCGAGCTAGATGCACCTGCTGCTGGAGGCCTCTGCCCACCTCGGTCTCTCCGGTGCTCCCTCCCCCTGATGCCCCGCTCGCTGTGGCCGTCGCTGATCTCCTCCTCGCCCCGTACTGAGGCACATCTGGGGCATGCTGCGCTAGGGCATCCTCGTAGTATCTCACCTCAGCGAGGAGAGACTGATATGTGCTCAAGCTCACGGTACCAGGTGCTCGTAATGGTGCTGCTGGTGGTGCCCCTCCTATGGTCGTGCCCTGTGTACCAGACTCTGACATGGTACCTGTCTCCCCATATTTGGCCCTGAGGGCCTCCCTATGTCGAAGGTAGCGATCCCTCTGCTGGATCGTTGTATCTCACTCCTGGCGAGTGGTGTCTCTCTCCAAAATCAGGGCATCCCTCTCCTCTGTCAGAGCTCTGATCTCCTCGAGAGCCACCTGGTGTGTCTGCGTCAGGGTGGCGTGCTCTCCCTCCAATCTCTCCAGCACTGTAGCCATATCCTCCTCGTCGGCATCTATAGATGCCGGAAGGTGTCGTGGTAGCTCTGTCGCATACCATGCAGCATAACCATCACCTACTCCGGCATCATCATCACTGTCTGTGGAGGGTGGGGCCTCTCTCAATGGATCTGCCGGGATCAAAATCGGCAGATCAGTCTCTCTGTTGTCTCGCCTATAAGGCCTGTAAGTAGTCGGCACTGTCTGTACTAGGCCGAACTGTCTCAATACCCACATAAACAGGGACGCGCTCCCACATGTCAGGCCTGCGACCCCTAACCACCCTGCTCCGTCTCAATGCCACCAAGTGAGCATCCTGACCAGCCCATGTCGGAAATACCCGATATGGTCTCCAGATGACCTGCTCTAGTGTCAGCGTCCTGAAACACTCGGTATACCAATCTGTAGATCTACCTGTATCTCCAGAGGCCATATCGGCCCGCCATCGCCGGAATCCATAATCAATAGCTCCCACTGCTGCTGGCATCCAAGGAAGCCCGGATGGCCTGATCACTGCTATATGCTCATATGCCCAGCAATGGAGCACAAAACTGACATCGATACCTGTCCTCCGGCCAGTGGTATACATCCATAACTCATGATATATCTGAGCTATCAAAGCATCAGCAAAAGTAAACACCTGTCTGAACTGCAGGATGTCGCAAACGCAATCTAATAATAACAGTGGGAATCTCCCGCCTCCTGAATCTGGTAGAGCAAAATAGGATATCGCCATCTGAATCAAAACTATCTCGTCTGCTCCACAGGACTATCCTGTCTATCTTTGCGAGGCTATCCCATGCCTTGCCCCAGGACACTATCTCTGAATCATCTGCCCTATCTCCATACAATCGAACTAGGGCCCTCTGCTGCTGCTCTCGTGGTGTAATCTCTATCGGGTCCCCAGTGATCGGCAGTCTCAAAATCCTGTATATATCCTCATGGGTGATGGTCATCTCACCCATCCTGAACCAAAAAGTGCACATCTGGCTATCCCATCGTCGCACTAGTGCTCGCATCAACTCTACATCTCGCGGCACTCGTCTGTAGTACCTAAAGCCCCCGAGCCCGGCTAACTCTAAATGCCGCCAATCTGCGTCAGTCACGTCAGGGAGAATGGTCTCCAGTAGCTCGGGAATCACATCCCTCATATGTAGTACCTCTCGTGCCTGCATCCACGACATCAAGAGCAATATTAGCCTCATATTTACCCAAATCCGAACATCCAAAACAAAATTTGATTTAAGTCTATCTAATCGGCGTCGATTAAATACAATCGGCGTCGTTTATATATAGTCGACGCCGATTAATATTAATCGGCGCGCCTACATAAAATGGCGTCGATTCTACCAATCGACGCCGATTGTTGCGGCGGATGTAAAAACACCCTGGCCTCCCACCGGGCAAAATAGAAAAAAAAAAATATATAAAATAATAAAATAAGTACCACGGGTTCAAGAAGAACCACTTACCCCAGGTCGTGTCCTCCTCCACTTCTGACCGCTTCCAGAGGCTTCCATGATGCTCAAATCCAATTTTTGACTCTCTCTGAATCAATCGTCACGGTGTAAATAAATCGTTCACGTTTTCCGTTCACATATTTATATGTGCTTTGAACGGTCGGCGCCGATTTTTTGGTGGCGCCGTTTATTTAGGTCGACGCCGATTATTGTGATCACCGCCGATTTTCCATCTCTTTGCCATAGTGTTGATGCTTGGCTTATTTATCTGGTCATTATTGTGCACTGAATGTTGCCTTTTGGCACATATTTTCGATATCACCATCCATTTCGAGTTTGTTCCCTTTGCGTGGGGCACTCGTACTTTTTGGCAACTTAGAGTTAACGGGTCTATAGGCACTAACGTCGTCTACTTTGCAGACCATCTGGTTGTCCCTACCAATGTGTCTCTCTTTAGATGCTGACTATTTTGCAGCCCTCCTTACACTCATGGGTCTGTAGGTACTAACGTCGTCTCATGAGGAGACCGTCTAGTCTGCTACCAATATGAGTTCCTTAGGTGGCTACCTCTTTATTCATGTTTGTGCATCATCAATGATCGGATCTACTCCAGACATCCAGCTGGGGCATCCCGTGTTTTCATCTACCTTTTTCAAACTTGGGATCGTTTGTTCTATCACCCATCCCATCCCTAGTTTGAGGGGGATCGCATCATCACTTTTTCTTCCTTTCTTCCACCTCCTTGTTTTTGTCTCACAACCTTGCTTATCGCAAGTTACTTGACAAAAAGGGGCAAAATGTAGACACCTAAAATTGATTATCCAATTTGGTGTCCCTCGTGCACGTTTGCTCTCTCAGGTAACCTGGGGCATGTTTATATCACCACTATCCCCTTGGGATATTATTCGATTTGTGATTTAAACACCTATCCTAAGTTTAATTCACCCCATTATGTTTTACCCGTGAGTAATTAAATATTAACTATTTAATTACACCTTTTCACATGTATCCTAACCACTTATCTACCCCATATCTATCCTATCCATATATCCCCCCTATTTCTCCTCCTCCCAAAGCGGGATATTTCCCGTATTTGAGGTGGAGGGATCACTCTTATCTTCCCAGAAATCGCTCATTTTGGCCATCTCGGGAGTCTGTTCCGTGATCGGCGCCGACCGGTACTCGGTCGACGCCGATTTTTCGGAGTGGCGCCGATTATAAATAGAAGCCCAGAACTCAGTTCTGGGAGGACACAGAACACAAGGAGAGACAGATCGTGACACAGAGACACAGATTGTAAGAGAGAGAACGAGAGATCTTTTAGCATCAAGTGTGAACATTATCTATCGAATGAGAGTGGATCTTGTCCAAATCAATCCCTGAGAGGAGCACCGTTACTCTGCTCTTATCACATCAACATCACACGTCTCCATTGATTTTCTGGTGACTCTGTTCCTGCACCCAAGCATGGGTGGAGTCTTGCTAGTATCTCTCCGGCTTCCGCAGATCCAGCAGACGTTGACGATCTGGCCTTCGCTTTCCGATTTCCAAATCTTCTCACACTTTGTCTCAAATCGACGCCGATCTATCGATGCCGATCTACATCGGTCGACGCCGATCTACATCATTGATGCCGATCTACATCGATCGACGCTATATCATCAACACCGATTTTAACTAGTCGACGCCGATTCTACATAATCGACGCCGATCTTCCTATGAGATAGGTAAAAGACGCAGGTAACACAAATCTAGCTTTGTTTTCATAGTTCCTGTTTTTACATTTGCTTTACGCTTTTTATTTAGATTCTGTTTATTACTTTGATCAGAAAATCTAGTCTTGTACGTACATCTTTTATCATGTATACTTCTTTACTTAATTGAAAACGTGGTGACATCCATGAGGAGCTTATCGCTTCCCGGACCCGCTTCTCTAGGCGAGTCCACCTAAATATCTTTTAACATGGTCTTTTTCATCAAGCATCGATGTCTCGCGAGTTACTTGGATCTACTGTGTAGAATTGCTCGTGTGCGCCCGTCTTATCTACATCGACTTCCTTATCCATCTACATCTTCGGATCTTGTCCATCAGGTATCGATTTCATTGGATTTTTTCAGGGTTTTTGTGTTTAGTTTGGTGCATTAACTTGGACAGGTAACAAGCGCGAAATTCTTGATCCTTTCCAAAGGGCAATGGATATGGCATTCAAGAGGTTGATCAATAAAATAGTTCGATATATTTTGATGACATCATTATATTCTCCAAAAAATGCAGTGGATCGCCTCTTTCATCCGGGAGGTGTATTTTAGAGTGTAGAAGATTTGGGGTATCATTGAATCCCAAAAATGCATATTCCGGCTCACGAAGGAAAACTTCTAGGCCATATTGTTTCAAAGGAGGGATTGATGATTGACCCAGAAAGAGTTGAAGCAATTCGAGCGTTGCCATTGCCAAGTCATAAGAACGCTCTTCAAAGCTTCTTAGGAAGGATCAATTTTGTCCGCGAGGTTTGTTCCAAACTTTACTGACTCTCGTAAAGCCAATAACACTGATGTTGAAGAAGAGCATGGCATTTAAGTGGACATCTGAAGGAAAGGTAAGTTTTGAGGCAATGAAAGAGGCTATATCTCAAGCTCCAACTCTCATCAATCCAGACTTCTCCAAGGATTTCATGTTATATGCCTTTGGTGGTGGAGACATAATTTCTGCAATCCTGGCACAACAAAACAAAGAAGGATTAGAACAACCAGTTGCTTTCTTCAGTCAAGGCTTAGAGGAATATGAAACTAGGTACTCTTTCATTGAAAAGCATGTCCTTGCAGTGATCAGGAGTTTAAAGAAATTCAAGCACCTAGTCTCAAACAACAAGATCCAATTATTGGTCTCTCATGCGGGAGTCAAGGACTTCCTTCTAAACAAGGATCTAAATGAGAAACGTGCAGGATGGATAACTCGTGTCATGGAATATGACATCGAGATCAAGGTCACCAAACTAGTACGTGGGAAGGGACTATGCGAACAACTAGCCTTGAGTCAACAAGTTGAAGCAGGTGATGAAAAAGAGACTGTCTTGGTATTACAGGGTGGTCAAGAATAGGAAAATGATGATGTGCCTACTCCTTGTTGGACTCAGAGTATGATAAACTTCCTACAGACAGGCCTATGCCCTCCAGAAATGAGCAAAGCAAAGAGGAGATACTTCAGATTACAAGCCATTCAATATGTGCTTGTTGATGGTGTTTTGTTTAAAAAGGACATCAATGGAGTTTTATTGAGGTGCATTGGGATGGGTCAAATTGAGAGGGTGTTACAAGATTTTCATGATGGAGATTCCGGAGGACATTTCGCCCCACGAGTAATAGCTCTCAAGATAATGAAGGCAGGATATTATTGGCCGACAGTGTTCAGTGACTGCTATACATGGATAAGAAAGTGCAAGAAATGTGCACTCTTCATAGGAAAAGAAAGACTAGCAGCACTTCCATTGCACCCAATTTTGGTTGACCAACCATTTATGCAATGGGGATTGGACTTCATTGGGGTCATAAATCCTAACTCAAGCCAAGGCCACAAGTGGATTCTCACGGCAACGGACTATTTCACCAAGTGGACCGAAGCAGTAGCACTCAAAGAAGCAAATGAGTCTAACATACTAGACTTTTATGAAGGAATAGTGACAGGTTCGGTGTGCCAGCCACTATCATATCAGAAAATGCATTAGCATTCATAGGTTCCAAGATTATAGAATGGGCTGTCAAGAATGGAATCTATTTGAGCACCTCTTCAAATTATTACCCGCAGGGTAATGGACAGGCAGAGTCCACGAACAAGAATTTGCTAAGGATCATCAGAAGGACTCTAGATGAAAACCAAAGGACATGGCATACCAAGCTAAGATCAGCATTGTGGGCTGACAGAATAACGCCAAAGAGGTCTCACGGTAATTCTCCTATAAGTTGGTCTATGGGAAAGAGCGTGTATTGCCTATATCATTAGAATTGCCTGCATTAGAGCTCATGAAGCAGTTGGAGTTGTCTGAGTTCAAACCAATGGAGGCCAGGTATGCAGAGTTGATGGAATTGGAGGAAATCAGAGAGCATGCAGTTCAGATGATTGAGAAGGATCAGGCCTTAGTAAAAAGATGGTTTGATAAGAAGGCAAGAGCAAGGACCTTCCAGGAAGGGGACCTAGTCCTGAAATGGGATGCAGATCGGGCAAAACCAGGAAAGCATTCCAAGTTTGATGCCATTTGGAGTGGCCCCTATATGGTCACGGAATGCAAAAGTAGTAATGCCTTCCAATTGTCTACATTGGATGGAGAAGAACTCCGATTCCGGTTAACGGAATCTATCTTAAACATTGCTACTAAAAGGAAAAGGTTTACCCTTGTAAATATTAGCCTAGGTTTAAAATTCCTCTAAGTGCGTATGCACATCGTCTTGTTGTAGTTAGGTTTCAATTTCCCTAAGTGCTCCGGCACAAGTTTTGTTGCTCTCAGGTTAATTTCTATAGTTCAGCATGCTCTCGAAGAAGGAGTTGCGATACCAGGCTCGGGATCAGAGATCAAGTTGGTTTCAGGTTATTACTTATGACTCCATGCCCAATGGATTGCTAAAAGGCCACTGATCTTCTACCTAGCAGCAGGTGATCCCATTGAGTCACCAAATTGTTGTAAATATCTCCCCCCGGGTAGATATAGACAAACAGAAGAATATGGAAATCAAAGAAACTCAGAGCCCGATTTTTATTGCGTCACCAACAAACCGAAGGCACAGGTAAGAGGCACACGATAGAAGGTGTCGACATGAAAATGGATGCGCCCTTCCCATAGGTAAGAGCCACACGATAGAAGGTGTCAACACGAAAATGGATGCGCCTTGCAGCACGAGTAAGAGCGCGACGGCGTAAGGTGTCGACAAAAATGGATGCGCCCTTGGCGCGAATGTGAGTGCACGACATAAGGTGTCGACACAAAAATGGATGCGCCCTAGAGTGCGGGTAAGAGGCACACAAATAGAAGGTGTCGACACGAAAATGGATGCACCCTCGCGCAGTAAGAGGCGCACGGCGAAGGTGTCGACACGAAATGGATGCGCCAAAGCGCGAGTAAGAGCGCACGACGAAGGTGTCGACATGAAAATGGATGCACCCTTGGCGTAGGTAAGAGGTGCATGATAGAAGGTGTCGACACAAAAATGGATGCGCCCTTGGCGTAGGTAAGAGGCACATGACAGAAGGTGTCGACACGAAAATGGATGCGCCCTTGGCGTAGGTAGGAGAGTGTCGACATGGCAGAAGTCATGCCTTGGCGCACGTAAAGGGTGCATGACACAGAATGTTGACATGATAGAATTCACGCCTTGTTGCATGGAAGGGTATGTCGACATGAATATGGATTTTCCTATGGCGCACCTTCAGGAGGTGCAACATTCTCGAGCAGCGACAGAGCAGACCACCCGAGATATTCAGACGGCCATAACTTTTCACATGGAGCTCAGATTCACGCAAGCTTGGAATTTTGGAAAGCTTACAAGGTCCTCTGTCCAACTATGACTGGATATCTTTAATTGGGTGGGAACAAGTTCTTAAAAATGAAAATAATAGTTCACCACTTTTTAAGTTTCTTTAGGGTTCTCACCTACCACCATAATGAGATAAATTAAATGCAACTGGAGGTAGTTGGGGGTAGATTTGGATTTCCTCTCTCTTCCCTCTCTCATTCTTCCTATAAATTGTAATGAGGGATTCTTTCTAAAGGTTTGACATTCTTGTTTTTCCCCTCCCTTCTTCTCTTTGGCAGGTGAATTTGTGGAGTTCAAACCTCCCATTAAAACTGTAATGCAACTTTGCCTCTTGGCATTTTGTAGTGTGTTGTATCAATCTTTGGAGCAAATAATGCATGTCTGTGGATGATTCTCAACCCTCTCTATGTTCATTTGCATCCTCTTGATATTTCACTGCAAATCTAGTTATCTGTGCATGATCTTGCATTGCATTTTTATGGTTTGTGTTTATTGGCAAGACAGGTGTTCTTCATTCCTCGGTGCATCATCTTTGTAGTTTATGTTTTATTTTATGCATCTTCTTACCCTGTCTCCTTGGGAAGTTAGTTTAGGTTTTGATTAAACCCTCTGCATTTTTACGTGTGCATCTGAACAGAGGAATAAGAACCGGCCTTCATCCGGAGAGATTTTCCATTTTCGCAAGGTCCCACACTTGGGAAAAGCTCCATGTTATGCAATCACACTGAGAGTCTCAACCCATCGAGTTGCAGACATTCAGGGGTGCTGTGATTTGCCATCAATAGAAAGATCTTGGTAGATACCAAGGCACACACAAAAGGGGATGGCTAGCCAATATAAGTGTTAGTATGAACACATGCATGCAAATAAGTGTAAAATACGTAGAAAATGTAAAAAAACTAGTAAGTAAATTAGTGTAAACATGCAAGAAAATAAAGATACCACACAAAGTAGGTTTCAAACAAGGGACATCAATCATGATGTTGTAAGACACACAAATGCCATCATAGCTATAAATAGTAGACAAGTGTGCACACAAGTAAAGGGAAAAGCCCACATACAATAGAAAACAAAGCAGACAAGTAGAAATACAAGTAGTCATGGGAACATGTAGTCCTACAAAAAAAGTGTTACACATGGAACACCCGTTAGCATGTTAGAGTGAAAACCAATATGTCAAATTGTGTATAAGAAAGTAATATAAGATTCTAAGTAAAAATGGAACAATAGCACTTGTATGATACAAATGTGGATTCCCCTAGTGAATAGTATAGTAAGGGTAGAAGGCGAGCATCCATGCCACGTGTAAATGTCATGTATCTATGATCACACTAAATAAAGGTGTGAATGTGCATGTGTGTATGATAATGACATATAGGAAAACAAGCTAACATGTGTAATAGAATGAGCATGCAAAACACTAGTAAGAAAAAGTAAATGCTACCAAGACAATGCAAGTATGTTATGGATGGATGGAATGGAATGAAATATGTAATTATAGAAGAAATGTGCCCCCCTAGTGTATAGAAGTGTATGTAGTGAGGTTAATTTTGTTTTCCCCCTTAGCAACTAGGAATGAACCATAAACAAGAGTGCATCATCAGGAAATGGTCAAGTAGTGTTGGTTGTGTCTAATGTGTTGCGATGAGTGTGTATGTGTAGTGGTGATGAAATATGAAATGTGGAGAATATGCATGTGAAAATTATAGCTGAAGCGTATATCATGAATTTTTAATTAGAAGAGTGATGATTTATCCCTAAGTATATATCACTATAAGATGAATGGATGGGAATGTGTCATATAGGAAGGCATGCGTGAACCCTATAGCCGAAGTGTATACCACGAATTTTTTGGATAGAGGAGTGATGATTTAGCCCTAAGCATATATCACTATAGAATGAGTGGATGAGGATAAGAAGTATGGAAAAATGTGTGTGGACCCTATAGCCTAAGCGTATACCATAACTTGTTGAATGGGTGAGTGATGATTTAGCCCTAAGCATATATCACTATGATATGGGTGATGAGGGTGTAAGAAGCATAGATAAGTAGGTGGTGGAGAACGGAAGGTGGTGATTTAGCCTAAAGCGTATACCACTAATGGATGAGTAGGAGAAATGATGATGTGGTAGAATGACTTAGAAGAGGATGATAGAATAGGTGATGATCGTATGTAAGAAGATAATGTAGAATGGGGAAAGGAGTGGTGATTTAACCTAAGGTGTATACCACTACATGATATGATGACGAGTATGGGTGATGATATAGCCTAGAGCATTGGTCACGAGTCCGATGAAATGTGTTATGACATGTCACATGTAGGTAAGGTCCATTTGATTGGTAAACCCTCACACGAGTTGAGTATGGACTAAGGAACTAGAGTACATCATAGGGTGGTGAGTGCAGCACATAAAACAATGTAGTGTAGATGACCAAGGTATGTGAATGTGTGGTGGAGAATGTGCAGTGGGTATGGAATGTAATGCAATAGATGCGTAAGTAGAAGGAGAATGTGGAAGGATGATAGATAAAACTAGACCCAAGTATAAGGAAATCTAGTGTATCATGTAGAATGTATAGGATGTATGGATGACATAGAAAACTAGACTCATATATGATGATGACTAGTGTAACGTGTATGAGATAGATGAGGTAGAAAGGACTAGTAGATGAGGTATGTATAGGATGATGTAGGATGTATATGTAGTGTGGAAGATATAATGATAGGTGCATGTAGAATATGTGATGGAAAAAGCTAGACGCATATACAACATGACCTATCGTAAATGTAGAAGGAGAGGATGGAATGCAAAACTAGGCACATATACAATGATGACTAGTGTAGTGTGTGCTATGAAGATATAATGTAGGATGATAGGATGTAAATGTATAGGTCCTATAGTGTAGTGTGTGGAGCTCAGTGTGATAGTGTTCCATCAATAGTCCAATGTGAACCAAAGCACTAGGGTGCGTCATCGGGTAACAAATGTGTAATGAAAGATGAGATAGGATACCTACGGAAGGATGAAGATCTAGAGAAAATATGTAATGTAAAGATATGAAAGTATGAGAGGATAGAGATGGGGGATGGGATGTAATGTGTTATGCCCCCAAGTGTGTTGAAAGGAGAAATCAACTGATAAGGTTGAAAGAGAAAGGTCCTACGATTTAAGCTTGAGATGATGTAAATGGAGGGATGTGATCTACCAGTGGGGATATGGTAGAGAGGGTTGGTGCCGATGAGTGAGATTGATATACACATGAAGGATGGTGAACCAAAGAATACTATGGTGTGACACCTAGAGGGGGAGATTGGGAAGATGATACTATATATTTGTGGTGAGAGGGTCTGCGGATAGGATGAATTTGATGCACATGAACTGGGTGATCCTAAGGGGGTGTAATTAGTATAAGAGGATGTAGGGTGCTAAATGAGAGGAGGCCTAATCATTGGAAATCTCTGATAACATGGGAAATTACATAGAAAGAATCTATATGATATCCTGGAAGGCGGTGATAATGGAAAAATGGTTGGTCATGAATGTGGATTAACTATGAGTGAGGAAAAGAGCGAGTAGGTGGAAATGTAAGAAGTTGGTGGTGAATAAGGTGACCCATAATGTGTGGTGTAGCATTAGAGGGAAGGATAATGGGTGAAGGTAATGGTGTAATTGGTGGATCAGGGAGGGGACCAGTAGGGGAGGTGGGTGGGGTAGGAGTTGTAGGAGGAGTAGGAGCATGCTGAAGTTGCATAATCATAGCATGAAGGGATGTAATTGTGGCTTCCATGGACTGACACTGAACTTGTAGCATGTGTATAGCCTCCCATAAGGGTGTATTAGGAGAAGGAATGCGTGAGTGAAAGTCAACACAACCTGTCTCATAGGAGGAAGAGAAGATGGTATGAGAAGGTGAATGGGTACTAACACGAGAGGGAAAAGGTCGAGAAGGTATTCTAGAGAATAGGAAACATAGGTATAAAAATTATACGCGACAACATGGGAGACTTAATAAACAAGGGTATGTGGTTGGTTGTCCAAATAACCATGAATGCACAAAATATACATCACCATGACATATTGTTCGTTGGTGAAGAGATGCAATGGGAATCCTAAGTAATACCAAATAGTGTAGTTAGGTGAATAACAAAGAAAGGAGTTGCTACAAAATAGAGACATTACCAAATGGCTAGGAAAAGTGATATTAGAATGATTAGGACCAAGTGTCACTCGATATAATCTAGCCAATATTGTCCAAGAGTGAGTGGGGTAGTAATGGGAATATATGCAAGGTGAACTATAAGATGGAACACATAGGCCATATGTAGCAGTAAAGATGGAAAAACCATGATATAGATGTGGATCACATAAAGGATAATGGAGATCATTAGAGTCAAAACCTAGTTGAAGGAGACCCTCATGGGAACATATAGTAGCGGTGCAAGATGTGTCAAGTGGTATGTGTTCCCAATAAGAATTATTTATGAAGAGGGTACAAGTGAATGGCAGATGCACGAGAGGAAGGTGATAGCGGTGGAGAGGTTGAGATAAGATCTAGAGAGGGTAAAGGGCCTCGGTATGGTACAATAGTGGTGGTAGGATAAAATGGTGGGGAAGATACTATGTTAAGCATGCATATAGTAGCTGTAAATGACATCTCGTAAAGAAAGGGTGACAGGGGAGGAATATGGAAAGAAACTGAGTAGTGTGGGGTGGGTTTAGTGGATGGTTTTGAAGTAAAAATAGAAGTGGAAGGGACTATCTCAATCATGCAAACATCAAAGATGAAGGTAGGTGGAGTTGGTGAGGGAGGAGACTCGATGGTGGGTGGAGAAGGAGGTGTAGGGTTAGAGTCAGTTATGCCCAAGGTGGGGGAGAGAGTGATAGGATCAAGAGGAAGATCTTGAACTTTGGCCATGAGTTGGGCTAAGGTAGTAGGATTAATAGTGCATAAGTAAGAGGTAACAACATTCACAATAGCCTGAGGATCCATTCCAGAAGATGGAAGGTCAATAAACAAAGGACAAGGGTTAAAACTAGAAGAAGCAATGGGATTATTGGTGAAAGCGCGGCCACGACTATCAAATTGCAAAGTAACCGAAGACTTAGGAGAAGAGGCCTTTAAAGAACACTTACCCATGGTGGAAAGTGTAGATTCGAAACCCTAAAAGATAGAGAGAGAGGTTAGGTTCACCAAAATGATTAACAAAAATAAGCCTAAAGGGGACCTAAATGGGGTATTAGGGTATTAATGCTAATCTAAATAGGAGGACTAAAACACTTGTAAATAAAGAGGCTAAATAGTAATAAATAACAACAAACTAATATGATAAAGTGATGTAAAGTAATTGCATGATTTGATCTAATGGAAATAAAACCCTAGAATGCAAGAGGGAGTAAGGAAATGACTCAACTGATTGAAGGTGACTATCATAGGTTGTCGCAGATTTAGAACTAGAACTCAAAAGTGCAGATGAATACTCGGGGGGCCCCGTAGAGGGAAGATTTAGACTATTTGAAGTCACACAAGCTCCGGGAGTGTACTGGGGCACCCTAGGCGTCCCGGTCTTCAATATGGGTGCTCAAAACAATATAAATTCTTAAAACTCTAATTTGGCATGGTTTTTAAGTGTCTTTGAATACTCTTTGTCTGTCACATTAGATTCATTGGATGAACTGGATGAAACCCTACACATGAAGAAGAAAAAGGGGTCGGATTGACCTCAGCTACCAAATCGGTGGACTTATCGCTGAGCGTTGCACTACATTATGGACCCTGATGTAGTTCTAGTGAGTGTGTGTATGTCATGCCCTAGGTTCTCTTGTGTTAGTTTCACTTTGTGAAATAACGAGCTATGGTAGCTATAGAAGATGTAGATAGTAGAATAGAATGAATAGAATCCCTCCTCCTCTAAGAATGTGTGTGATGCAGAATTTCCTAGCTTGAATGTATGGTGCTATGTGGATGCAAGATGGTGCAATGGATGCAGCCCTAGATGGAGTGATAATAGTGATAGGATGTAATGACCTAGGACCCTTATTATGGTCTTATAAGCTTTATATTTATAGGGATCTCAAGTTTAATTTCACAATTAATCTCGACAATGTTGACTGAGGAAAAGATAAATATGACCAATGGCTAGAAGTGACCCAAAAAGGAGAAAAGAGGCTAAGAATAGATTGTGGCACTCGGGAGCGGGACCGAGGCACCTCGAGGCACTCTAGTACAAGGTTGGGTGCAAGAATTAGGGCTAGAATATCAAGGAAGTTAGAAAATGGGGTGATAAGTATCGAGAAGTACATGAGAATGAAAAAGTAAAACATAAAACAAAGATGGAAAAAATGTGGGATTAATTGGTACTTTGTACACTTGAGAACCTTCTAAATAGTAGTATAAGATTGGGCTAAATATTGTCTAATGTGTAATATTTGTGTCTACATCTCCATGGAGTTCTTAACCTTCACCAATTACAAACTAATTACCCATTTAATATTCTAAGAATGACCAAGAATTCATAATAAAATCACATTAAGTGGTCCCTTAACCTAGTTAATAAGAAAATAGTTAGGTTTTTATTATACTATGCATTGTTAGGTTAATACAAAAAAACTATGTCATGTTATATAAGGTCGGGGCCTTTGTTATATTTGTAAGGAGAGGCCGAGTAAAACAAATGAAGGAACTTATGTTAGTGTAAACAACCAAAATAATAGATTAATTTTCCATTGAATGATAGCATAGGTTTAAAAATCATATTATATAAGATAGGCAGCCAATATTTTATAAATTTAAGAGTATATAAACTGTTATTATTAAATTATAGGTCATTGTTTTAGTATATAGGTTAGAGCATGTAAAAAATTGTTATATGATTTTAATATAAGAACATGTGAATAGAAGAGGGGCCCTGATTTTAGACATAAGTTTTAGGATTTTAAAATATTAATTTAACCATCTAGAAGGTCTCGTTCTAAAGGTCTTCATCTAGCCAATAATAAAATTCGAAGTGCTATTTTTGTGGAGGGTTGTCTCCATCCGGGAGACCTTCCACTTTACCCTCAAATATTTATTTTCCTACACATTTAAACCATGGGAAAATATATATTTAAATCTTGCAAACTATTAGACAAATAAAAACTTACCTTTGTATGAAGAGTGGGTGGGAAGAATTCCAACTTCCACCAAAAAGTTACTTTGCCAATATTTTTCACACTTTGAAAAAAATTCAAGTAAAATGGAGTTTATCTCCTCCCTTTTAACCTTCATTTTACTCTTGAATTTACCCCCAAAATATTTGAACTGCACACATTTGAAACTATAGAAATATAGTGAAATATTTCATATAAATTTTTAACCCTTACCTCTTTTTTGCACTGCTGTGCACATTCTTCGTAACAATTATGTCCCTGGGGGAGAGGGGTATAAATTAATTTTGTTTCAAAAATTAACCACCCCAACCGATAGACCTAATAGGTTAATTAAAATAGGATTAAAGTACACACGCTCCTGTACCATGTCGAATCTTAAGGATAATAAATTACATTAACCATATTAAATTAATATTTACTAAACATTAATGAAATGCATAAATAAATACACAACCTTGTAAAAACACATGAACATAGGTATTACATGGAAAAATCCTAAGGGGAAAAAACCATAGACAAAGAGAATTTCCATTAGTGATAAACATTACATAGTCTAGTAACAAATCTCCTTCACCTCACTTCTCTCTCGATCCATTCACCTCAGGTGAAAAATAAATATGATCCGCGACCATATTTAAATGATCCCATGGGTCATGAACATATTAAGTAACAGGGTATGATTAAATTACACCTTGATTTAATATAAATTAGCTATTAGATAACAAATTGAACATAACCTAAAGTTTTCTTAAATAATTAAGAATATAAATTATATTCTAAATTATTTAATTATAAACTAACGCTTATAAGAACTTAATATTATGTTCTAACACGGTGTCCCCTGTCGGCCTATACATCGAGAACCTTTCATATATCCAAGTAGTCGATAAAATTACGAGTCCCATAACCCTCGACATCTATGCAGAGCCTCTAGAGATTGTGTACCAATCGCACCCGTATGATGGTGTCCTAGTTGAACAACACCACATCATTTACAACATCTGTGCATATGGCTATCAAAAACAACAAGATGACTCCATCTTTTTGTGGCACACTATGCGTGCCACAATAATTCCCATCACCACCTTTCAAATATCTGAAATCCCTACACTGCGCACTATGATGACTCGGTCACATAACATACTCTCATTGTATGCCCCATTCCTATAAGCTCATACGGCTAAGGATCTTTTCTCTGCAACATCCAAACTAATATCACAATACATACATGTCCCTCCAATGGGTAAAACCATAATCCCACAAACATCCTCTAAGGTCAATGAAATCTCCATGGTCTCTTGCCCCGTCCACCATCAAAAGGTGTAGGATCTAGTCTCCCATGTGAATAAGAACATATGTAATAAATCGAAATCAATGGTATCCTAGGCATCCGCATGATGCCCTCAAATCCCTAACCCCTGTAATAGGGTAACCTCTACATGGATCAATCCAGCAATCAAACCGGTGAGTCATGATACATCCACACTCCACCATAGGTGGAACCTATGCTCTTTCAAAGCACACACAAAATGACAAAAATTGAGTATTAGAAGGATACAAAATCAATGTAATGAAAAATAAAAAATTACAACTTACACCTAAAAATTCCCTATACCATCAGCCTTATGGCTAATGCCATCGACCCTGGAAAAATATTTCCTACACCATCGGCCCTATGGAAAATTTCATTGGCCCCTAGAAACATTTTCCTCCAATCCCAATGCCATTGGACCTCTTTCTATAAAGGGTTCAATTATGTCTAGCCAAAATGTGGTTGGGACTTTCCTAAAGTTGACTCATAAAAATCCGTCCCAAACCCACTAGTATTTTTCTTGACCTACCGATGACACAAGTTTAGACAAGAATGATGCACCAATGAATCCAAAAATAGCAATAAGAAAATAAAAACCAAAATCACTATATAAATCTAAACTTTGTTTTCAAATTTGGTCGTGACAAACCTAAATCTTCCAACGATTTTCATTTTTGATCCCAAACTCTACAAACTATGTTGTTTGTTGCATCTTGATCGTATTCTCATACCATTCATTTTTACCTAATACACGTGTATCTTCGACGATATTCAATTTTTTCCTATTTTTGACACCATACCATCACAACATCCATCCCATGGGATTCTAGCTAGGTGATTTATGCCTTATTTTACTAATGATGCTTTAGTGTTTCCTTTCTTTTTTTCTTCAAGGTTCTTACAACTTTGATTACATTGTACATGGTAGGAAAAGTGACACTATTAGGTATGGATTAGTGGTTATATTAGATTTTAGCAAGTCCTTTATGCTCTTACTTTCAATATCTACTCTTGATATCGGTGATACATTCTATTTCTTTCCATTGAACACCCCATTTTTGCTATTGTGAAATGCGGTGATCAACGCACCAGGGCATATGTATACACCTAATTTTTCAATTTTCATCTTTCATACATGTTACTAATAATTTCCTTTATGTAGATAAGGGTCATTAATGCATCTATTTCTTGAGCGGGTGCCTTAAGGGGCCTACTGGGAATGGGGAATGATTATTCACGTAATCATTATGGGTTAGAGATAGTACAGAGAGAGTATCACCGTGGTCCCATCCCCTTATGTCCCCTTATGTCCCATACACATCAGACGCCCAAAACATTACTTGCATCTCACCACTTGGCACTTTGTTCATCCATTTTCATGATCTATGACACCTATTTTCACTTTTCATGACATATCACCATCCTTGGCTGATGCCATTGTCTCGTGGGTGATGATGTCAGTGTTAGGTTTTTCCATAGCCTATGTCATTTCCCATGGACAATGTCATCATATATATACTCACCGCATCTTGACATTCATGAAGGAAGGAATCTTGAATTTTAGGAACTACCATCTATTTTTCTATTTTTTGCCAACTTCATATCTTCTCACTCAACTCTTAGTTCATCTTGCACTTGTCTTGGATTGTATTGGACACTCTTCTTCTTGGTTGGATTGCTTGCACTATTGGGTCATCTATAGTGAGTCTAGGACAAGGATGGTTTTCCCTTCTCCAACTAATAACAATTCTCACTCGGCGTGCTACTTCTCGGAGAGATAGATGCATCAGTGACCACCCCATAGGTAAGTTCTATAAATCTCTTTTTCATTTTACATAGATTATTTTATTTCCCTTCCCCATTTCTCTATGTTAGCTTAGTGTTATATGTACATTGATACTAGTTAGCATAGTGCTCTTATTTGATCATCTCCTTAGCTTTCCTTTATTTACATTTCAGTCATATTATTCATTCTTGTCTCATCGACTATCTATCTATACCTCCTCTCACCCATTTATGGATATCCCAATAGGGTAATATCCTCTATCTTGATCCTGCAGCCTTGGAAACACTAGATTGACTTAGTGTAGGGATTACTACCTTACGGATATATGAACCTAGCACTTATTATAACCCCCTTAAATCTATCCATTGTATGTTGATTCATGTGTGTCTCTTACTTGTTTCCTCGACACCCTTTTAGACTAGAAGATTTAGGAGTGCAAGCCAATTAAGACACATTCTTGGCCCACCACACATGGGGTAGTAATGAATTAAATTACCATCTTCCTAATAATAAAAACATGTGTTAGGTTTGTTTAGGTAAACAAAAGGTTGAAGTTGAGACAAACATATATAAAAAAATTAAATTGAAGTTGATAGAAGTTGGGAGATATCCATTTCAATATAAAATCTAGGATGGTTTTAAATGCCTAAGAATTTATTCTTATTACATGTACATTGAAGAACATTTCCCAACTAACTAGATAACTCATTAATAAAAGGTATAACAACTAAGTTAAGAAAGGGAAACTCAAAATGCATGGGATATAGATGGCCCTTTAGGGTGAAAATTGAGCTTCCATTCCTAAAGAGAAAACTGTCTAAAAATAACCCATGCACCATACGAAAGGGTTGCTTAGGTAAATCATAGGAGGAAAAAAGAAATGATACATATGTTTTTCCTAAACCCCTTATAAAATCAATTTTCCACCCTCTATCTCCTCCCAAACTTAGCATGTCCATCTATAGAAATAAATTATGGGAGTAATTCCTATAAGAAAAAAATCTTTCTATGGGAAATGTCTACAAATTATACAAAAATACAAAATAAATTAAGGTTAAAAATCCTTACCTTCCGATGATGATCAATGTTACATTGCATGAAGCATTGGTTATCTATAGAGACAAGTTGCGTTATTGATGTCTGTTTTCAGGTGATCAAGGATAAATATTTATGTCCATCCTATCTTACTACACAACAATTTGGGGTTTTTAGTGGTTTTCATAAAATATTATCAAAAACCCTATCTCCTTACATTCTCATTGTATTTTTAATTCACCATAAACTTGATTAATTTTGTATGGATAGTTACACAAAAAAAATAATTTTAGTTCATTGATCATAATAAAAGTTACATATTAACAGGTAGAGGATTTCCTATTATTAAGGAGTCTCTAATAGTTATATGAGTTGTTCAATAATCTCAACCATATACCAAATAACCCCATATTTATCTCTCACCTAAATGAGTTATATATGTGGGTTGGTTTTAACCACCCAAACCTCATGTATAATTACATCTAATAATATGTAAACATATACACTAACACACTTGATATTAACCCATACAATATCGATGTGAGCACTAGACAATGTATTTCATAACATTCACTCTTTAGTGTGAACATGGGGAAAACTTATCTTGTATTTCAATGTGCTTCTTTGACGTTTGCTCATGATCTAGATGGGTTTGTTTTCGGGATATCTAACAACCTCTGCGATGGTTTTTCAAGTGGTAAACCAACAAATACAAAAGATTTTTTTATTTTCAGGATAACTAACAAAACTTTAGGATTGTTTTTAAAATTGATAACCAATGACCATAATATCATGATGCTTGAGTATTATCATCATCTCTCATCACATTATTCCATCAACGGATTGTTATATGAAATTACACCCCATGTAATTTTAAATAACTTATCATAAGAACTTAATCATTTTTATGCTTCTGATACACCCACGGAAGACTAGTTCAATCTACCATAGAAAGTAAGAACTTAGTGTTTCACGGGTTCTCCTAAGCCGCAAAAAAAAGGAATGAACACCACGGGGACTTGGACAAAAATAAGTAGAATTCAGTGTTGGAAAACATTCATTCAACCTTGAAAACACTAAGGAAATAAGTCCTTGGTAGAAAAGGGGAATATTTGATCACTACAAAGTTGCTTATCTTTGGAGAAATCAAGGAAATTGGCTAAGTCCAAAATCCTCTTAACACTATTTTAGTGTTCCATAGGTTCACCAAATTTTAGGGTCTGTGGGATGAAGAAAATTTGAAATACCACTGATGAAAGCTATGAGACACGGTGAAAGTTGTGATGGAATGTGAACCAGAGAGCTAACAACCTCAATTATTTGAAATTAAATGAAGAAGGACATCATTCTAAACAATCTAATTATGTGTGATAGAATCAAGGGTCATGCTGGAGTTGGTAAGCTGAAGTTGGAGGCATCCATACCAGTATCTTAAAAGAAAAATCAAAAGAAAAATCATGGTGCCCACACTCATGCAATGCAAATTTTAGAGGTGACCACTAGCTCGATGGTCCATTTCCCTCTTTTTATTCCGTTCTTCCATTCCACAAATGATATAAATGTAAGTTCCTTGGCACATAAAAAGTGTTCCTTCATATGTAATGGTAAGATTTGTCTTAGGATTTCATGCTTTTGACATTTGAAGATATATTTCGTGAAATTTATTGAACCTCTGCTCTGCAAATATAAATGATATTATTTAATGAAATGCAATTGTGGTTTTACTTCATGCGTCATGTATTGAATGTGAATCTAAACCCTCTCCGGTATTTCTTTAAATCTATATATAAATATTTTGTAGGGATCTAAGTTTATTTTGAATTCTCGTGTGATAGTTTCAACCATGTCAATGAGCCATGTTTCAACCCTATTTTGTTTTGGTGAATCACCTTCTTTTAGTTTACAATTTATCCTCTTTTCCCTTCTCTTTCAATGCTAAATCATGTGAAAACATAGTTAGTGTTAGTTTCGTTGCATTCTTGGGTTGTAAGTTAATTGTGGCAAGATAAGACATAGAGGAAGCTAACCTTATCTAGAGGTTGATCTCATTATGCAAAGCCCCACACTTTATAGATCATACCATGTTACCCAAAGTTTTGAGGACTCGCCAAAGAAAATTGGAGGGCTCAAATTTTGGCATTAATAGGGATTACACAAGAATTATACTCACATATTACAAACTGAAAAAAGAAACTGAATGGAAATGGAACACTTTGGTATCATGTCTCCCCCACAATGTAAAATTTCCACATACTCGAAAAACCGAACCAAACAAGAACGCTAAAATATGAAACACAAGTAAAAACACCGAAAGAAAACACACTCTTAAAAATATGTCACCCAACCTTCATATAACCTTGTCGTTGGCGGCTAACGAGAGGTCACCGATCAACCTCTAACCTATTTTTTCCTCTATCTCGAAAGAAAGCGATAACTAGATCGTACCAAGCCAAGAACACAAATACTAATCAAACACCACGATCAATAAGATGAAAGTAATTCTCAAGAATAGCTTTACATAAACCCTTTGCAAATAAATAAGCAGCAATATCATATATTATTATGGAACTCAATGCAATACATTGAGAATGGGCCTTGCTTAAATAGACAAGGAATAACAATCTAAGAACCAATCAAGGTCGTAGATCAAGCCATAAATCAAGGAAATAACTAGTTATCAAAGAACTAGTCAAGACCATATATTTAGGAGAGAACTAGACATCAAGGATCTAGTCAATACCATAGATCAAGGAAAGAACTAGTCAATACCATAGATCAAGGAAAGAAATATACCTAACAACTAGATAATATCTCCTAATATCTAAATAAGATAAAAGAAATATCCACACACATAAGTGGGTGAGGATAAATACAATAAAGGTAAATAAAGTACCTAGGTGAACATGAGCTAAGGTAAATACCTACTCTAACACCCCCCCTCAAGTGAAGCTAGGGGCCAAAATAGAAGTGGCATGTCCACAGTATGAGTCTGACAACTAGGCCTGATGAGGTACTCATGTACAATAACTAGGAAAAAAGGGACACCGCAAGGTACCCAAAACCAATAACAACAAAGTAAAGAGAGTAAAGACCCGCTCCAAGGCATCCCAAGAAGCTCGGCTCAAAAAAACTCGTACAATGCTGAAGAAGTTTGGTGTGCACTGTGGTCTGAATCCACTGCTCGATCACAAAACTCAAAAATAACTGACACTGGGCTCCACTAGAATAACTCCATACAAGGAGATTGTCAATGGAGTGATGTCGAAAGTGTAAAAAACACCAAACATAATTCAATCAACTACTGCAAATAGGTGTGCCATGATCCAAAAATAATAACCAAAGCAACAAGGCAAGGACACAAAATCTAGAGTGTCACGATCCAAGAAAAGCCAAGGTAACAAGGCAAGGACACAAAACCCGAAGAAGCAAGATCAATACCACACCCTCCCATATTGCTAAATGGGTGGAGTGGCGCTACAAATATATATATGAGTTGTTAAAACAACTACTTGAACACTGACAAACTAACACTGGGCTCCACCAAAATAGCTCCCCCATAAGAGAGACTGTCAACATGTCAAAAGTGTCAAAAACACGATACGAAATCTCTCAACAAACAAGAGAGATACATTACACCTGCTAAAAATGCTCAAAACAAGAAGCATCACAATGCATAAGGTATACAAAGTGGAGCAAGAGGTCGAATGGTGGAGGATCCATGCTTGTAGAGTCCTCTCAACGAATGCCTATGTCGCCACCATGAGTGATCAGATATCCACCCCAAATCAACACGGATGGATGAAGAAGATGCTTGCATATGACTTGGTGCAAAATGCACAATGGGTGCATGCAAAAGAACATCAGAATGTGTGTCAGGTTGATCATGTCTAACAGATGAAATCTCAAGTTTCTCAAGCCTGAGTGAAGGTGCAAAACTCATGTGTTGCTCATGATCCTCAGAAAGAGTCGAGTGAACAAAAAAAAAATATCTCTGTCAATGTGTGATCCCAATGAAGTATTTGCTCGAAAACCAATGTCATGACAAGAATTCCACTTAACATGTGGAATAGAGGAAATAATACCCTGTGAATGTTTTCTAATGACTCTGCTGGTGAGACCCACAGAACGGAGCATGCAAGATCTGAATGCAGTGGTATGCTTATCAAAAAAGCCATGCAGCTGAGTAGAAGTAGGATACGCAACATGTGGTACTGCAATAGGCACAAATGTGGAAGAGCATGCAAAGAATAAGTCTCATAGGTTTAGAAACATCAAAAGCAGGTTCAAGCTCAAAGATCGGCAAATAAATGTCAAAGTGGTTACAAGAGCAACAACTGCAAGTGGACTAGGAGCATGGATATAGTTGTCCACAATATGATGGTGATGCTATAGGCTAGCAAGTTTGTTCTGCAGGAAGTGTATTATTGTATCCTTAATATCATGAATGAATGATTGTAAAAGAGAATTTCACTTCTTGAGTGATCTATTTTCTTCCACAAATCTTACAATATCCTCTTGAAGTCCACATACTTTAGAGAAAAGCATATCATTCTCAAAATCCATGATAGGTACAAACTGTAACTCCCAAATAGGACGTCGGGCTTAGCGAAATTGCATCCACAATTGATTACAACACTCCTCCATATTTGACACTTTATAATTATAGTGCAAGTCTCAAAATAAATATTTTCAATGGAAAGAGCATGAAAAAACAATCACTTTTGCAAAAAATGACACTCAAAACCGAGTTACCGATCAAAAGTTACAAGCTTTTTAATATTTTGCTTTGTTATTTATTTTAGTTGCCACTAAAATAAATAAATTGTTGTTGCCTTCATCACACAAATAAAATTAAAGGGGGCTGAAGTTAAGCACCTATTAGTAGGAATCACAATCTTTAAGCCCTCATATGACCATGCCATATGACCAAGGGCTAAGGATTTTAATGGGTGTTTGCACAACTTACTATTTTGGGGGTGTTGTGTGTTTTCAAGAAAGTCACATCCAAATACCTCTTTTGGTAAAAAATACTATTTCTGGATTGTGTAGAGAGTGACTGTACTTGTCGAAAATAGCAACCTGCGGATTTGCCAAACATAGCAAAAACTATGCACAGCATATGTGGACCCCGCCAAAAAAGGAAAGATCCGAAAACCTTCCTTCGTGTAAGCTGAGAAAAATATGCTGCAACAAAAATTTCTCTATGGAGATCTCACAATATACCCAAAATAAATCCCGTGCTTTTTTTCCTGGTGGGCACAAATCCCGAGGCGAACCAGTGTGCTTCTCTACAACAACAAAAAAACCACAAAAATTGACTGTCTGTAGAAATGGCTAAGTTTACAGTCGATCTTAGGGTTTTCATGCCTTCCGGATCCAATGGAAGCCTCTGTTTTCCATAAAAATGCATCCACCAACAACATACGACCAAATCCAAATATATGAATACACAATGAATTTATTTGCAAAATAAAACTTACAGACAGATGTCAACAACAATCTCTAGCTCTGATACCATGAAAGGAACGATAACCAGATCGTACCAAGCCAAGAACACAGATGCTAATCAAACACCACGATCAATAAGATGAAAGCAATTCACCAGAATAGCTTTACATAAAACCTTTGCAAACAAATGAGCAACAATATCATATATTATTATGGAACTCAATGCAATACATTGAGAATGGGCCTTGCTTAAATAGGCAAGGAATAACAATCTAAGAACCAGTCAAGGTTGTAGATCAAGCCATAAATCAAGGAAATAACTAGTCATCAAAGAACTAGTCAAGACCATAGATTTAGGAGAGAACTAGACATCAAGGATCTAGTCAATACCATAGATCAAGGAAAGAAATATACCTAACAACTAGATAATATCTCCTAATATTTAAATAAGATAAAAGAAATATCCACACACATAAGTAGGTGAGGATAAATACAATAAAGGTAAATAAAGTACTTAGGTGAACATGAGCTAAGGTAAATACCTAGTCTAATACTATCCTCCAATGTCATGCAAATAGTTAATCCATATTTGATCATGAAGCTCATTTGTACAATGCCCCCTTAGATTTGGACTCTTGACGTTGGATTCCACTGATAGTGTGTCCGACTAAAAGTGAGGAAATTTTTATTTTTACAATTTTGATAATGAATCTACCGATGACACAAAATGACTAGATCCTAATAAGACAAAATGATGATTAAAACCCTAACGAGACTTTTGGTGACTAGATAAAATAAATTTACATTGACGATGAGTGACATATATAACACTAGTGAAAAACACATTATTGACATTTTTAACTTTTATAATGACACATATTTAAAAATGGACACATGACATTTTTGACACTAATGCTTAACTCGACACTACGAACAACTCGAAAAGACTCGTAACCCCATTTTTAATGACCAATACTATAAACTATAAATTACACTTTTGTCTTACTACACACTTTACTAGATGTCACATTAGATTTAAAATACAAATCCTTATAAACAATACTATTAACTATAAAATACGTAAATAAAGTGTGACTTCTATCATTAAAAACTCACTTAAAAATGAGTAAATTTTATTCAATACTTATGAAACAAGAAGCATATAAAGAAAAAAAGACATTCAAAAATATAATAAACCTTAAACACCATGGGCTATGTTGAAAGAAAGGGAAACAATTTTTAAAGAACTCACGCCAATGGAAGAAGCATAACCCACGTTTCTATAATTTCTATAATACATCTTCCTACAAACCTATTAAATTTCAAACAAATTTAGATCATAAAAATAGGACCACGACTTGTTTTTGGATGGTGTTTAGGTGGTTATGCATTCCGCTATCACACTTTGCATATTGTAATTCATGGGAACGAAGTACAATACCACTGCACCCTTTTTCTTCTATTTCTCCATTCTAAAATGTGTAGGAAACATACCAACTCTCATACCAAATAATTTAGTATGAAAAATTACACAACAACATATTTGTAGTTTGTTGGTCCGAAAATCTGTCGCGTGGACAGATCTATGGATAGACGAGCCAACAGTGTGCAGGGCTTAGCCCCTCTTTGAGTCAGCAAAGCGAAACTGGTTTATTGCTATTTCTACTAGCAGGAACCTATGCAAGTCTCACAGATTCTGCCTTCGGGGGTTGGGATCTCATCCCAGTAGAGTGTTTCAGGCTGAGAAAAGAAAGGAATGAAAGAGGGAGAAGAGAAAGAACAGATCCGAAGGAAGAAAAGAAATGAATTCCAAAGCGAAGGTAAGGGTCGAAGATTTACGTTTTGGTTTGGTAGTAAACAGAGCCAAACCTACTTGCGTAAATAAACAAAGCAATACCGATGAGCAAATGACGGAAAGTGGTTATGAATCCAACGGATTAAACACATATAGATCTAACGTAAGAAAGACCTAATGCATAACACGAGATATTGAGCACAAAGTCTTAATAATTGTATTCTTGTTTTCTTTACATTACAAGAAAGCTCAAAGTCTTTCTCTCTTCACTTCTATTTATATCTAAAAAATGTTCACCCTGAATACAACAAGTATTCCAGTATTTATAGAAGATGAGGGAGAGAGAAGGCAAAAATGGAGGCAACCACTTATTTACAAAGATATTTACAAAATATCTAAAAGTCATGTTGACTTTGACAACTTGGTGGATGACATCATCCCATGATGCAACATGGATGATGTCATCATTTGTGTCAACACATTTTAGACATTTCAAAAAGAAAGTCGGAGAAAAGAGAGAAGAAGAAGAAGAAGAAGAAGAAGAAGAAGAAGAAGCTACTCATCATCATCATCCTGCGGCCGAAAAAGGGGTGCTTTGCTTTGATACAATCTTTGCTCGGTGATGATATGTGGAACTGAGCGCGGTATTCCAAAAACTTGCTAATCATCGGCCCAAATTGATCCTGTGATGGATCCTTGTGCCGTTCACTGATTGCTTCGCAAGTCTCCCGCTCGTCTATGAGCTTTTCCGGGAGTTTGGAATAATCTTTCTCCGCCTCGATAAGGAACCCGATGAAGTCCCTACAGGCCAGTAGGTTGTTGATAGATTCAGTGTCGAATGTGACCTCTGGCCCTGTCCCTTGAGAAGCTATCTCCTTGAAGATCTGGATAGTGTCATCGGCTGATCTCAAGGTAAGGGAAGGAGTGAGCAACCCTGGAGTCATGGCGAGAACAACTTTCTCCATTTGATGCATTGCATCCAGGGCCTCTTCCTTTACCTTGTCTATCTTTTCCAGAATGAATTCCAGCTGATCTATCCGATAGTCCGAGTGGACATGGTTTTGTTGAGGGCCCTTGGATGGCGAAGACTCGAACTTGACCAGATCTTCGGTAAGCAGTCGAACATTTGTTGGAAGGTCTCGTGCTGGAGTCTAGCATGTTCTAGCTCTTCTGATATTGGACCTGCTAATGCTTGGAGTTCCTTATTCGCCTTCCCGATGTTCAGATATAGATTGACATATTCGGCGATCACTCTTTCACTGTCCTTGAGGATCTGGCTCCTCCAAGCAGAAACGGCCATACCCTGCTCGCCGATCTTTGAATACTCATTGATCTTCTCCTGACTGAGCAGCTCAGGAGTCTCGGCGGTAGTTGTGGGAGGTGCACTTCCCATCTTCTGTAAGGCTTGAAGCAGGTGTTTGTTCTGCTCCTTCAGTAGCCTTTTCTCTTCTTTCATTTCCCGAAGCTTTTTGCAGAGTGCATCAACTGCGGAAAGAGCTTCCCCCTGGAGACTTTGAGAAGACGTCCCCATCGTGACTTGGGTCACAGTAAAATCTGTTGGAGACAGATCTTCTTTCTCTTTGAGGGGGTCGGGGTAAGCTATTTCCATAACTCTCTCACCTGCAGCACTTTGAGAGAAGCGTGTTACAGGCTTGTGCTTCTTTGCCCCTTTGGCTGGAATTACCGAAAAGTCCATCGGAGCGATGGGAACTTTCCTCTTTTGCTGGCTCAGCTGCTGAGAGATCCAAGCTGGTCCTATAGAAGAAGGACCGAGAGGAGAGAGGGAGGAACACGCGGCGGCAGCATTGAGAGAATAGCCGAAGAAGTGTCCACGGGAGGAAGGGAAACCGTAACTGCAGAAGACATAGGAAGGGAAGGGAGCTCGGAGATGAGGGAAGAAATAGAGGAAGACAAATCAGCGAGGGAGGAGAAGATAGATGAAGAAGCAGGGGAAAGGGTAGAAGAAGGGGCAGAGGACACGACCAAAGGGGTGGTCATTTGAGTCACTCGAGGAGGGGAAGGAAGAGAAGAAGAAGGGATAGAAGGGACCTCTGAAGTTGTAGCGACGCCGACATCCTGGGTGGATGGGCGTATAGGACTATCCTCTGTCAATTCTTCCTCCAGAGTTATAACCTGTTCTGGCTCTGAGGGAAGAGGACTTTCAGGGGCTTCTTCCTGAATGGTGCTAGTTTCACCTTCTGCACTTTTGTCCTTCAGCTGCCTCTTGGACCTTGGAGGTGCATTGCCCAACGGGGAAGTTGTGAAATCTACCCCGAGGTAGATCAGCCCGTTCATGCGACACCAGTGCTCTGTTCGCCGCATAGTCTCCTTGACCCTCTCCTCAATTGTTTGAGGAGCCTTGTTCCTGTCAATGGCCGGGAAGGGCCAATTGTCCCCATCTGTGTCATTATACACCTTATCTACTTCATCTTCCGTAGTCTGGAAGCCTTCGGGGACAATGGCCACTCCGTATTGGATGATTTCCGCCAATGCCAAGCGAGAGTGATCCTTTCTTCTGAGTTCCACCTCATGGAGAATGTCAATGTAAATATCCTCAATTTGAGGGACATGGATCGGATCGAGCTTCGCTTTTGGCAGGCAGCTTCTTGGGTCGAAGGTAGGCCTGGCTGGGAAGTCATGCTTCAAGTTGAGTAGCTCCGGTCTGCGAACATTTCCTTTGCCTTATGGTGGGTGGAGCATGTGTATCGCCCACTTTGTGAGGGGGAAAGGAGTTCCACCCTTCTTTCTTTTGAGGCACTTCTCATGGTATGTGACCAGCTGCCTTGACAGTTCTAGTAGAATCAGCTTAGGCCCAGCATACCTTGGTAGCCTGGTTGGCTCTCCCAAAAAGTTGGCAGCCCTCAGATAGGTGAACGTGGGAAATTGGGTGAACAGGGCCCCCCATTTCTCCGTGACTGCCACTATGTTTTTGGTTGTCCGGCTATGAGTCATGTTTGGCCTCAGCAGGCAGATGACATGATAAAAGAATGCATCGTTAACTTTTGTGAAATGTTGGATGCTATTCTCGATCTCGGCTCACAGGTAGTAATCAAATATTTTGGCACGAGGCCATACTCCACTTCGGTTCAGCCCCGGATAATCCCTTGCCGACGCTGCAGCGTAGACTACATAGGAGTTCATATGGAACAATCATGTCGTGGCGAATTGTAGTAGCTCGTAGATGGTGCTTTGCTTATTATTTCACCCAAAAAGCGCTGATCGGGTAAATTTTTATTCATTGTCTCCAAGTACCTCAAAGCATCCATTTATGGAAGTAGTGGGTGTCGGAAATCCCAAGACTCGCTCAGAAAGTGATAGTGTCGCTGAGTTCTTACGAGAAATCAACTGCGGTGGATGACACGGGGCCACCAAAGTTACCACCTTCTTGTTCTTCAAGTATACCTCATTCATCATTTGCATGCATTGGTCTTCGTTGTCTTCCCAGGCCTTGATGCATTCTTTTTGGCTGACGGCCACAAATTGCCGGTGATGAGGGATGCCGAGCATTATTTCAAAATGACAGGCAGTGAGGTTTATGACTACCTCGCCCTTGTTGTTTTCTACACATCTTGTGTCTTTGTTGTAACATTGGGCAATCACCATCATGAATTCGTTGTTGACGGCACTGACGGGGATTCCTCCGGCGAAGTGCAGGGCACTGCCTATCAATTTGTCCATCCATGGACTTCTTGTAACCTTCTGAGTTCTAACCTAGAATTCATCCATGTCAATGTGACCCAGTCCGAGTCTCGACATCCATCGCACTCGGCACGTGATTCGGGCATCCTAACTCTTTGATATTTGTACTTCATCTCTTCCTCTGTCAGCTTAGCCTTTCCTCTTGGTTTGGCGGGTCTCTTACTTGACGTAGACATGTGTTCTTTCAGACTCAGTTGCTGATCTGCATGAAGAAGGAGTGAGACCCAATCCAAAAAGGTTGAATTAGTCATTTGATCTTCCATTGGAATGCTAGCAGAAGAAAGAGTTAGAGATTTTAAGGCTCATGTAGGAGGGCGCATGAAAAATGTAATTTGCAGGCCAAATAGATAAGGCGCACTGAGAAAAGGAGTGTTGCGAGGCTAAGGCGCATGCGCCAAAGGCGTATGGCGCATGGATGTATCGTGCAGCAAGGACTTTTCGTGCGCAAAGGGATATGGCGCAGCGCACGAAGGGTTAACATAACATGATGTTGTTGTAGTCGGGGATGCGCCTGCGCCTCTATAGTTTCATACTTGCGCAAATATAACTCGTGTAACATGGGAGATGGGTGCGCCAATCGGCGCGCATGAAAAAGGGATGCAACATGGATGAACAGCGCGCCAAAGGAGCGCGGGATTGGTACTTGTAGCACGTGACAGGAGCAATTCCTTGAGGGCGCATGAGTTCATGATGCAGCAGGCAAAAAGGGTGCGCCATTGGCACGGGTTTTGCTCATGTAACAAGGCGGGTAGATGCGCCGAGGGGCGCAACTGTTTTTAGTGTAACAAGACGCGCCAGTGCGCCAATGTGAAAAACAGAGCCTCTCATTGCTCAACACTTTTTCCTTCTTTCCTCCATTTCAAAGATTGCTTGGAGATATAAGGTTTCAGAAAAGAGATTTTCAGACCAAGTTCTTTCAAAACAACACCCTCTACCAGCAGATCTGGAAAGAGGGAGGGAAAGGAGGAGGAAAAGAAGAAAAAGACAAGGCAGCACAGGGGGGGCTAGCTCAACATATTTCTATTTAATCAAAACACCAACTAGCAAGCTAAAACTAGACCATGAAAGCACTAAAAACCGAAAGCACACAACGCATGAGGGAACAAGAAGATCCTCTTACCTGGATATATAGCAAAAAGTTTCAATGGGTCCACAGGGCGATGAAAACGACGGAGCAGAGGCTGACAAGTTCAGAACGATCACGTGCTCGACAAAAAGAATGAAAATGACATTGGGCGCGCACTGATATATATAGAAAAACTTGTCATCAATGCGCCAACCACTTTTGAAATGGCGCATGAAAGTTTCTGTCGACAGGGGGAAGCGTGCGCCCTTTGGCGCACGAAAGTATTTGACAGCAGAAGATTGAGCGTGCCTTTGGCGCACCAAAAGCATTGTCGACATAAAGTTATGTGCGCCCTTTGGCGCACCAAAACACGGTGTTGCAATAATATTATGTGCGCCCTTTGGCGCACCAAAAGGTGGTGCAACAAGAGTTGTGTCAACACAGGCGCATGCGCCTTGGCGCACGCAAAAGAGTCTCAACACCCTTTGGCGCACTAAAAGATGTGTTAACATAAAAAACCATGCGCCAAAGGCTTTTTTAAGGGGGTGCACTAAACGTTAGTGTTGCAAAGCAATTTCATGCGCCTACCAAAAAAGGCTCAAAAAGACTAAGTTCAAAAACTAGATTTCCCAGGAAGGGATTTTACAACGTTTCGAACGCGATGGATCCCTAACGAGGGATCGAAACAAAATTTTGGTATGGTTATCGGTAAAATTGCCCTTGTCAATTTTACGGGATAACAGATGGCTCTTTCTGGGGACTATCCCTGAGCGAACTCGGGGGTAGAGAATCCCAGATTTCATGTGCCTATCCATTGGGTAACAGAGTCAAAAACAAGGGGGACCGGAGGGAGAACAAAGGAAACACACAACCAACCGAAAGCAAACACACGACAAAAGCAAACACACAACTTAAAGCAAATCAGCATACAAAGAAGAGAGCAAGCTCTACTTCCGAAGATCTTCGAATCGCCCGCTATAGGGAAGCGGGAGCTCAGCTCCATCCAGATATGAGAGATAGAAACTATTCTCTCCATTGAGTTGCTTGATTTTGAAGGGTCCTTTCCATAGGGAATCAAACTTTCCGTGCATGCCCTTTGGCTCTCTTCGCTTGTCCCACAAAAGGACGAGATCTCCTACTTGAAAATTTCTCTGCTTGGCTTTCTTATCGAAAAGCCTCTTAACTTGATTCTGATGTTCAGTGATCCTGTCGACCACTCTCACTCTCTTTTCTTCAAGTTCTACCAGATACATGATTCTCTTTTCTAGAGAATTCTGGAAAGTTTCATCTTCTATGGCTCGTGCCAAGCGCAGAGCAGGAAGCTCCGCAGAAATGGGCAGTTCGGCATCAGTGCCATATAACACTTGAAAAGGTGACATGCCGAGAGATCTCTTGGGAGTAATGCGGTCCGCCCACAAAGCGCCGTACAAAGACTTGTGCCACATCCGCTGATTTTCATCTACTAATTTCCGTATGATGGTAACCAAGTTCTTATTACTGGATTCCCCGACCATTTCCCTGAGGGTAATAATCCGAGGCATGTGCTAAAGTTATTCCATATTTGTAACAAAAACTAATAACTTCTCGGGAGGAGAAGTTAGAAGCATTATCAACAACGATTTTGTTTGGAACACCGAACCTGACAATGATATTTTCCTTGATAAAATTGCAAACCACTTCAGAAGTGGCATGCTTGACTGGTATGGCTTCCACCCACTTGGTGAAGTAATCCGTTGCTGTAAGGACATAGCTATGTCCAGCACTCGATTGAGGATTGAGTGCGCCAATAAAATCAATTCCCCATTGCCTGAATGGTTCATTGATAATGACCGGCCTTAGGGGAAGGGCAGCCAACTTGGGCTTGCCGACGAATTGTTGACAGGGTTCACACTTTGCCACCCAGGTAGCCGCATCTTGAAAGAGCGTCGGCCAATAGTACCTGGCTCGAATGATCTTGTGTGCTGTCACGGAAGAAGAAAAATGGCCTCCACAGGCTGAATTGTGAAAACTTTCCAGCAGTTTTACTTGCTGGGGCTTGTCAACACATCGCAGGAAGACACCGTCTATCCCGCGCTTATATAAACCGTCATCCCAGATGACATATTTAGCTACTCTGAGCTTTATAGTGCGCTTCTCCTTTGCGGTTAGGTGCATTGGGCATTCGCCGTAGGTAAGGAAGAAAGCGATGTCGGAGTACCACTCATCACTAGTTGCAACAAATAAAACTAGAGGCAGAGAATCAGGTTCCTCTAGAGGGCTTTGCTCTTCGTCAGTACAGTCCTCTTTTCCTTTAGGGTTTTCTGAATCTTTGTTTTCAGCCATTAGCTGACACAGGCCCTTGCCCCTTACCAGCTTGGTTGGTTTAATATCCAGGTCATATTCCTGGACCTTTGCGATCCAATTCCCTCTCAAACTTCCTAACTCCTGCTGAGTTAGAATTGATTTCACCGCGGTGTCGGGAACCAGCACCACCGTATGCGAGTTTAGAATGTAATACCTGAAATTTTTCACTGCTTTGACAACGGAAAGGGCATGCTTTTCCAATTGAGTCATCTTCAACTCGTGAGGCTTGAGGGGAGAACTCATGAATGCAATCGGGGATTCAATGTCTTCGGAATTCTTTTGCATTAAGATTGCAGACACAGTGTGCTCAGATGCGTAGCTATACATGATGAAGTCCTTGGAGAAGTCGGGACATACCAGGATTAGTGCATGGGCAATGAAGCTTTTATTTCTTCGAATGACCTTTTCCCCTCTTCACTCCATCTGAAAGTTGGTGATCCCTTCATCATGTTCGGAGATATGACGGGTCTTTTCAGCAAAGTCAGGAACAAAACGTCTGAGAAAGTTCACCTTCCCGAAGAAAGAATGAACACCAGTCTTGCTTGTAGGCAGAGTAAGGCTCTGAATAGCCTTAACTCTTTCAATATCTATCTTCGTTCCTTCTTTGCTAACCACATGCCCTAGCAACTTCCCTTCCGTGACTCCAAAAACAGACTTTTTTGGGTTTAAGGAAATTCCATGTTCTCTGCATCTGGCCAATACTTGCTCCAAGTGATCACAATGATTACTTCGTTGTTTAGAGAACACGGTTAAGTCATCTAGATAAACTACAATGACTTTTCCCATCATACCTTTGAATGCGAAGTCCATGGCCCGTTGAAAAGTGGCACCAGCATTAGTTAGGCCGAAAGGCATCCTGCTGTAGGCAAATGTACCCCAGGGAGTAGTGAATGCTGTTTTGAATTGATCTTCAGGCGAGACTTCAATCTGATTGTAGCCTGAAAAACCATCAAGCATAGACAGCATCTCTGATCCAGTTACTGCTTGCAGAACTTGATCCATTATCGGAAGAGGGTAGTTGTCTTTCAGCGAAGCTTGATTCAAGTTTCGGAAGTCTACGCATATGCGTATCTCGCCGTTTTTCTTGCGCACTGGCACAATATTTGCTACCCAAGTACTGTGATGGATAGGGAAAATGATTCTTGCATCCAACATCTTCTGAATTTCGGCCTGGATGGTGCCCGAGATCTTAGGATTATAATGCCTTTGCTTCTGGCGAAAGGCTTTGACATCTTCTTTCAGCGGTATGTCATGCTGTACGTCCTTTGGCTTGAAAGACTTTAGATCGGCATAGGACCATGCCAACACATCCATATATTTCTTCAGCAACTTGACAAATTTCCGCTTCTCTTCAGGCGTGCAACATTTCCCGATGTTCACAAATTGCGGATGTGCCTCCGAACCTAAATTGACCGGTTCGGTTTCTGGGGATGAGTCAGGACCATCTCGCCTCTTCTTTTTCACAAAACGGTCATGCCTGTCAAACAGGCGCTCCAGAGAAACCAGGCCCTTCGGAATTTTATTTCCCTTGAGCTGGCATATGCCATCGTTCTCCTTTGCTTCGTGGTTTTGACCGTTGATTGATTCACGGCATGTAGAGGTGGATCCTTCAAAATACAACTCGTCAAAATTTTCTGATTTTTCTAGAAAGGCAATGAGTTGATTATCATCATTGAATACTTGCCAATGCTGAGAGTTGTCTGGCACGCTCGGGCGGAAAACCACCTCAATGGTGTATTTGTCCGTTTTCAAACCCGGGTGTGGGAGCATGAGAGATGCTGAAACGGCCAATGAATCGGCCATGTCATTTTGAGCTCTTGGAATTGCTCCTATTGAAAAAGCATCAAATTCTTCGATGCTGTCCCATACTGCGTTACGGTAGTGCCTGAGCCTCTCATTTTTACTTGGTAAATCCTTTTGACCTGATTTACAACTAGCTCAGCATCACCTTGTACCTTTAGATTTTTAATTCCCCTTTCCTTTGCGGCTTGCATACCGAGTAACAGAGATTCATACTCAGCAGTATTGTTAGTATTGAAAAACTACAACTTGAAAGAAAGAGGAATTACCTCCTCTTCGGGAGATATCAGCACGATCCCGGCGCCACATCCACTAGTCGCGCAACTGCCATCAAACTGCAAGGTCCAAATCTCATTACAATCCTTTTCTTGAACGAAAACGTCCTTTGTATCCGCCTCGGTAGACAAAAAGTAGTTCCCCATCCCTGATGATTCAAAAAGGATTTGGGCTTTGGGATCCTCGGAGCTAGTAACCAAGTACTTCTTTTGTGATTCTGGCTCTAATGTCTGCATCACACCTTTGACGGGTATTCTAGCTTTAGACCAGTCCATGTGAATTTCCCCGCTGACTTCGCTGCAGAAACTCCTTCCCAGCAAAATCCCGTAGGCTGCCGGAATGTCAGCGACAAGGACTGTCATTTTTACTCTTTTATCTGGGAAAGCTGCAAACGCAAATTGCGCGTCTTTGATTTGGCCAACCAACGGAACTTGCTTGGTTTCCAATGAATAACATCTGCCGAATGGTTTGGTAAGAGTGAGGCCCAAGCATGGGCGACTTTCGCGGCATGACATTATCGAAGCTCAGGAATCAATTATACGGATTGCTCAACTTATGGCCGTTGATTAGGAGAGAGATAGAAAGGTTCTATCTTACGATGCGAGATGTTGAAGCAACATTTATGCGGGATTCGGGGTGAGTGGAAAGGATTCCTTTTGGGAAACTCGCTTAGATGTATGACAAGCAGCTCTGAATGTATTTGGTTAATCTTACAAGTTTGTCGGGATTTGGTGAAGGTACTCAGCTTCAGACATTTGGATCTTGGTCTTTTTTGCATGATCTATGATATCAAATGCGGCCAAGGGTTATTTGGTGAGGGAATGAGTCCCTCGCTTCACGATGGTGGAACAGGGTTACTGATCTTGATAGGAATATGAGGGGGCTGATTTGGAGGAGAGATGGGGGGAAAAGATTTCTTTGTAAAAGATTTGCCAGGGAGTTGAGTAGGAAGAGGATTACCTCTTTTAGCAATGATCGGAGGCGCGTTTGACACGGCCTTCTCCTGCTGGACATGAGCAGCAACTTCTGCTTCTTTTCCTTGCGAGCGGGTAAAAACATCATATGATTGTCCGCTTGCATAGCCTTGAGTACCCTCCTCTTCATCAGATTCTTCCTCATCAAATTCCATGTATCCAATAGTAGAGTCGCCAGTCGGCTCACCGACATCTTGATCATCTTCGCCTTGAGACGAAGGTTCTTCATAGTACTGCTCTTCTTCTTCAATCTCGGCCAGAGCATTGACCGGAGGAGCTTCAAGCGCCAACCGTGGAGCAGTTGTAGGTAGGCGCGGCCTTTGTGAAACATTATTGGGAACGAAACTCCTTCGTGGAACATCCTGGTATGAGGAACTAGGAGCCTGGGCCAACTGTTTCTTTAATGCGAGAAAATCATTCGCCATCTTTTGGAAGCGCGGATCGGGCGAAGTAGCGGTGAGGTATCTAAAGATTTGGACTTGGATGATTCCTTTTTCAACTCACCAGATATTATCAAATTGTCTTCTATCCGAATGGCAGCAGCCTGAGCGAGAGGTAGGGTAGCTACTCGCTCTTGAAGGAGCAAGAAGCTGACTTTTGAGCTCATGGCGTTCACGAAAAAACAACTCTGATTCTCCGGTGTGGGAAGCATGGCAACAGGGACACGATTGATTAGTGCATTGAACCGGGCGACGAAATCACGCATGGTCTCATTGGCTTCTTTCTTCAGGTGAGTGATCCGTGATAACAACGCAAATGCATCCTCTGAAGGCTTGTACCTGTCTTCAAAAGCCTCCCGCAAGGTGGCCCAACTGGTGATAGATCCGGCAGGAAAATGTTGAAACCATTCAGGTGCGGGCCCTTGTAGAGTTTCCAGAAAAAGGCGGACCGACACATCTTCGTGCGTCACATCCAAAATCGCATGACATAATGAATGCGAGATATGTGGGAATCCGTGCTTTGATTTCGCTCCCATGGAATTTGGGAAAATTCTTTCGGTTTCCGTGAGGAGCGCGTGAAGCTGGATGTGGCGGTGCGAGAGGACCCATAGCATTTTCCCATGGTACCGCTATTTGAATGGCGGGGAAAGAGAACACGGGTGGAAGGGTGGTTCCAGCTGAGTAGCAAGGCACTACAAAGGGATGTAGATGCACCTTGTAAAAGACTCTTTCTTCGCGGAGGAGAGACACTCCTGGACGACCGGCTAGCCGAGCTTAGCACTGAGAAATGCGCCGGCGTTACGCTGAAATTGTGCTTTTGAAGCAGATCGAAAGTGGGATCAGCTTCTCCATGGGCTCTCCTGCTATGCGTAAAAGGCTCACTTGCCAGCGTAGCTTCTAGATTTGCGATATTATGGCGCAGATTCAAACCTTATTTTTGGTTGTACTTGCTGATTTTCTGGTTTTTCTGTCAGAAACCAGCAGCATGCACTTTTTCTGAATATTTAAAAACTATCCTCTTCAGAAAACCGATTGCGGTTAATGACAAATAACAACGAGGATAAGATGGCAGGGAAAAATAGCAAGCTGATTTTCGGATCGATTTTTTTTTTTTTTTTTAGAGGGTTTCAAACTTTTAGAAAGCGAATCAAAAATCGGATCTATGGCAAAATCTTGATTTTTATAAAAACTCGGTGAACTAAAGATCGTAACTAGGCCCGATCTATGGACCTCGGAAGAAAATTTTGAATTTTGGGCACTTTGCAAATTTTTGGATTTTTAAAAAAGTTTAGATTTGCAAAGCAGAGCAGCAATTTTCTTATTTTTTCGATTTATCTATCTTACCACCATCATAGATCATGAGATCTATTCGTTCCCAAGAGTCGCCAAAAGCTGTTGGTCGAAAATGCATCGCGTGGGCGGATCTATGGATAGGCGAGCCAGCGGTGTGCGGGGCTTAGCCCCTCTTTGAGTCGGACAAAGTGGCCGGTTTATTGCTATTTCTACTAGCGAGGAACCTATGCAAGTCTCACAGATTCGCCTTCGGGGTTGGGATCTCATCCCAGTAGAGTGTTTCAGTGAGAAAAGAAAGGAATGAAAGAGGGAGGAGAGAAAGAACAGATCCAGAAGGAAGAATAGAAATGAATTCCAAAGCGAAGGGTGGAAGATTTACGTTTTGGTTTGGTAGTAAACAGAGCCAAACCTACTTGCGTAAATAAACAAAGCAATCTTGGTGAGCAAATGACAGGAAAGTGGATATGAATCCAACAGATTAAACACATACGAGATCTAACGTAAGAAAGACCTAATGCATAACACAAATATTGAGCACAAAGTCTTAATAATTGTATTACTTGTTTTCTTATTACTGAAAGCTCAAAGTCTTTCTCTCTTCACTTCTATTTCTATCTAAAAATGTTCACCCTAAATACAACAAGTATTCCAAGTATTTATAGAAGATGAGGGAGAGAGAAAGCAAAAATGGAGGCAACCACTTATTTACAAAGATATTTACAAAATATCTAAAAGTCATGTTGACTTTGACAACTTGGTGGATGACATCATCCCATGATGCAACATGGATGATGTCATCATTTTGTCGTCAACACATTTTAGACATTTCAAAAAGAAAGTCGGAGAAAGAGAGAAGAAGAAGAAGAAGAAGAAGAAGAAGCTACTCATCATCATCATCCTGCGGCGAAAAGGGGTCGCTTTGTTTAATCTTTGCTCGGTGATGATATGTGGAAGCGAAGCGTGGTATTCCAAAAACTTGCTAATCATCGGCCCAAATTGATCTGTGATGGATCCTTGTGCCGTTCACCGATTTCTTCGCAAGTCTCCCGCTCGCTCGTCATGAGCTTTTCCGGGAGTTTGGAATAATCTTTCTCCGCCTCGATAAGGAACCCGATGAAGTCCCTACAAAGGTAGGTTGTTGATAGATTCGATGTCGAATGTGACCCTGGCCTGTCCCCGAGAAGCTATCTCCTTGAAGATCCGGATAGTGTCATCGGCTGATCTCAAGGTAAGGGAAGGAGTGAGCAACCACAGAGTCATGGCGAGAACAACTTTCTCCATTTGATGCATTGCATCAGGGCCTCTTCCTTTACCTTGTCTATCTTTTCAGGCAATTCAGCTGATCTATCCGATAGTCCCAGTGGACATGGTTTTGTTGAGGGCCCTTGGATGGCGAAGACTCGAACTTGACCGGATCTTGGTGAGCAGTCGAACATTTGTTGGAAGGTCTCGTCTTTGGAGTCTAGCATGTTCTAGCTCTTCGATATTGGACTGCTTAATGCTTGGAGTTCCTTATTCACCTTCCCGATGTTTAGATATAGATTGACATATTCGGCGATCACTCTTTCTTGTCCTTGAGGATCTGGCTCCTCCAAGCGAAACAGCCATACCCCGCTCGCCGATCTTTGAATACTCATTGATCTTCTCTGACCGAGCAGCTCGGGAGTCTCGGCGGCTTGATTGTGGGAGGTGCACTTCCCATCTTTCGTAAGGCTTAGGCAGGTGTTTTTTCTGCTCCTTCGGTAGCCTTTTCTCTTCTTTCATTTCCCGAAGCTTTTTGCAGAGTGCATCAACTGCGGAAAGAGCTTCCCCCTAGAGACTTTGAGAATACGTCCCCATCGTGACTTGGGTCACGGTAAAATCTGTTGGGACAGATCTTCTTTCTCTTTGAGGGTCGGGGTAAGCTATTTCCATAACTCTCTCACCGGCACTTTGAGAGAAGCGTGTTACAGGCTTGTGCTTCTTTGCCCCTTTGGTGGAATTACAAAAAGTCCATCGGAGCGATGGGAACTTTCCTCTTTTGCTCGGCTCGGCCTTCGAGAGATCAAGCTGGTCCTATAGAAGAAGGACCAGAGACAGAGGGGGAGGCAGCAACGGTAGAGGAGGGGAAAAACGTGGAGACACGCGGCGGCGCATTGAGAGAATAGCGAAGAAGTGTCCACGGGAGGAAGGGAAACCGTAATAGCTTGCAGAAGACATAGGAAGGGAAGGGAGCTCGAGATGAGGGAAGAAATAGAGGAAGACAAATCAACGAGGGAGGAGAAGATAGATGAAGAAGCGAGGGAAAGGGTAGAAGAGGGGCGGGAGGACACGACCAAAGGGGTGGTCGTTTGAGTCACTCGAGGAGGAAGGAAGAGAAGAAGAAGGGATAGAAGGGACCTCGAAGTTTTAGCGACGCCGACATCTTGGGTGGATGGGCGTATAGGACTATCCTCTGTCACAATTCTTCCTCCGGAGTTATAACTGCATTACGGCTCACGGGAAGAGGACTTTTGGGGCTTCTTCACGAATGGTGCTAGTTTCACCTTCGCACTTTTGTCCTTCACCGTTGCCTCTTGGACCTTGGAGGTGCATTGCCCAATGGGAAGTTGTGAAATCTACCCCGAGGTAGATCAGCCCGTTCATGCGACACCGGTGCTCTGTTCGTTCACCGCATAGTCTCCTTGACCCTCTCCTCAATTATTTGAGGAGCCTTGTTCTTGTCAATGGCGGGAAGGGCCAATTGTCCCCATCTCGTGTCATTATACACCTTATCTACTTCATCTTCCATAGTCCGGAAGCCTTCGGGGACAATGGCCACTCCGTATTGGATGATTTCCGATGCCAAGCGAGAGTGATCCTTTCTTCCGAGTTACGCCTCATGGAGAATGTCGATGTAAATATCCTCAATTTGAGGGACATGGATCGGATCGAGCTTCGCTTTTGGCAGCGACTTCTTAGGTCGAAGGTAGGGCTGGTGAGGAAGTCATGCTTCAAGTTGAGTAGCTCATTCTGCGAACATTTCCTTTGCCTTATGGTGGGTGGAGCATGTGTATCGGCCCACTGTGAGGGGGAAAGGAGTTCCACCCTTCTTTCTTTTGAGGCACTTCTCATGGTATGTGACCATCTGCCTTGACAGTTCTAGTAGAATCAGCTTAGGCCCAAGATACCTTGGTAGCTGGTTGGCTCTCTCCCAAAAAGTTGGCAGCCCTCAGATAGGTGAACGTGGGAAATTGGGTGAACAGGGCCCCCATTTCTCTGTGGCGCCACTATGTTTTTGGTTGTCGGCTATGAGTCATGTTTGGCCTCGTGCAGCGAGATGACATGATAAAAGAATGCATCGTTAACTTTTGTGAAATGTTGGATGCTATTCTCAGTCTCGGCTCGGGTAGAATCAAATATTTTGGCACACGAGGCCATACTCCACCAGTTAGCCCCAGATAATCCCTTATAAACGCTGCAGCGTAGACTACATAGGAGTTCATATGGAACAATCATGTCGTGGCGAACTGTTGTAGTTTGCTCGAGAGATGTGCTTATTATTTCACCCCAGCAAAAGCGCTGATCGGGTAAATTTTTATTCATTGTCTCCAAGTACCTCAGCATCCATTTATGGAAGTAGTGGGCGTCGGAAAGCCCGAAGACTCTGCTCAGGAAAGTGATAGTGTCGCTGAGTTCTTCTGAGAAATCACTGCGGTGGATGACCTGGGGCCACCGGGTTACCACCTTCTTGTTCTTCAAGTATACCTCATTCATCAGCTGCATGCATTGGTCTTCGTTGTCTTCCCAGGCCTTGATGCATTCTTTTTGGCTGACGGCCACAAATTGCCGGTGATGAGGGATGCCGAGCATTATTTCAAAATGACGGGCAGTGAGGTTTATGACTACCTCGCCCTTGCTGTTTTCGACACATCTTGTGTCTTTGTTGTAACATTGGGCAATCACCATCATGAATTCGTTGTTGACGGCACTGACGGGGATTCCTCCGGCGAAGTGCAGGGCACTGCCTATCAATTTGTCCATCCATGGACTTCTTGTAACCTTCTGAGTTCTAACCCAGAATTCATCCATGTCAATGTGACCCAATTCTGAGTCTCTGACATCCATACTGCACTCAGCCTGTGATTCGGGCATCCTAACTCTTTGATATTTGTACTTCATCTCTTCCTCTGTCAGCTTAGCCTTTCCTCTTGGTTTGGCGGGTCTCTTACTTGACGTAGACATGTGTTCTTTCAGACTCAGTTGCTGATCTGCATGAAGAAGGAGTGAGACCCAATCCAAAAAGGTTGAATTAGTCATTTGATCTTCCATTGGAATGCTAGCAGAAGAAAGAGTTAGAGATTTTAAGGCTCGGGCATGAGGCGCATGAAAAATGTAATTTTTGAGGCCAAATAGATAAGGTGCCTGAGAAAGGAGTGTTGCTGAGAGAGGCTAAACTAGCGCAGTTGCATTTTATAAAGCGGCGCATGGCGCATGGATGTATCGTGTAGCAAGGACTTTTCGTGCGCCAAAGGGATATGGCGCGGCGCACGATGGGTTAACATAACATGATGTTGTTGTAGTCGGGGATGCGCCTGCGCCTCTATAGTTTCATACTTGCGCAAATATAACTCGTGTAACATGGGAGGTGCGCCAGTGCGCGGTGGCGCACTGAAAAGGGATGCAACATGGATGAACAACGCGCCAAAGGAGCACGGGATTGGCACTTGTAGCACGCGACAGAGGAGCGCCTTGAGGGCGCATGAGTTCATGATGCAGCAGGCAGAAAGGGCGCGCCATTGGCGCGGGTTTTGCTCATGTAACAAGGCGGGTAGATGCGCCGAGGGGCGCAACTGTTTTTAGTGTAACAAGACGCGCCAGTGCGCCAATGTGAAAAACAGAGCCTCTCATTGCTCAACCCTTTTTCCTTCTTTCCTCCATTTCAAAGATTGCTTGGAGATATAAGGTTTCAGAAAAGAGATTTTCAGACCAAGTTCTTTCAAAACAACACCCTCTACCAGCAGATCTGGAAAGAGGGAGGGAAAGGAGGAGGAAAAGAAGAAAAAGACAAGGCAGCACAGGGGGGGCTAGCTCAACATATTTCTATTTAATCAAAACACCAACCAGCAAGCTAAAACTAGACCATGAAAGCACTAAAAACCGAAAGCACACAACGCATGAGGGAACAAGAAGATCCTCTTACCTGGATATATAGCAAAAAGTTTCAATGGGTCCACAGGCGGTGGCGACGGAGAGAGAGGTGACAAGTTGAGAGCGATCACGTGTTCGACAAAAAGAATGAAAATGACATTGGGCGTGCAGCGATATATATAGAAAAACTTGTCATCAATGCGCCAACCACTTTTGAAATGGCGCATGAAAGTTTACGTCGGCAGGGGAAGCGTGCACCCTTTGGCGCACGAAAGTATTTGACAGCAGAAGATTGAGCGTGCCTTTGGCGCACCAAAAGCATTGTCAACATAAAGTTATGCGCCCTTTGGCACACCAAAACACGGTGTTGCAATAATATTATGTGCGCCCTTTGGCGCACAAAAAGGTGGCGCAACAAGAGTTGTGTCAACACAGCGCATGCGCCTTGTAGCGCACGCAAAGAGTCTCAACACCCTTTGGCACACTAAAAGATGTGTTAACATAAAAACCATGCGCGAAAAGGCTTTTAAGGGGCGCACACCAAATGTTAGTGTTGCAAAGCAATTTCATGCGCCACCTAAAAAAAAGGCTCAAAAAGACTAAGTTAAAAACTAGATTTCCCGGGAAGGGATTTACAACGTTTGACGCGATGGATCCCTAACGAGGATCGAAACAAAATTTTTTTGGTATGGTTATCGGTAAAATTGCCCTTGTCAATTTTACGGGATAATATAGTTACATGTTAATAGGGAGAGGATTTCATATTATTAAGGAGTCTCCCAATAGTTGTATGAGTTATCCAAAAACTCAACCATATCTCAAATGATCGCCATATTTATCTCTCACATAGATAGCTATATATGTGGGTTGGTTCAACCAAATAGTCCTCGCGTATAATTATAGATAATAATATGTAAACTTATATACTAACACACTTGATATTAACCCTTACAATATCAATGTGAGCACTAGACATATTATTTCCTAACACCGATTAATCTATTATTCCATGTTTGAAGATCTAGATTTATTGACGGAAAATCACCTAAAAAGCCCCACCATTTTTTCCCCTCCATTTTCTCTCACTCACACGAGAAAACTCCTCAATTAGTTTATTTTCCACACCACCATTCTTTTCTACCAAATATATTTTTTTCTTTATCGAAACCTAACTTATTAAGCCGCATTAAAACATTTTATTGAACCTTATTATTTCACCTATCAATGACTAATGTCCCTATATTTTCACAAAATTGAGTATTATCATATGAAACCTTAATCCTCTAGACTTTTTAAGAATTATAACTTTCCCCCTATGTGTTAGATTTCTTGTTATTGATACAAGTAGGATGGATGAAATATGAATTCCATTCAAAGAATTTTCCATCTATAAGGATCTCAAAAGAAATTGGAATAATTTTGGGGAGATCTTGGGTCTCATTTATAGTAACCATATTCTTGTGTTCAAAACCTAGGAGGAATCAAGAGAATTTACATATAAGTGTTTACACCCTAATTAGATTATGGGAAATTTAAGGTTAGTGAAATGAGTACATTAGGACATAAGGATTGGCTATACGAGGTTATTCTAATTAATTAACTACTAATATCATAACAATAGATTAATACTTACTGATTGATGTACTAAAAAGATACAAACTTGAAAACAAAAAGGGATGAGTGCACTTAGTTGATTATAGATGGTTATAGAGAATTATAAGTATGCATGCTACTTAGAACATGGAGATTTGAGGACCTGATGACGTGTTGGTAAAATGATTTATCACCTGGAAAAATTAAAAGTATCTCACCAACAGTGTGGGACTAAGTCCCTTTTCTTGAATGGGACGACTCCATTTATTGAAAATAGAGAAATTATGTACATTATTTTAACAATCGGGGTGGTCTTTCGATCAGGGATCACGTAGGTGTACTTCCCTACACTAGTGTAAAATTTTTGTAGATACTACAAGGGAGGAAATAGCTTGAGAGAGAGGTGCGAAGAGAATAGTGAGAGGGTTTTGCATAATAAATAACATAGTAGAGTTTATTGCTTAAAACCAAAATATATCCATGAATTCAATGAGAAGACACCATTAACATAGAACAAGGAACATGATACAAATAACACAAAGTCTAAGTGCATACATTCAACAAGTACATGCTCATGGAGTGTAGTTGAGATGGAGAGGAAACATAGACAAAGGAGTTAGAGGAATTTGATAACTTGTTCCTAGAAAGAATATGGGAGCTAGTGAACAAGAATAACCATCCTTTGAAATGAGGAGGCTCTCCCAATTTATAGCTTTACAATGTAACTCTTCATCTACCCCCCACATGAATCTTCATGTCCCATCACTTGTGACTTTTCAATTACCCTTATAAAATCCAAATTAAGTACATATCTTATAATTTGAGAGGGTAATTTTACATTTTATAAATATTTTATTATCACTTAAGTAAATAGGACAAAATGTCATGATTACATACAATGAGGAATTAGAAAGGGGAGAGAAAAGGAGAAATAATGAAGAGAGGAGAGAAAATATGATCGAGCACGAGATAAAGGTTACACCACCCTTGATACTGAGACCATCTATTATGATGATGATGATGAAATTTTGATCCATGATGCCTCTTCCTATGATGAATTGGTGAAGAGCTTTGATAAAGATCCTTTGAAAAAAATTTCCCCCTTTGAAAACTCTTGAAATGATGCAATTCTCGTAACATTTTTGGACACATTGAGAAGAGGAGTGATGAACACTTGATAGGTAGACCATCGAGAGTATTGAAATATGAATTCCCTAATTGAGAAAATCCTCCTACTTCCTTAAAAACTATAATATCTTTATGAAAAATCATTCTCATGGGGAGAATTTGGTGTATTTTTATCACACAACTATGATCATGATTCTGTCACCATGAGAGAGCTGCTAGTGAATGAAGAATGAGACCAAATATTTTTGATACCAAAGTAAGGGAAGAATAAATTGAAAAAATAAATTCCATCCATCTTATGATCATGCACTCCAAGTGTGATGAAGTGAAATAGTTCTTAGGACAAAATTGGTAGTTTCCCATTTAGGCACTTTATGCTCACCTCATCAGGGAATACAAGAATTGAATGAAAATCAAGAGAAAAGATCTTGTGAGTGCAAGATCATTAGAAAATGTATCAAGGAATGATATGTGATCATTTTGAGATCATTTTTCTATTTACTATTTTTAGTACTTTCATCATGATTGTCCATTTTGTCAATCTAGCTAATTTTGAGTGTCTTAAACATGGGGGAATAAAATGAAGTATACGAAGTCACATTTTCTCAAAATTACTATTATTAGTAATTGTTGTAATTAATACTTATTATAAATATAAATTGTTCTTCTTGGTGTCGAATTTGAAACAAACCATTTACAGGAGTTTCTATTTTGCATTCTGGGCCTTTGCTCCAATTTTTGAAGGATTTCAATCACCAGGTTTGTGTAGATCTAAAAATGAACATATTTTCTCAAAATTCGATAGGGATGTAGAAAATGGAAGGGATAATTAATGGAGGAATGTAAATTATGTGATTCTTATGATGAAAAACAAGGGAACATGAAATGGGAAGTTATAATGAAAAATAAATGACTAAGGATGAGTTTTATACTTACCCCCTTTCATAAACCTAGCTAACTCATGCTTTGACTCACCCTGCTTAACCCAGGTTAGATGGAGACTCAAACATGGGGTTAAGACTTTCTAAATGGGTATCAGACCTCCTCATGTCCCTTACCACATTTAGTAAGGGAAAAAGGGACATCAGGGGTGTAAAAATTGTCATAGGGTGGAGGCATCATGAAGAAGGGGCCAAAACATGTCATGAAGGTGAGTTGAAAACACTTGTCTAACACCCCATGTTGTGAAATTTAAGTGACGAAACTTTCCCTCCTCCATGGTGGTGAAATTTTGTGTCCCCATTTCCCTTTAAAAAGGGACAAGGGACATCACCTTATCATAAGTGTAGTCTTATTCTATACCTTGAGAGCGATCGTCTAATCCTTGCGCATTGGCCTATCACCCAATGGGCATTGGGAGCTCACCCAAGGAATGCGTGGGAACCGAGTATCTCCTTTATGTGAGTCTTATGAGAATGCATCATCTTATAACAGATATTTAAATGGAAATGAGTAGAAAGAACCATGTCATATCCTAGAACCAGTTATCTTATTGCATTCGAGAAAGGGAAATAACAAGAAACATAAGGAAATAGCTCATATAGAAAGGAAATACATTAGTATACTTCCAAACACAGATGATTTATAAGATCACATTGTATTCATATTAAGAGATTAAATAACCACATTACAATCCCTTGGGTTCATAACAAACCCCCATATAATAATGCGAGAGTCAAGTCGGGCATCGAGAACTATACCATGTTCATCACATTACGAGATAAAAATGTAGACCTATTCCCATAATGTTCCATCATCCTTATATGCTCCTATTCCCATCCCATAAAATCCTCTATTCATTTCTGCAGAGCTTCTCCTCTCTTCCACTATATCCCTTTCTTCTATGGGGTGCTTGTATTTATAACCTTAACACCCACCGCCATGCCTTTTAGAAGTTATAGATCGGTCACCAAGTGTCGAAGTGGTCCTCCATGGGAGAATGCCTCCTTATATCCAAGATCTCCACTCTTTACAATGATGTCTTATAGAAACTTCTATTGCATTCTGGAATATTTCCTTTTTGATCCACTTTGTCACTAGGTGTTTCACTGATTCTAGAGTGTTTCTAAGAAAATGCACAAGACCACCAAATAAAAGTTAAACAATATATGCAGTGGACTGCCTAGCGTGTGCTAGATCCGGGAAGTGTGATACTTCCTAGATGGTTATCAATCCACTGTTTAAAACAACTTAATGCTGGTAATAAAGTAAATCCTACTATAGTAAAAATGATTTAGGTATCTCATTCATCTACAATAAGAAAATTCATTCACAACAGGCTAAGCTATGATTGAATCTGAAGGTCAAGGTCACTGTCAGGATACTATTATTGGTCAAGGTCAGATTTTGGTTAGTTTAGGGTATTTGGTGGTGGTTTTAGGCTCTGATCTGGGTTTTGGTAAAAACACAAGAGACATGTCGGTTTAGGTTAATTACGATGGTTATGGGTGACCGGCATTGGTATGGTGGGGTACAAGAAACTCAATAAAACTTGGCTGGGTGATAGATCTAGGATTAGATGAAGGTGGAAGGGAAATGGCGAGATTCGTATGGATCCTGAATATGCACAGGAATGATAGAGGTCTAGGTATGGGTAGTGCAAGGGTGTGGAAAAAGGATGGTCAAGTTTTCATGGAGGTAAAATGGGGTGGGGAATGGAAATGAAAGCAGAAACTAATAACAAATGTAAAAGGATCTGCTCAAATGACAAGGAACCAATGCAGGTTAACAAACTTACTGTTTGTATGAGCTTGATGCCTGGTTGGTAATGGTGGGTGATCAAATGAACTTGGTGTAGTGTTGGCACTTCCCGGATGCTCCCATGAAGGCAAGTGGCTATGTGATTGCTTTGTGTACTAGCTATGGGTGTTTTGATGCTGGTATGATGTTGGTTCTGCTTGCATGCAGCTTTGGTTTTGTCACTTGTTCTCAGAAGATGTCTCTCTCTCAAAATGTGCCAACCTCTAAAAAATGTGCCAACCTTAAAATAAGGTTGTTTTGGGAGTTAAAATGGTAACCGATGGTGGTTCGGCTTAACCGGTGGTGGTTAAGGGTAACCGCATCGGTTAGGGTGGGATTTCCTAGGTTTACTAAACTAGGTAGATCCCCTTGATTTTTGGGATCTCGTTTCATTTACTCCATGGATTAGATGGAAGCTTCCTTCTAACATGTGGGAATGTGGTTAGAGGGAATGTAGGCATTGATTTTTAGGGTTTGGGTAGGTTTTAGTTAGTTATGGAAACTTACTAAGAATAGGTCTTAGGGTGAGGTGGCTTGATGAGGTGTCTAGGTGAGGTGGATATGTGGGCATTATCCCAATTAGGATATTTAAATAATAAATATTGTGAGGATAATGAATTAATTTAATTTAATTAAATTAATATTATAGTGGGGTGAAGGGGGCCATGGCTAGGTGGATGTGTTCAAGGTATTTATTTGATGGGGACCAAGGGGAGTGTGACCTAATTTTAGTGTCTACATTTTGCCCCTTTTGTTGTGTAGCTTGTATTGGTAAGTGACGCTGACAAAAATAAGATGTGGTTGCCCCATGTGTGGGTGAAGGTGATCCCCCTCAAACAAAGAATTGACGAGGTAGAAGGAAGAATCGGTGAGTGGTTTGATAAAAGGTGAATGTGATGAAGAGGAAGGTGGGTAATGGGGAAAAAAAGGAAAAAGGTCTACTCGGGTAATCTAGGTAATGGGTCAGGGTCAAAGGTAGTAACAGTCAAACGCACACACACGTATAAACTACAACATGGTACTAGGTTGAAGAGCAAGAAAACTCTACATTGTCTAAGGTCGATAGGTTTATCCAAACAAGGTGAAGTGATTCGGTATCCAAGGTATAGGATATGGTCAGGAAACATGACATGTAGGTCAGTGTAGGAACGTTTAGGTGTGTTCCAGTACACCAAAGGTAGGGTTAGGATAAATGGTCATGGAAAGAGGCAAGGTAAGGTCATTAGGTCAATCAACACAGGTAACAGTGTCACAAGGTATAGCGAACACATGAGGTCAAAGGTCACTAGCGATGTTCCAAGTCCAAGAATCTAGGTCACGACATGGGTAGGGCTGAGGTATGGGTAAAATAATGAGTCCCCAAATGAGGACGAGGGTAGGTAGTAAATGATGAGGTCAGAGGGTGAGGTGAATGGTCAAGGTAAAGGTGGGTGGGGAAAAAAGAGTGATGGGTAGGGTAATAGGGAAAAATTGGGGCAATGTGGAAGAGAGGGTGACCGATGTCGGTCAAGGGTAACCGATGCCAGTATAGGGTAACCGATCATGGTAAGGTAGGGCACATGACCGATGTCGATGTGGAAGGTAAAACTGGCATCGGTTAGGGTCGGGATATAAAAATGAAAAATCCACATTTTTGCAAATCATTTGTCTTCTTGCGAATTGGGAAAATGACACAAGAGAGAGAGAGAGAGAAAAGGGGAAAGTGTCTAGATGGAATAGAGAGTTGAGTTGGTGAGCCAAATGGTGGGTGATTGGTAGTTGAGAGGTGGGTCCATGGGATCAGATTGTGTGATTTGATTGGTTGGAGGCGGTTAGTGATTGGTGATGGCAGAGGCCGGAGAGGGATCGGGAGGACCACCAGTGCAGCCAGATGTGCCACCATGGCAATGATAACATGATGAGGTAAGAATCAAACCCATGTTGTGTTTTGTTAGATAGATTAGGTGATAAGTGGGGTTTGAAAATTGGGTTTTTTTTTTGGGTGGGGGAAAATGAAATTTGAAATGTGGTAGGGTAAATTGGGTAGAATAGGAATGGGGAGAGAGGTGGGTGGGTGAAGGAGGGGTGGAGGGAGTTGAGGGGAGGTTTAGGTGAGGATGGGTGGGTAGAAGAGAGGGAAAGGGGATTTTTTAGAGAAGGGAGGGTTTGGGCGTCGTGTTATTTCCGCGACAGTGACCAAGCTCGGTCGGGCTTTTTAAACGTGAGGGGGGGTCAAACCAAAGATCGGTCACATAAAAATAGGTGACCGATGCTGGTTTAGGGGTGACCGGGGTCGGTTAGAGATAACCAACACGGTCGGGTTTTGGAGAACAAAGGGGCAAAAAAGCCCTAGGTCGGAGTGGGTGAGATGGGAAGGGGGTAATAGAGGGTATGTGGGTGAAAAAAGTAACCTAGGTGGGGGGGGAAAATGGGTATGGGTAAATGATAGTGGGTGAGTATGGGTATGATGAAGGTGGATTAATTTGATGTTTGTATTGGATGCAGGGGAGAGATCAGCATGCGGATGAGAGACAGGGTGCCACCCCTACTCTTGAGAGAGTGAGAGGCATGCATGACAACTGAGGAGTGGCAGCATGTGGAGGAGGTGGGCCTGAGTGGGGTCCCAGTGCTATCAGCATGTGGTCCAGCAGCTGAGTCTGATGGTCTCTCTCATCGATAGATGGGATTCAATGACCAACACATTCCACCTACCGATGGGTGAGATGACAATCACCCTAGAGGATGTGTTTAGGATCCTGCGGCTACCGATACTGGGGATGTGTGTATTGATCTCCTCCGAGGCCTCGAGGAGTTGATGCTGATAGTGTTTGGAGAGGGACTGGCAGACATGACATTCCATAGTGATAACTGAGTTATGAGAGGGATGTACACAAGCCCATCAGAGGAGACGAGGCTCGTTGTTTTATTGATGGAGGTAGTGTGTTGTTTCACACTACCGGATGCAGAGGGAGGGAGATTTCCCCACTCATTGATGGGGGTACTACATGACATGGTGATAGATCAGACCCACTTTTCCTGGGTGCCAACATTTCCGTGTAGTGCAAGCTATAGAGAGTTGTGGGCATATGGGCATCTACTGCAGTTCAACTATGTGTTGCACATTTTTACTACACTGTTGGGCCTATGAGCACATAGTTTGTGTGTGGCCAAGTAGGTATGCCCCGAGAAGATGCATTTCCACCGAGATTGGTGTGGGTGGGGTATAGTGATGGGTACCTATGATTGGAGAGAGAGTGGTGATCAGATAGGGCTACACATGATGTAGCCTATTAGTGTGTTTATTGGAGGGGTTATCTGGAGTGGACATCATATGGAGACCATATGTGGGTTATCCCTCATTCCAGTGGATGCATGATGAGTTAGATGGTCTTCAGTTGTTGAGATGGATAGAGGGGTGCGTGTCGGGAGCACGAGATGATCCCAGTGGATAGGGTTAGATGGTAGTTTGGACTACCACAGGACATACCTCCACCCTTCCCCATAGTACAAGAGAGAGATGATGGAGAGGCCATTGCCTCTACCATAGCCAACAGTGCCCACATGGTAGGAGGAGGAGTAGGTGGTAGACCGGATTGGATTGATGATGTCGAGGTTACAGATAGATATAGAAATAGTGGTGGGCAGCTCATTTATGAGCAGTACCACCCAGGTAGGGAAGCCTGGATTTAGCCACCATCACAGTGCAGAGGGATGCCCTACAGGGGCAGGTGGTGACCCTGATTACCTAGTTGGGTATGGTGCAGGGACAACTAGCTAGTTCAGAGGTGGAGGTGGCCGAGTTACATGTACAGGTGGCTAGTCTTCAGGCCCAGATGGCCCAGGGTGGGGATGGAGATGGAGATGGGGATGATGATGGTCAGTGGCTACCCTACAGCACAGTGTGAAGGGTTATAGGTAGGCCAATTGGCCATGACACAGCACAAATTATTGGGGCTTTATAGCCCAGAGATAGCAGCATAGGGGCAAAGGGGCCGATGACACCACCACAAGCACCGGGACAAGGTCCCAGTTCATAGAAGGGGTGGGACAGGTCCCACAGGATAGGTACAGGGTCAGAGGCCGATGGGGCCACCTGCAGACAAAGTGCCCATATCTAGGTTATGGGAGGTGAGAGAGGAGGCTAGGTACTATCAAGACCAGCTGATGGTGGAGAAGGATAGATTTTTATCATATGCCGAGTACAAGGCACAACAGGCCTCTAGTGAGAGGACTAGATCACACACCCATAGCGTGGAGAGCACAGGGGGCCATCGAGCCCCAAGACATGGTCAGGGTGAGGCCACCAGTTCCTGGAGGCTAGTTCTAGTTGATGCACCAGTAGGGACCCAACCACCACCTATGATGGGTGGGGAGATGTTAGCAAGTCACCAGACAGGGGCCGAGGAGGAGGGGGGGGAGAGATACAGATATGGAGGATGTCCGAGATGATGCCCGATATGATGCTCCCGATTATGGCTCCCGATTTTGACATAGTTTGAGAGTTTTATATTTTGATATATACCGCTCACGTGCAAGTGAGAGAAGAGAGTGAGATGTATGAGATTTTGTATTATTTGAGCATATACCGGCCTGCATGCCAAAGATATTTTGTATTGTTTTATTATTTTATTATATATGATATCTGCGTGATGATGATGACATTTTGTATTGAGTATCGGCCTGTGTGCCGATGATTTTGAGAGATGTACATGATTGGATATCCATGTATATTGTATAGAGACACACATATTTGTTTATATGATGAGATGGATGAGATTCTGATGATTTTTGGTGTTTTATGAGAATTTTAATTTTTTGTCGTGATATGGATGGAAACTAGGTGAGTGAGGCATGATGGAGTCAGGTTGGTTTAGGCATGGATCGAGTCAAGGTTTAGGCATGGATCGAGTTAGGTTGGTTTAGGCATGGATGGAGTTAGGTCATAGGCATGGATGGATTGATGGTCAGTGGTTTAGGCATGGATCGAGTAGGTTAGGCATGGATTAGGCATGGTGGAGGTTAGTTTAGGCATGGGAGTGGTTTAGGCATTAGGTCATAGGCATGGTTGATGGTTAGGTCATATGGTATGGTTGAGTTTAAATTGGTTGAGTTAGGTTGTTATGGTTGAGTTTAAATTGAAGTTGTGATTCATTTGTGCAATGAATGATGAGATGGGTCATGTTTAAGATGCTTTATAATACATGCATGATGATGGTAGAGAAATGGTAGTCATAATAAATGTATGTTGTGATGATGATAAAAATGTTAAGCAACTTGTTGTTTGTTTGGTTTAATTTCCAATTTTTGACATAAAAAGGAAACTAAGTGGGGTAGAATGTAATTTAGGAAGATGAAAGATGAATTGGTTAGGGTAGAGAGTGGCCGAGCTAACCTCAAGGGCCCCATGCCCTCGAGTGCTACCTACATAGTCCCGATGAAAAGGGACCTCAAGCCGATGTAGTTCTCCCATAAGCTAGGGAAGAATATGAGGAGGTATGAAAATGAGTTGGTAGGTTTTAGGCATGATTTGGGTTTAGGTCTGTTAGGTGTGGGTGAGTTGTGGGAAACTTGGTATAGGTGATTTTAGTGTGGTAGAAGAAGAAGATTACCCCAAAGGTAAGCGTCGAGGACCAAGTCCTGTATAAGGTAATCAATACGTAATAAAGAAGGTTAAAAGATAAGAGGGGGAAAGAAAGCCACCTGATTGGTTAGGATCATACCGAGTAGGTCATACCTTGGAGGAGGTGATGAACATGAGACCCTAAAGACATTACATGATTGATTGATCTAAGGGTGAAAAGTAGTCACATGATCACCAAATGTCATGGTTTCCAAGAGGTCCCTTGAGGCAGTAGGAAATGGGAGTGTGAATGGTGAGAGGGGTGAAAGGTGGTTAATTTTGATATGGTATGAGGTAGCATGCTCTTTGGGCAAGAGATCCAAGGTCACAATGGGCAAGTCCATGACTAAAAAGGCTTTTTGTGTTGACTGATATTTGAGATAGACTGATCGATGTGGGAAGTCTATATGGGATGAGGAAATTAACTCCTTGAGGTCTTCGTGAAGTTGATCGATGGGAAGCTTCAGATTCTCTCTTTTTTTTTTTTAAAAGAGCTTTACATAGTTGTCCTTCGAGGGAGCAGTCTATTTATAATAGTGATTGCCGAGAGGAAGATGTCCTTTTGAGGGAGTCATCATTTTATTAGAAGTTTGACTCAAGGAGTTGGATCCCATGTGAGGGATTTTGAAGTCATGGACAAGACCAAGGTGAAGAATAGGATTCTTGTTCGTAAGTAGGGTGAAATGACCATGGGATCTCATCTAAAGGTAGATGAAAAGTATCCATGAGAATCATGCTATGTGCAACGCCATGGTACACATATTCAAGAGAAGATAAAAGTGATGGGTACGCACATGATTCTTGTTTTAATCATTGGTGAGGTGTAAGAAGTGGATAGTGCTCAAGGGATGAGCATGAAAAGAGGAAAAAGGTGAGGTAGGACTAAAATTCAATAGTAGAATGGTTGAAGATGCAAGGCATTAAGGGGCTCAGGTTTGGGTTTACCATCGAGTGAAGATAAACGATAAGCACCTGATCCATAAGTATGGGTCACGATGTATGGTCCAAGCCAATTAGGAGAAAATTTCCCCATTTACTTTTTTTTGCTTTGGTTACATGTTGATTTTCTTTCAGACAAGGTCACCAACTTGGAAGGTTCGTTCATGGACACACATGTTTGTCATAGGCACATTTGATACATTTTTGGTAAACTTGAAGGTGGTCAAGAGTGTTAAGATGACATTCATCTAATAACTCAAGTTGTGCTAAATGGTCCTAATGAAAGTCATCATCATTGAGCATGTCATGGAGAGAAATGTAGAGTGAGGGAATCTAGACTTGAGAGGTAGAACAACCTCTATACCATAGACTAGAAATGGGTGGTGTAAAGTAAAGGAAGTATGTGAATACTAGTGCGGTATGCCCATAGGAAAAAGGAATGTGTGTATGCCAATCCTTCCCAATATCATTAACCACTTTCATGAGAATTTTGTTTAAGGTTTTGTTAGTGGATTTGGCTTGGCCATTGGTTTGTGGGTAATAAGGTGATGAGAAACTTAGCTGAATGCCAAAGGTCGCAATTTTTTTTGCAATGTTTTGTTTTTTGAATTGTTTTCCATTATCAATGATGAGGTGATGAGGAACACCAAAGTGAAAAATGATGTGATGATTGATGAACTCACATATTTTCTCAGCTTTGTGGAGATGAGTGGTATGGCTTCAACCCATTTTGTGTAGTATTGGTAGTGGTGATGATCCATTGATGGCATTGGGAAGAATGGGGGTTGATCTCTCCGACAAGATCCAAACCCCATTGAGAGAAGGGCCAAAGGTCACGGGTGACCTGTAAGGCATGACTGGGTGTATGATGAAGGTTGGCATGTTGTTGGCATTTTACACAATGTTTGACGTAGTCACAACAATCATGGTTAAGGGTCGGCCAGTAATAGCCTAGGTGAAGAATACGCTTAGCAAAAGAAGGCCACTGAAGTGACCTCCACATATGCCATCATGAACTTCCTTAATGGTATAAGGAATTTCAGAACTCGTGAGGCATCGTAAGAGAATACCATCAAAGCCACACTTATAGAGGAGGCCCCCATGATGACGTAATGAGAGACCTTTTTAAGGAAGGCACGTTGTCCATTACGGGTGAGATCAGGAGGTAAGATGGAGAGAGAAAGATAGTCAGAGTATTGTTTATACCAAAGGTCACTCGGGTCGGGGGTAATGGTTCTGATGGAGTAAATGTCATGAGGTAAATAGAGGGTGATTGGAGTCATTTGTATGGTGACAAATATTTTAGAATCGAGCAAGTGAAGTGGGTATTTGAGAAGCCAAGCAGCCATGGTATCTACAAATTTGTTGGTTGAATGGGGATGGTTTGAAGGGCGTAATGGTCAAAGGTGGTCAAAAGTATGTCTACATGATGTTTATACTTTTGAAGTATCTCATTACGACATTGGTATATACCATTGACTTGGTTTATAACCAATTGAGAATCACCAAAGATGTTGATTGATTTGACATCTAGGGCATAGGCGGCTTGGAGACCTAATACGAGTGCTTCGTATTTGGCAATATTGTTTGTACAATCAAAATCAAGTTTGAAAGACAAAGGCATGGGTTCACCATCAAGTGGAATGAGGATAACACCAGCCCCACCCCCACGCTGACACTTGGAACCATCAAAGAAGAGTGTCATTTGGTAAGTGGGTTCATCCAGGAAAGGGTAGCAATTGACTCATCTGGAAAGTCAAAATTAGAGGGTTGATCCCCAAAAAATAGGTGTCATCACCAATGGTCGTCGGTGATAGCTTGGCCCTTGATGGAATTTTGATGAATGAATTGAGGTCGAGGTCAGCTAAAAGCATAAGCCATGTGGCATGCTGATTTTGATAAGGTTTGGCATACATGAAGTGTAAGGGGTCGGTGTTGGTCACAACATAGGTTTTGTGGTTGAGTAGGTAATGGCGGAGTTTTGTGGCAATGAAAACTAAGGCTAAGAAAAGTTTTTTGGGATGGGTGTATCAGGTTTCATAGTCCAAAAGAGTATGGCTTATGTAATAAACCACCTGCTCCCTATGTTGTTCATCATGATGAGTGAGCATGCTCCCAAGGAGTGATCAGTAAGAGAGAGATGTATAGGTAGAAAGGTTGATCATCTTTAGGTGGAATGAGTATGGGTGGTTGGAGAAGGTATTGTTTTAAGGCCTCAAAAGCTTTTATGGTAGTCATCATCCCATTTAAAGGAGACATCCTTCTTGAGAAGATGATGAAATGGTTGACATCGATCAGATAATTGTGAAATGAAATGATGAATAGACTGCAACTTACCTTGCAGGCTATGGAGTTGTCTAAGGTTAGTGGGTGGAGGCATTTCTAGAATGGCCTTGACTTTAGCAGGGTCAACTTCTATACCATGTAGGGAAATGATAAATCCCAGGAGCTTTCCTGAGAGAACCGCGAAGACACACTTCTTGGGTGAAGGTGAACACAATATTTAATGAGGTGGTCAAAATGGTTTTGAGGATGGTGAGGTGCTCAGAGTGGCATTTAGATTTGGCCAAGAGATCATCCACGTAATCTTCCAATATATGATGCATGATGTCATGGAAGATATAAGTCATAGCCCACTGATATGTGGCACCAACATTTTTAAGGCCAAATGGCATGACTCGATAGTAGAAGGTCCCCAAGGGGTGATGAATGGTTTTGTGTTGATCCTCTGGGGCAAGCAAGATTTGGTTATAACCCGAGAAGCCATCCATGAGTGATAGCATCTCGTGACCAAGTGGTAAGGTCAACCAGTTGGTCAATACCGGGTAGAGGGAAGTCATCTTTTGGGAAAGGCTAGGTTGAGGTCATGGAAATCTATGTGCAAATGTGGAGTCCCCCTATCACCTTAGTGACAGGGACAATGTTAGAAATCCAATGAGGATAATCAATGGGTAATATGAAGGAAATGGAAAGAAGGTGCTGAAGTTCTTCTTTGATGAGAAGGGAAATGCGAGGGTGCATTTTCCTCATTTTTGTTTGATGGGTTTGGCATCGGGAATGGTTATGATATTGTGGACCACTATGGTGGGGTCAATACCGGGCATGTCTGCGTAAGACCAAGTGAAAGCATGGTTATGATCTTTGAGAAAAGAAGTGATGGCTTCCTATTCAAAGAACATCTAAAGATTGACCGATCTTTAGGATGTGTGGGTCATCCTGAGTATGAATGTTGATCTCGATAGTCGATTCATTCAACATGGTTTGCATCTCAAGAGGGTAATGACCGATGAATATATGAGTCTTCTGCACCAAGGTAGGTGAGTATAGATTCATCATCCTGACATTGAATGATGTTAATCAAGGTGTATCATCATCGATCATTTCAGGATACAAGAAGGGAAGAGAGGAAGGAGCCTCACCCTCATGTTGATAAGTCAGAGGCCCCAAGGAAATGGTGTTTATGAAAAAATTTTTTTAGGAGGGATAGATTCTGGATCCATCGACTCCGTCGTGAAGGTGGTGATGAAGGTGGAGTGGGTGAAGAGGGTGGAGAAGGGCTGATGTCCTCGATGAGTTCAATGTGGGCCTATTTGGTAGGTGGTTCAACAAAGCCGATACCACTATGGTCGTTATGTTTATGGGTAGTACATGGAATAATAAATATGGTGGCCTTGCTCATAAAATCCAAAACCAAAACCCTTCCACACACATCAGTGCAGAAGGTGTGGGTGAAATGGTGATTGGTGAGAGACTGGAAGTCAAAGTAGAAAATGGGTGGGTTTGTGATGGTGGTTTGGGTGTGTAAGTGGTAGTATCAAGTCCCCCATAGGTGAGACTGGTATGAAGGTGAGGAGGACCATAAAGGAGGCATTCTCCTATGTGGTGATCATAGTGAGGATGTTGGTGAAGACTTCCATACTCTTGTGGAGTAAGGAATGTGTTGACACTATATAGGTGATACTCCCCAGAGTGAGGCATTGAAAAATGCCTTCCAAGGGATCGGTGGTTGGTATGTGGGTAGCTGGAATAGATGATGTGTCGAGGTCGATGCATGGAGGTGGAGCTAATGGATTGGGAGGTTGATGGGTCACCGTGGAGGTTGTGGCAGTGGTAGGAATGGAGGAGGTATGTGTGGTTGAGGTAGTGACTGTACTGGTAAGCGGAGGTGTAGGTGAAGTGGTAGTGGTCATGGAGGTAGATGCCTTAATGGGTATAAGCATGTCATGGGTCTGGTAAAGCATGTTGCATGTTTTAAAAGGTGAAGACTGGAATAGTATAGGTGTGTCCTTCATGTTCAAACTTTACACAACGATGCAAAGTGGAAGGAACACAACCCATGACATGAATCTAGGGTCTACCAAGCAACAAAGTTATATTGAAATTCCCCTCCAAGATGTAAAATAACTCTAGAATAGTGTGGGGGCCCACGCAAATGTGGAGGATGATGGTGCCTAGTGTAGAGGTGATAGCATCATTGAATGAACGCAACATGACAGGATGTTTATGCATGTAATTGTCAGGTATGCACATTTGAGTGAATGCATGGGATGAAATGATGTTAATGCTAGCCCCCATCGATCATTACACATCATACACATATATCATCGATGTGGACAGAGATGAAGAGAGTTGGGTTTGGGTCATCATTTGGTGTGGTGTGATCTCTTCCTCTGAGAAGCTAAGGGAGGCTACTTGGTGAGTAGGGTGAGGTGTGGATAAAGGTGGCAATTTGGTGAGAGAGGCTACATGATGGGGTGTGATAATGGAGGCTATGGGTGTAGGGTCATTGGGTAAAACCTCAATAGATTACAGGACCTCCATGAGAGCTTGACGATGGGATTCCGAGGTTTGGATGAGGTCATATAAGGACATTTTGAGGGGGATTGGTGTAGTTGTTTGAGCATGGTGTGATGTGTGACCCCATTAGAAATAGGATATGTGGGGCCATGGATAGTAATTTTAGGTGTGGGTGTAGATGGTATGTTGGGTATAGGATTGGTTGGTGAGTCAGTTTCCTTTTCCTTTCCTTTGTCTCTCTGAGCATGGGTAGTAACGTGGATCATGTTGATCTGAGGGGAGTTGGCAAATGGAGAAGGTGTAGGATGAGTGGTATAATGACATGATGGGAAAAAACCTACTGGGGGAGAAAATCCTTGTGAAGTGAGTTGGGCGCAATGACATTTAGGTGATGGTGTGGCAAGTTCTCTGATGTGAACCATGTTAATTTCAAATCTTGGGGGTGGCTCTAAGAGTTGAGGGGGTGGAGGTCATGGTTGTTGAGTAGGCAGTGAGGGAAGGACTGTGGGAATGGGTGTTGGTGAAATGGGGTCCTCATCAAGAAGGTCATCATCAAAGTTTTCTTCAGGAGGACATAACTGGATAAGGATGGTTTTCAAAGCCTTGCAGTTCTCCACATCGTGCCCTAGCACACATGATGGTAGGCACAAATTTTAGTGTCATCAAACCCTTTTGGCTTGGGTTTGAGGGGGTCATAAGGTCTGAGTGGTGGTAATGTGATGACAGAAGTCTCAAGGAGGTTGGTTAAGATTTTGGCATAGGACCCTGCTAGTGGGTCACAATGGGAAGTGAAAGTGGGTTTGGGCGTAGGTGTGGTTGATTGTTGAGGAATGGTCTTTGCAGGAGGGGGAGTGGGTCGAGCTATGGTTTTGGGTGCTGGAGTGGTCTTGGGTGTTGGTTGTGTTTGCTTGGGTAGGGGTATGGTAGATGAATGGGCAGGAGGGTGTATGGTTGTTTTGACTACCTTATTGGAGGTAGTAGGATTTTTGTCTTTGGGTTGCACCTTCTTGGGTAAAGGTGATATGGGTGTATGAGATCTAGAGGGAAAAGTGGATGGGGGAAGAGGGTGAGTTACCCCATGGGGATAATGGAGGTGTTATGAAGGTAGATGATGGATCATGCAGGGGGTGTGAGGGACAGAGACTGAAGTGTAGTGGGTAGTGAAGAAGTTCATTGAGGGTATTGGAGGTATGGGTGGTAAAGATGTTGTAGGTGTAAGTGTAAGTCATGTCGGGTGCCTTGGGTATGTTAGAGGTTTGTGAGGAAGGAATGGGCTGTTGTGTTTTTGGTTTATTGATGGGTGGAGGTTTCTTAACCATGTTGGGAGGTTGAGGTCCTAAGATGGATGAAAAGGGTGAAGGTGATGAAGGTATGATTGGGCAATGGGTGTGAGTTCTATGGGTTTGGTTCTTTTGTTTGGGTGCCGAGTAGGTTGGGTGTTGACTGTGGAGGATGTAGCTAAATCTAGTTTGATAGGTGGATGAGTAAGGCTGGTGGTTGGGGTGACCCCTAAGGTAGTAATAGGTTTAGTCGAGGAAGATGATGTAGGTGTGGGTTTGGATTTAGATGTATGTTGGGTTATGGGTGAGGGTGTATGTTGAGCTATGATGGGTGTCATGGAAGAAGTTGTGATAGAGGTGGTTGTGTTTGGTTTGATTGGTCGAAATATTTTGGGTAGATAGTGGAAGTGTCAAGCAAGTGACATCTGCATTGTGTTGAGACAGAAGCAGAAGACCCCCAAAGTAAGGCTCTATCCACATAATCTAAGTGATTGGCTAAATGTGAGAATGACATGTCTGTAGGTGAGGTTGATGAGGACCTAATGGAAATTCCCGTAAAATGTGTCTTAGAGATGGGGAATTTTTTCTAGCTTCAGCTTCCGTGGGTAAGAGAGCGAAAGTAGGTCTGCAGGATCTTGGGTAGCTGATGGAGAATGGTCACCTAGAGGCAAAGGTATCTCTACTGGATCCTTGATAGGTGGAGGAGAAAATGGGTGCTCCTCTATAGGTGGAGGAGATGATGGGTGCTCCTCTATGGGTGGAGGAGATAAACAAGTATCCTCCATGGACTGAAGAAGTACTATGGGTGATGGCTCTCTAAGTGGAGAAGCCAAAGGTGAAATAGCCTCGATATTAGTGGAAGGCTCCTCCATAGGTGAGGAAGGAGGTGAAAGGTGTTCCTCTATGGGTGGAGGAATAGGTGAGGTGGGTTCCAATGTAGAAGGAGGACTTGGGCTAGAATTTCCTCTATGGAAGGAATATGAGGTAATTGGGAAGCAACGGGTGCATCGCTGAAAATAGCGTGGACCTCGCGGGTATGGCTATCATGAGTTGAGGTTTCTCCGGTTTGATCAGATGAAGGGGCATGATTAGGGAAAGGGTTTCTTGAATATGTGTAGGTTTTGATTGGTAGGTGCATTAGGATTATCCATGGTTAACTCACCTTTCTCGAGCATTTCTTGGACAATGTTTTTGAAAGTGATGCAATTTCCATCACTATGACCCTTTACTCGATGATAGTTATAGAAGTCGTGTTCTTTATACCATGTCGGGTGTGGGGTGAGAAGGGTCAAAACCAGTGTGTGGTTTTATAGAGGAAGGGTGATGGCCCCAACTTTGATGAGATTTTCTAAGATAGAAGAATAAGGTTCCCCAATTGGGGTATATTTCTGTTGTTCCCATCTGAATTGAAAAGTCCGAAATGGGTGAGAGATTAGATGAGGGGCTAGCCTGATTTGATGGATGAGATGGGCTGGCTTTAAGTACCACGCATGTTAGTGGTCCCTTGGCCTTTGAATAATTGTTCTATGGTTTGGAAGAAGAAGAGGTATCATTCGACTTGAATGCCAAGTTCTTATTACGTAGTTGGATTTTCTTCTCTTCGATGGCCCGAATCTCTAGCTTTCATGCCATGGTGAATGCTTCATCAAAGGTTCAGAAAGTTTGGACCTACAGGGTTGGTGAGATATGTCTAGCACAAGCCCACGTGAAGAGCTTGATGAGTTTGGTTTGCGGTAGTTGGAATGTGAGTTGATTGATCAGGCTACGCCAACGAGCAACAAAATCTGTGATAGATTCATCATCATACTGACGCGTGGAGTATAGGTCAGTCATGGTAACCTTCTTAATGATATTGATGGAGAAGTGATCCAAGAAGGCTTGGGCTACCTGATTAAATGAAAATATAGAGTGTCTAGGTAACCCACTATACCAATCTAACACAGGTCCAGTCAGAGACATGGGAAAGGTCCTCAAGAGCAAAGCATCATCATGGGTGATTAGGTAGCACCCATGTTTGAAAGACCACAAATGTTGTTGTGGGTCTTCCTTGCTATTGAAATGGTTGAATTTAGGCATTTCCCAATGCATGGGGTATGGATGAATAGGAATGGATGGGTGTATAGGCTCATTACAAATCTCATCATAGGTGAGAGTGTTTGGGAGCTAGAAACCGATGCCTCCAATGTCTACATCTTGTCCATCATTAACTTGATTAGGTCATTGGTAGGTTGTGATGGATGGGTGCCTCCTGTAGTGTAAGAGGGTTGGTGTTGGGCATATAACAAGGGTGGCATTCAATATATGGTGCTGCCACATAGGTAGATTGAGAAGAAGGTAGTGAAATAGGGGTACGTACCTAGAGTGAATAATAGATGAAACAAGAGGTTATTGATAGTATGTATATGGAGGTGGAAGGGTCATGGTGACCCTAGTGGCAATGGGGGCTAAAGATTGTGGAATAGAAAGGATGACATTTTGAAAAGGGGTAGGGGTCACCGACACCTAGGGGTGGTAGTGTAGCTATGGGTATATGAGAGACAATAGGGGCATGGATGAGGTTGTGTTCTGGGTGGTTGGTGAAGGTATAGTGGATGTGGTGGGTACAATGGATGTAAGACATGGCAAAATCATAGAAGGTATAGGCCTAGCTATGAAATGACTGGGGGTAAGGTAGATGAGAAACATGGGAGTTAGGGCTGAGCAGAGAGTAGGAGTGAGAGTCTGGGGGGATAGATATGGGCATGTCATATATCAACTGACCCGAGGCATCTCGAGTGGATGAGTGGGAAAGGTAAAACTGCAAGGTGGCATAGGATTTTGGTCAAGGAGTCATGTGAACTCCTCATCTCCGGTAGTGATAGAGATAGGTTGGATAGGATCCATGGGTGATAAAATGGAAGGTGGTGAAGGACTAGGTGGGAGTGGTTGACAACTGGCATGGAATATGAGGGTGCTTTGCTTGTCGATGTGTCAGCACCATGTGAACAGGTACTAACGTGGTAAGACTATTTTCTGTAAATGACACAAAATAAACACAAAAAGTAGGATAAATAGTGGTGGTAGGTGAATTGGGGCTAAAATGTCAGCTAGAAAATGACACAGCTAACCGATGTTGGTTAGGTAAACCGACGCGGTCAAGGTAAACCGCCATCGGTCACTGTGGAAAGTGGACTTGGTCAAAAACAAGGTATAAGGCCAAATTTACTAGGTATGCAAAATACTGATGAGATTTACCAAGTCAATGGATATGATAAGAGTTACAGGACTCTAAATAGTCTAAAGAAGGTGAATATGTGTCCTTTTGGGTAGGTCAACCAAAAGAATAGTGAACCGATGCTCGGTTGGGTATAACCGATGATGGTCAGAGGGTAACCGAATGATGGTCACTGGACTGACACCGGTCACTGTGAAATTGAAACAATGATGAAGAAAATGTGGTTGTGAGTTAAAATTTGATGTGGAATCAAACCCAAAATTCTGGGAATGATGAGAATATGGTCCAAGCACACTCAGATGAAGCTGGAATACACCAACTGTGATGAGGAGCATGCAAGGAGAAATAAGAAAATGAAGAGCATGACCTCTCACCTCAAAATGCAAGCCAAGCAGAAACACTAAGAAAAAATACGATCCTAAGAGTGCCTTTTTCTATTATGTTTGTTTAGCTTATGCTATTTTAAGGACTGACTCATGAACTGTAGAATAGATTTTTTTGGTGAGGATGGCTTCCTACGAAGAAGGAGATCTACAAGGAGAGGTTTCAGGTATGTTATGGTGGGGGGGGGCTTGCTCTGAAGTATGACTCGACAAAGAAATGAGCTGGGGGCCCACCACTGTGTCGTGATCATGTGATCACCTACAACTTCTTCCAGGAAAGATGTTGTTTAAGAATGTGTATATTTTCAATTTTTGTGAGGTTTGGTAAGACTCAGAGAGAGAGAAAGAGAAAGAGAAAGAAGTGCTTTTCTATGATTCATTTTGTCAACCATCAGCTGGTCATGACTTCCAACGTATAGGTTGCCCTCATTTAATGTGAGCTAATGTAGAAAAGTAGAATGAAATGAAGTTAATTTTAAACCCAAATCAAAATATGGAATTTGATGACACAATAAGAGGAATAGGAGAAAGTATGATCTTTCACTAATGCAATGCAAATGAAATAGAAGAAGAGTTCTTTTTAAGCACCAAAACATGATTGCTTTGAGACAATAGAAAGAAGAGAAGATTCCAAGGGAGAAATTTTAATGTGAGAACCTTTTAGAAAGGAAACAAACATGCAAATTTTCACCTAGAAATGAATGAATGCAAGGAACCCCGAATGGGTCCCACCGGCATGCCAAAATGTTTCACCTGATTCTTAGAGCGTTTCTTAGAAAATGATGAAACAAATGAGGGTAATGGGCATAGGAGGAATACCTGTTGAGATGTTGGTTGATAGGTTGTTGCACGCGTATGACTTCTGAATCCACAGCTGATCATGTGAGAGCTTCCTTTTTGCTTGGAGGAACTACCTGAAATGGAACACAAGACCACCAAATAAAAGTTAAACAATATATGCAGTGGACTACCTAGCGTGTGCTAGATCCGGGAAGTGTGATACTTCCTAGATGGTTGTCAATCCACTATTTAAAACAACTTAATGCTGGTAATAAAGTAAATCCTACTGTAGTTAAAATGATTTAGGTATCTCATTCATCTACAATAAGAAAATTCATTCACAACAAAGCTAAGCTATGATCAATCAAGGTCAAGGTCACATCAGATATACTCGTTATTGGTCGTGGTCGATTCTAGTTAGTTTAGGTATTTGGTGGTGGTTTTAGGCTCTGATCTGGGTTTTTGGTAAAAGACACAGAGACGACGTTGGTTTAGGTTAACCGGTGATGGTTATGGGTGACCTGGCATCGGTATGGTCGGGGTACAAGAAACTCAATAAAACTTGGTTGGGTGATAGATCCGGGATTAGATGAAGGTGGAAGGGCAATGGCGAGATTCGTATGGATCCTGGATATGCACAGGAATGATGAAAGTCTAGATATGGATAGTTCAATGGTGTGGGAAAAAGGATGGTCAAGTTTTGCATGGAGGTAAAATGGTGGGGAATGGAAATGAAAGTAAAAACTAATAACAAATGTAAAAGGATCTACTCAAATGACAAGGAACCAATGCAGGTTAACAAACTTACTTTTATGAGCTTGATGCCTGGTTGGTAATGGTGGGTGATCAAATGAACTTGGTGTAGTGTTGGCACTTCCCTGATGCTCCGTGAAGGCAGGTGGCTGTGTGATTGCTTTCGGGTATTGGCTATGGGTGTTCTGATGCTTGTACAGATGTTGGTTCTACTTGCATGCAGCTCTGGTTTGTCACTTGTTTCGAAGAGATGTCTCTCTCTCTCTAAAAAATGTGCCAACCTCGAAATAAGGTTGTTTTGGGAGTTAAATGGTAACCGATGATGGTTCCGGCTTAACCGGTGGTGGTTAAGGGTAACCGGTTCGGTTAGGGGGATTTCCTAGGTTTACTAAACTAGGCAGATCCCCTTGATTTTCTGGGATCTCATTTTCATTTACCCCATGGATAGATGGAAGCTTCCTTCTAACATGTGGGAATGTGGTTAGAGGGAATGTAGGCATTGATTTTTAGGGTTTGGGTAGGTTTTAGTTAGTTATGGCAACTTACTAAGAATAGGTCTTAGGGTGAGGTGGCTAGATGAGGTGTCTAGGTGAGGTGGATATGTGGGCATTATCCCAATTAGGATATTTAAATAATAAATATTATGAGGATAATGAATTAATTTAATTAAATTAAAGTAAATTAAATTAGGGTGAAATTAAATTAATTGGATCCTTAAAAATGGTTGGAATGGGAGAACAAAGGAATGAAGAAATCAAAAAATAATGAAAGAGTGGGAACTTTTTTTGGAGGAGGAGAGGGAAATCCTTCCTAACTCTTCTTCTAACTTTCCCCAAGTTTTGACCTCGCTCCGAGCCTCATGTGACAAAGGTTCCCTACTGTGGCACTCACTTCTTCAAAACTCAGTTCCTCCCCCTTAGTGTTCATTATTGCCATAATCTCCTCAAGTTTCTTTCCCAAATCCTCAAGCACGTCCATCCTCCGAGTAATTTAGGGGTACAACTCCTTCAGCCGGTTCTTGATTGAGCCTTGCAAGGTCTCAATGCCTCCGATTCGTTTCCACTTTGGCTAGGATTTTGTCTTGCTCAGCCCATTCCCTTGTTATTTTCTTGGAACTTCTTGAATTATGCTTCATGGGTGGAAAATAAGATACTTTCCACTCTATCCCTATCCACACAATTATCATAGGTGGCCTTAGCAACTTGCACGATGGCTTTTACATCGGCGAGGATTTTGTTGTACTGAGAAACAATTTCCACAACATTCATCTTATTTTCTTTCTCTTGGCATGTCAACACCTCCTCTTTTGATTCTAAGGAAAGTGGCCACCTCTCCATAGTGATTATGTGGGTCAAGTCCTCTAGGAATTGCAAGGATGATCCATACTTTTACACGGGTGGTGTTAAGTTTGGATGCTTTAAGACAATGGCATCGTGATCATCTCTATCTTCTTGTATGCCTCACGCATTCTTTCCTTTTCATCCCTTAGCTCTTGCCTTAATCGAGCACTAATTAGTTCCTCTTACTTAAGGTCCTTACTTTTTCTCTAGAGCTCTTCTTCCCTTTTCTCCAGTTCTACCTCTAGGAACTTCACCCCATCATTTCTTCCGAAGATCCTAGCTTCAACCTCAATTGAGACTTTGTTAAGCGTGTTGCAGATTTTCTCATCCGATAACCATTGAGCATTCACCAAGGGGTTTATCCCTTTTGTTTTTAGAAATTTCATCAATGCCCCTTGGTTTACCTCAAACTTAGGCTCATCAATGTGGGACTCAAATTCCCATGACAACATTTTCCTTGTTCAAGGGTATGCACCTTCCTCATCAAATGAAGCCATGTCTAAAAGTTGTTCCATTGGCACAGTGCTCCAGAAGCATGCGTGCAACACCTTGTTCGAATCATCAATGTAGCCCATTCCTTGAACTTGTGATGCTTTTATGCTCTTTCTCCCTATGCGTGTGGATTTTGGAAAGCTTACAACCAAACTAGGATCTCCTCCCATGCTGCTATATTATTTTTCTATGCTTTCCTCCTTAGCTTCCTTTAGCACCACATCCATGTTGCATTCAACTTCTTGTTTTACCAGGTCCTTGATGATTTTTTCCACTTCTTTCTCTATGGCTTCATCTACCTATTCCTTCGTGAGGCTTGGGGTCCTTTGATATTTTATAACTTCTTCCCCGCCTACCCCCTTGCCTTGGGTCTCAGCTTCTTCTTCATCCTCCTTCTCCTCATCTCCTTCGTTATACTCATCTCCTTCTTCTTCAGAATCATGTATCTCATAGAAAAGATTTTCTTTTCCTCCCTCTAGTTCATCATCATCATTATCTCGTGCGCCGATGTAGGCATCTAGGTCTTCGGTCTCTTCTGAATCAACCTCATCCGTCACCTTCTGCTTCTTCCTTATTAGGGATTCCAGTACAGGGGATTCTTCTCTTTATTTTTCTTTGATAGGTGATGTCTTCCTTGGTGATTTCTCTTGGGTGAGGGGATCTTCATCCTTTGGTGCCTCTTCTTCTACGATTTTTTATTCAATAGGAGTCTTCTTTCTCCGCGTGTAAGTATTAGGCTTAGTGTTTTCTCCGATGTGCTCACCGTCTTTGGTGGTTGGAAAACTTGGTGCCTTCTACACCTCTTCTCTTTCTCTCTTTCTAGATGTGGCCTTCTTCCTTTGGTAGGGTCTTCAGGGATGGAGACATTATTCTCCAAGTAAGCGCCTTTTTCAAATTTTGGCCTTATGCGCAGATGCATCTGTTCTTTGCGGTCCTTCCCGCAATCGAAAGCATTAAATACTTCATCATTTGCATCTCATGGGAGACATATCTCTCCATGTACATGCACTTCTTTGGGTAGACCAACTTCTAGCATAGCTCACTATGGTCCATATCTACCTCAATAAGGTCGAACCTATCTTTTGGCCTCCTTGAACTGATTAACTATGGCTTGAAAGTATAGCGCGGTGAAGGAGAAGGGTAGATTGCACCACGAAGTCATATTCTCATATGTAACATAAATATACCCATGCAAAAGTGTTGGTACATTGAAAATTCTACCTCTCCACTCACGATCACGGAAAACTTCTCTGGTATCCTCCACTTAGCCCCGAATGCATCACACATTCGCTTATACCACTTCTCTAGGAGTGCCTTGTGAGTGGCCGTCATGGTGTCATAAGTATATTTCGCAAGCCACTTTGTGGGCGAGGGATCTTCTTTTGGATATTTCCAAATAAATTTCTCTAGCCCGTTGGGCACTCCAATTTCTAAAAACACAATGATGAGGAGGATGTTACCAAAGAGTATCTTCTCTCCCTCCTACGTGCTACTTATAATTTCATCCGAGATGAAAGCAGACAAGTTATAGATGGTTCCTTCAAATATCTTACTGGCATACATACAACCATGTCTTGTTCACTTTGTGTCTATCATTCTTAGTCATTGAGCTTGGTGACTAAGCACAAAACCATCCTCATCACATCGGGTCCGTATCTCAACGATGACAAAGTATTGCAACCCATTCTTGTAGTCATACGTGGATACATTCTCCTCGATAGCCTCTTTTTTATTAGATCATCATCAATGCTATCTCCTTCACAATTGAGACTTGTGAACTTCGATATCAGTTGTGGTGTGATGCACATCTTGTGCCCCATGAATTAAAAATGATCCTCATGCACGTGTGACATTAGCCATTGATAAAGGCACTCAAGTTTGACAAAGTATGACAACTCATACAATTGTAATAGTCCATCCTTCTCCAATTTGACCTTCACCTCATCATTGTAAATGGGCATTCCATTTGGTGTCCTATTGTTAGTTGGTTGGACCAACTCCAACATCATTTCCTTCTCCATTGAAAAAGCGATAAACTATAAGATCTAATTGAATGGGGCCACCCCCTTACATGGATAATATAAATGGTTAGGGACACATGTTAAGTTTTATTTAATAAGTATTAAGATTTAAAAAGTAATCCCTTCATGGCCAAGAAATAAACACGACCCCCTTACTAAAAAAAAAAAGTACTTAGTTTTTTTTTAAAACATATATAAACCAAATCTAATAAAATTTATATTTTAAGCAGTTTAAACTAACCATATATATAAAATATGATTCAAACTTAGGTTTGTTTCTTTTTTAAAACTATATATGCATAGATTTATAAGTTAAGTTTAAATATGATTTAAACTTAGGCTTAGAATAATATGGTCTCTTGACTCTTCCCTCAATTCTATGTAATTTTAATATGGTTTAAGAATTTTAATATATAGTTTTTTAAAAAACTATATAAATTTTAATATGATGTTTATATAAATTATTATATAAACCTTATTCTATATTATATATATTTTTATTTAAAAATAATAATATAGTTTTAATTATATAGGATATAGTTATATATTAACTATAAACTATAGTTTTTCAAATCGAATCCTTTTAGAGGGGTCCAAAAATATGGGTATGAATTTACCTTCCAAAATATTTAACCTACAAATATTTGAAATTATAGAAAACATAAAAATTATTTCATATAGTAATAAATAATTTTCTTTTTTGTATGTGATTTTCATACGCAGTAAATATTTGAAGACCCTTTCACATGTGCACACATCAATCTTCAAACAAACATTAATTCCATCTAATTTATAAAATATAAATAAAATTAAGAATCATATCATATTACATCTTCCCCCAAAATTAAGGATTTAAAATTGAGAAACCCTAAAATTTTACCGAGATTTTAATTGCACAAATGTAATGCCAAAATAATTTGGAAAAAAAGGGGACCAGATACTTTTAAGTACCCTTTCGGGTTGGTTGAAAAATCCATATAAATTAAATAAATAAAATACAAAACATTTGATCTTAATTTATTTAATTTACCTCGCTCTATTACCATGTTAGAATTTGAGGATTCTAATAAATACGGATTTAATCAACTTACATATTATATAATGTTACAATAAATATTTAAATAAACATTACATCATAACATAAGTAAATAAAGAAATACTTACATGAAATAAATAACACAGGTGACACATTATTTATAGTGGAAAACTCCAATAGGGTAAAAACCACTTTGAAAATAACCTTTTACTTCAGAGAACTTATTTTACATCCAGTAAGATCACCTCCTCCTTTAAAACCCTATTTACCAAGGGTAAAACCAAATCACTTGATTTGCACACCTTTGATATATTTTCCGAATATATCAAATGAGGACCTAAAGTCTTTTTATATAAGGTGATCGGTATGTCTCCGACCCACCTTTTCAACCTAAATGGTTGACACATACACCTAGGTTTATAATATTTAATATTAGAAATATAATCATTTCATGATATTAAATATTTAACCTAAAATATATACCTAGGTTAGCATATTTAATAATAAAAATATAAATATTTCATATTATTAAATATTAACCTATATATTAGTGATGGACCCATATACATTAAGGTTTGGCAGACCACTTGATCATTATGTTCCAACACTCCCCTTATGATAAATGGGATAACATAACATATGCCAATAGATTACCCGCCCGTGGTACACTACAGATTTACAATCCTTAAACCATATAGGTTTAAGGCTAGCATATGGTTGAAGGAATTATAACACCTTCATCATACTCAATTTACCTTTTGGTACAAAAGGATTTGGAATCCCAAAGATCATCCCATGATCAGTAGCTAAGTATAATTTGTGAGTTTTACATGTTCTCATAGTTCTCATAAAAGGTTATTGAACCCAAGCATATAGGAGCCTTTTACAACCAAAGACCTCCTTAACAATATGTTTTTACTGGATGTTTACCAATAAACTCAATAGCACTAAAGAGTTTATGAAGATTTCCTTTTCTACACTTATTTTTAACAAAGAAGTCAAGGAGGTATACATGCCTCGAAGGTCTTTTTACACTTACTCGAAGGTCTTTTACAAATGCTCAAAAAGCGTTTTTACAAAAACCAAGTTCCATTAGGAGGTGACATTGTCATGCACACTCCCCCTCAATGGCAACTCGATAATTTAAGTTTTTCACAAAAGTGACAAAACTTTACTGAACTCAGGACTTTGTGAAGATGTCAGCAACATACTCTTCATTCAACATGAACATGAGATTTATCTCATCACTTTTCACCTTCTCACGGGTGAAGCGTATATGTATGTCAATGTTCTTCATCCTCTGATGTTGAACTGGATTCTTAATCAAGAGTAATATAACTCTGACCACTACATATAAGAGAAATACTTCATTTAGCTTCCATGTGTATCTCTACCAAAAATCATTGCAGTAGCATATGGCTTCTTTACTTCTTCCATTGTACTTTTCTACCTCAGTAGAGAGGAAATTGAGAATGTTGAGTGTATTTTTGTTCCAAGTAATGGTTCCTACACCAAAAACTTGAACACATATCAAATATATTTTATAACACAAAATCAAGTATGGTTAGAATCATAATATCTAAATAATATAACATTTTCATTCTAAGTATAATGCAACCCATAATTGATTATTCCTTTCAAATATTTAAAAATTCTTTTTGTAATATTCCAATGATCTCTAAAAAGGTTCCCTGCATAAACCTTGAAGTAATTCCTCTTGTATAGAAAAATATCGATCTAGTTATAGTTAGATAAATCAAACTATCAACTAACAACATATATAAAATAGGACCAAGCTTTTTCATATGCAGATTTATGATCAATATTTATTCCAACTTCCATTGAAGTAGAAAATAGTTTACAATCAATCATAAAAAAATTTTTTAATACAATGGTTGTATATTGTGTTTTGAAAAATAACACTAGAATAAATTACAATTATACAAATAACATGATGTGAGAGACCTAACTCATTCATTTCAAAGTAATGCTTCAATTTCTCTTTAATCCTATGAATTAAATTAGAATTGTCACTAGACATAAGAAAATCATCAACATATATACATATAATGATAATATGCGAGCCTTATTGCTTAATGAATATATCATTGTTAGAAGAATAATTAACAAAACCTAACAGTTTAAAGAAGGAAATAATTTTTGCATACCAAGCTCTAAGAGCTTGTTTTAAACCATACAAAGATTTCTCAACTTACAAACATAGTTTTCTTTACCAATTTCTTCAAATCCTTTAGGTTGAAACATGTAAAGTTCTTCTTTTAAATCACAATTCAAAAAATCTTTTTTCTTATCCATTTGGTAGATTTCTCACCCAAATAAAGCAGCGATCGTAAATAAGGCCCTAACAAGTACTCATTTTAGCTATAGAAATGTCTCAACATAATCAATACCGGGTTTTCGAGTGAATTCTCTAGCAATAAGTCTAACTTTATGTTTGTTAATACTACCATCAAGCATTATATTTTACTTTGTATATCCACCTAGACCCTATAATACTTTGCAGCTCAGTGTTTATACAAGGTAATTATGCATGGTACGTATGATGGATTTTGATCATTTTCTTAAGTTTAATAGGATTTGAGTTTTCTAACATAGATTGAGCCCAATTTTATTTCTATCTAGGAAGATAAGAGTTTCGTAAACATCTATAGCATCAAAACATCATCATGACCATTTAGAAATATTTAATGAAGTAACTTCAAGAGAAGAAGACAACACATGTAAACCTTTCACTAGACTATATCTATACATTTCATATAAGCTTCGATAATTAATATGTCCTAACCTTTCATGTCATAGTTTTGAATTATTCAAACTTTGAGATATAAAACAAGATGCAAAAGAGAAATCATCAAAAATATATAGACCATTTCTTTGAATTCCTTCAACTATTGTACTCTCATTACTATCCTTGATATACCAAGTATCCTTCATGCATTGATTCTAGTTGTGTCCATACCTCTTTCGGATATTCGATATTACCAATGTGTAGAAGGTACTCATCATTCACATTACATAGAAAGAGCATCTTACATTCATTACAAGAATGCATTCATGTTATCTATAGTTTCTTAACAACCAAAGTGGGAGCAACCTCGATCCGAAATAATTGTCCGAGTTTCTGGCCATAAATTCTATTTTGATCCAAATGTTATAGTTGGTTTCATTTAGGATCTGGATTTTGTCAAGACAAATAGTTAGATGCGTCATTATTTTTCCTAAATTTGTAAAAAATACCCCATTATAATATACAATGTACCACAGAGGTAGATACATATTTATCAATAAAAAAAACACTTTTAATAGAATCAGATCTAAATTTTATAGATCTAAAGAAACTATTTGATCATAACTAATTCTTGTCATTACAATGCATACTAATTACCCTACTATGATCAAAATAATAAACTACAATATAAAAGGCTCTGCATTATACCCTGATTTATATAAAAAAATTCAACTATATAGAAGTGAAGAAGAGACCCCCTAAGAATGCATAACAATTTCAAATTTTTAGAAAAAATTAATGTAGACAAAGATCTGACTAACTTAAATTTGATGTCTAAATGACCGTCATAATGGCTTATTTTTTGGTCTATCATGAGAGTCATTTGACCGTCAATTTTAACAAAGTGAAAGTTTCTTCAAACTCTACAAGCTTAAATTTGACTTCTAAATGGTTGTCATATTGTCTTATTTTTGGTCTCTTGTGATGGTCATTTAACTATCAAATTTAATAAAGTCAAAACTTTTGTATATTTCTAGAATGTGAAATTCTATAATTTTTCTTTTATAATATTAGGGAGGTTATATTTTAATACATTATAATAACCTATTATAATTTATAATGTAAAAATATATACACTTTTTTTTAAAAAAGGTATATAGTTTATAGAATGTAAATAAAAACAACATATAGTTCATAAAAATTATAAACTATAGTATATTTTATTTATAGAAAAACACATAACCCTTATTAAAGGGGTTTAAAGGACATAGATTAGATTAAAAGAATTTTACCAAGTGCAAGTAGATTTATAAGAGTATAGATTAACTTGCATATTTTACAAAGGGGACAAGTAATTTCACTCGACCAATGAAATAAATTGAAATTTCTATTTTCATGAACCTTGTCTCCTCCTTTCATTTACTCTTAATTTTACCTTGCACACATTTAAAAATATAGAGAGATTGCAACATATTTTATATAATTCCTGAAAGCTAAAAATTTTAAAACTTTTATGTCGCTATAACTAAAAATAATTTAATAAATATTTGCCACATTTCACTTGGGTCACCAATAAACTAGCCCCCTTTTTTAATTATCCATTTATACTTGAGAGTTCCACATTTATACATGAGATATTATCTCATTTTATTCTCCACTCCCACTCTTATATAAAAGAAAACCTTTAAATAGGTTTATTTATATAGTTTTTATAAACTATAAGATCTAAATGAATGGGGCCGCCCCCTTACATGGATAATATAAATGGTTAGGGACACATGTTAGGTTTTATTTAATAAGTATTAAGATTTAAAAAGTAATCCCTTCATGGCCAAACAATAAACACGACCCCCTTTACTAAAAAGTAAGCATTTGGGTTTTTTTAAACATATATAAACCAAATCTAATAAAATTTATATTTTAAGCGGTTTAAACTAACCATATATATAAAATATGATTCAAACTTAGGTTTGTTTCTTTTTTAAACTATATATGCCTAGATTTATAAGTTAAGTTTAAATATGATTTAAACTTAGGCTTAGAATATGGTTGACTCTTCCCTCAATCCCATGTAATTTTAATATGGTTTAAGGCTTTTAATATATAGTTTTTTTCCAAAACTATATAAATTTTAATATGATGTTTATATAAATTATTATATAAACCTTATTCTATATATTATATATATTTTTATTTAAAAATAATAATATAGTTTTCAAATTATATAGGATATAGTTATAGATTAACTACAAACTATAGTTTTTCAAATCGAATCCTTTTAGAGGGGTCCAAAGAATACGAGTATGAATTTGCCTTCCGAAATATTTAACCTGTAAATATTTTCCTTTTCGTATGTGTTTTTCATGTAGGTAAATATTTGAAGACCCTTTCACATATGCACACATCAATCTCCAAACAAACATTAATTCCATATAATTTAAAAAATGTAAATGAAAGTAAGAATCATATCATATTACATCTCCCCCTAAAAAAATTAGGGATTTAAAATTGAAAAACCCTAAATTTTTTACCAAGAGTTTAATTACACAAATGTAGTGCCAAAATAAATTGGGGAAAAAAAAGGGACTAGATACTTTTAAATACCCTTTCGGGTTGGTTGAAAAAACCCGTACAAATTAAATAAATAAAATATAAAATATTTGATCTTAATTTATTTAATTTACCTCACTCTATTACCATGTTAGAATTTGAGAATTCTAATAAATACGGATTTAATCAATTTACATATTATATAATGTTACAATAAATATTTAAATAAACGTTACATCATAACATAAGTAAATAAAGAAATACTTACAGAAATAAATATCACAGGTGATACATTATTTATAGTGGAAAACTCCAATAGGGTAAACACCACTTTGAAAATAACCTTTTATTTCAGAGAACTTATTTTACATCCAATAAGATCACCTCCTCCTTTAAAACCCTATTTACCAAGGGTAAAACCAAATCACTTGATTTGCACACCTTTGATATATTTCCTGAATATATCAAATGAGGACCTAAAGTCCTTTTTATATAAGGTGAGGTATGTCTCATGTCCCACCTTTTCAACCTAAAATGGTTGACACATACACTTAGGTTTATAATATTTAATATTAGAAATATAATCATTTCATGATATTAAATATTTAACCTAAAGTATATACCTAGGTTAACATATTTAATAATAGAAATATAAATATTTCATATTATTAAATATTAACCTATATATTAGTGATGGACCCATATACATTAAGGGTTGGCGGACACTTGATCATTATGTTCCAACAATAACCTCGTTCCATCCAGAGCTTATGAATCGACAAGCGCCCGAATCAAAAATGTATGAGATGATGTAAGGTCCCAACCAATGGACTTTCAACTTCCCAGGATGGCACAAATACTTGGAATCATACAACAACACCAACTGCCCAACCTCAAATTTATTATTCTTGATATAAAGATCATGAAATGCCTTTTGCCTTGATTTTTGTTGTCTTCTGACTCCGTACAAGTAAGTGATCACCTTTCTTATAACTGCATCAACTTATCAATTCTTTCTTTCAATGCTTGTTCATCAGCTAACCCTCCTACGTGCGCTATACGTAGAAATGGTAACATGAATTTCACTTTGGTAAAAAATACTCCACGCTAAACACCAATTGAAATAGTGTGGCCTTCTTCAACCTTTTACGAGGTTGTCATGTATGCACATAGAATGGAAGATACCTTATCATCCCAATCATATCTTCCAACGTCACAAATCTTATTTATCGTGTGACTTAGTATTTTGTTAAATGCTTCAGCAGTTTCATTTGCTTAAGGGTGATATGGGGTATTCTTATGATGGGCCGCCATAAATTATGCTAACAGTAATCTTGATTGTTTCATCAAGAAAGTGTGTACCCCTATCACTTGTTAAACTTAAAGGAAACTATATCTGTTGATTATGTTTTCCCATAAAAATCTAGTAGTTGTCACTGTAGTGCAATCCTTTGTAGAGTGCTTTGCCTCTACCTAGCATGTCAAGTAATCAGTGCAAGTGATGATATACTGCAAACTAGTCATTTGTGTGGCTGGTGTAATTGGCCCTACAAAGTTGATTGCCCATTTTTCAAATGGTTCAACACTGGCTATTGGTTGCAAAGGAATTTCATCTCTTTTTTCGGGTTTTCCAAGGAGTTGACAATGGTCACAGGCCTTATAAAACTCAATACAATCTTTGTAGATAGTTTCCCACCACAACCCAACTAATAAAATCTTCCACGCGATAGCATTTCCTGCATAGTGTCCTCATGCGATCTCACCATGTACTTCTTCTATAATGGCTATGTGCTCGTGTTTGAATATGCATTGGTGAAAAACCTCATCATGACCTAACTTATACAGGTCTCCATTAATCAACATGTAAGGTGCAACGCATATTACTAATTTATTTCTCTCTAGGACCTTCATCCCTTCTGGTGCCACACCTATTTTTAAGAACACTGCAATATCTTCCAAGTCTAAGGGCGCGCACCACAACCTAAACAGTTGTGCATCTGGCATGGTATCCTCAATGCTTTGTGCATCCTCTCCCAAGTTGATCCTTGATAAGTGGTCAGGCCCTAAATCTCTCTTTCCTAGTTTTACGACCACTATGAACTCAAATTGTTGAAATAATAGGACCCAATGGCATATGCATCCCTACGAAACGGGTTTGTTGACTAAGTATTTCAATGTCATGTTGTTCCATGTAGAATATAAATGGTGTTGCCAACAGATCTTGCCTAAACTTATGCAACACATAGATCATAGATAATACTTCGTGCTCAATAGTTGTGTAATTCTATTCTGCTGGTGTCAAATTTCTACTTGCAAAGCACAAGGGATGATTAACAATTCCCTCACCAGGTTGTGCTAGTACTACTCCCATAGTTTTTCTTGAGGCATCAACATGCACATGGAAAGGCTTATCCCAAGAAGGAAAATGTAATATGGGTGTCGTGACAAGCCTATCCTTCAAAGTGTCAAATACCTTTGTTGCGCCTCTCCCCAATGAAAGAAATTTTTATGTTTCAACAATTCCTCTAAGGGCGTGGCAATTTTAGCATACCCCTTGATGACCTTCCTGTAATACCCCATATGTCCAAGGAATCCATGCACTATGCTTTGACTAGTAGGTTCCCCTAATCCTACAATAACTACAACTTTAGCGGGATCTACTAGCAAACCTTCTTTGCATATAATGTGTCCTTGCGGGGGTCCCAAAGGGAGTAGAAAAGACACATTTCTTGACCGAGTGTGCCTTAAGTTTTCATAATGGTCCGTTACTAGTCCATACACAGTCTAGTCATCCAAGTAAACTTGAAGAAACTTATGGATGAAGTCTTGAAATACTTGTACCACAATGCACGAGAACACAATAGGTGCATTATTTAATCCCAAAGTGGTGAAAGTTTTCTTTCTCGGTATTCCTTTGAAATCCCGACTGGTGGTACCACGAGAACCCATCTCGTGAAAGAGTAGACTTTGTACCTAGCTACCCCTCCAAAGTTTCTTGATAAAGGGGGTTGGAAAAGGATCGATGACACATCGCATTGAGATCCCTGTAGTCAACATATATTCTTATCCTACCATCCTTCTTGATAATCGATAACCATTGGGATTATCCATTTTGATTTCTCAACTACTTCATTGATATCAGATGCTATCATCTTGTTTATTTCTTCCTTAACCCGTATGCGCAAATTTGGATTCATCCGATAAGGCCTCTTCCGGATCGGGTGCCCACCTTCCTTCAACTTGATCTTCATCTCTCCTAAGGAATGGTGAATGCCTTTGATTTCATGGTAACCGCAAGGAAACAAATCCTAGAACTCACGCAATATATCAATGACCTTTGAAACTTCTTTTTCCGACCAATAGTCTCTGGAAATAACTTCCTTAGGTTTTGTCTCCATTCCAATGTTAAGATTATTTATTTTCAAGGGCTCATGATAGGCATGTGCTCACTCATCAAGTGTTTCTATGACTTCACATGTACCTTCCGAATGGTTAACATCCAAATTCTCCATCTCTTCTCCATCTATCACATAGACCTTTTTTCCTTTTACTTTTTCAATTCATGCACACTCGAGCTATATTTCCTCTTATTATTCTTCATTGAGGTGCATCTCTAACTAAGGCTCACCTAGTAGCTCTAATAGCCTATCTTCTACCATAGCACTATCTCCCATTGTAAGGCACTTGATTACTTGCAACACCTTATCCACCGATGGCTTGGTACTCCTATACTCGAAATCTTGAATGAGATCGGTTGTTAACTCCGCCAATTACCTTTTAACGACGCATCTCGAATGAATATAACATGCGCACACACAACCTTGTAAGGTGGAATATAACTTATGCACCCATAACGAGGGCAAGAAGTAACACTTATGTGCTTCCCATCAGTGCCTTCGCACACACTTGGATATGAAATGAAGTGGCCTCTTTACCATGGTAATCTTGTATGGTTGTGGGTGCGTTGCTCCTGGAGAACCTTATAGAAAAGGTGATCCTCACCTCATGCCACTCCAAGAGGTTCTCCTGATGTGTATCCCACTAGCGCGGTGTAGTATCGAGTAGGTTATAACTGAGCATTCCTCTTCTCTCGTCATCATTTTTCCAACCGAGATTCTATTTCCTATAAGAAAATTTCGGGATATGCCCCCTCCGAGTAACTTGGCAACTTATTTCATCCTAGGTGCTTGATTGAGTGTGCCTTTGTCAACCATTTTTACAGGTCCTCTTAACTATCAACCAATTAACTCATAAGTCCCATACACCCAATTATCACATGCCACAATAGTGGTATCACTCACGGACTGAGCATCTTCAAACTGGATAACTCCCTCAGTGTGGTGACTTATGTCAGGATATCTAATGGAGTGCACATAGATTCTATTAAGGACTTCTCCTAATGGCTCCATGTAGGGCACTAATTTTACTGTCTATCAAAGGGATGATCACCCTTTCTTACTTGTTCTCAAAAGTGATATACCATTTGTTAAAATACGAGTTAAAATTTTCTTATAACACCATGGGCACCCAAACAATGCTAGAATTTTTTACGCCTCGGTGAGTGCCAAGACTTCAAGTATCCAAAGTGAACTTGGCCCCTTGAATGGTGATAACTACATCCTTTAGGACTCTAATGGGCATTTCCTTAATTTTGTTTTCCATGTACAACACATTCGAAGATGGATGCAATGCGGGCCTTCCCATTTGATGCTAGGCATCTAAGGTAAGAACATTGACCTCTGCTCCTATGTCAATGTGAATATTTCTCAAAAGCTACTCATCAACAACTTCATTCAATGTAATCTCCTTATCATAGTTGAGGCTGTGATGGGGAAGGTTTTCATGCAAAACCTACCCTTCGCGCTCTACTCGATGTGTGGTACCTTCTCCGTAACCATTCTCCTAACAAGGGAATTATATTCTCTTGTCTTAACATTTTACTCACTTCTTAGGCTTCATCCAGGTCCTTGCAGAGCCTCAACATTCTTCCTTTGCTCTAACTACTTTGATTGCTCATTCGGACATTGGATCTCCCCTTGTAAACTATGAATCACGTCCATAGTCTCTCGATACACTTCTTTCTCGATGAGAAGGGTCCATATACTTTCCATGTACTACTTCCTCTCTTAAAACTAGTGTCTCGTTGTCTTAGTATATCCTCGCACACATGCAGCCTCTGCTCAAGTCGTCACCAACATAGGTTCTAGTCCCGACTCACACACCACTTTTGGCATCCATTATGAATCAGCCTTCTTGATGCTTACCATTCCAAAGCACCCTTATCTTTACGGTGCTTCTAGTACATATTCTTGTAAATTTTTAGACACTCTTCATACTTGTGTTTCTTTCCACACCATGAACATTGTAATGTGATTAGGACACTCACGTTTTTAATGCTCGTAGATCCAAAATTCTAACACATTCCTCGAGGGAACTCACCGTGTCCTCCACCATGGTTCCTGCGTTCATGAAATCCTCCGTGAAAACCTCTTCCATGCATTCCTCCATCTGCGTGCCCTTCATAACGTCGGTCATCATCCATTGAAATGCTTACAAGGCTAGTTTGGCACACACCCAAATCAATAACATCATGGATTTGATCAATACGTCTATAATCCTTGGTATCATGGGTCGTAGAGGTACAAATCTTGCAATAGTAAGAAATATTCTTGCAGATTGCACGCTGGAGTAGAGGATATCTACTAGCATCATGATCCCCTTGGCAGATCTCATAGTCTACCGCCATAGCGCATACCGTCTTCCAAGGGAAATTATCCTTTGCATGTCCCTCTATTTCATAGTTTGTATACCAAATCCCACTATGAACCTCATGCGCTGAGTTTGCACAAAAATTCTCCAATTGCTTAGCCATTATAGAAATTTGAGCCTCCAGAAAAGGGCTAACACCAGTGTCAACGCTCCCACCAAACTCGGCGCGCAGGGCCGATTCCAATGCCTCGTGTGGGTCTATGAAAGTCTTGTGTAATAGAGCCCTTCTAAATGGTGTTATCAATCCTCTAAAAAACCATTGAGCATGTTGAGAAGGATGAATTTTATAAGATACTTTTAACAAGAAATTATTGAAACGTGTGTCATACTCCTGCACACTCTCACCATTCCCTATTGGATCTCCTTAAGAGCGCGATGCTCTTCTACTTAAACTTTGGGATATGGAACTCTATTAAGAAGATGTTCTTCAACGCGGTGTAGTCTACCACCATCTGATGGGGGTCATACTTCCTATACCAACTATGTGCACACCCTTGTAACATTATTGCAAACTAACATGCATTTCACTTTGGGGTAGTGATCCCTTTTGCGCTCCATAGTAACACACACTTATGCACATGATCTGCAGCATCTTCAATACCCCTATAGTCTGGTAAGTACAAAGACATCTCAAAAAACACTTGGGAGGTGGTTGGGTTCCTTTTCCTCCCAATCCAGAGCCTTGGTTTCCTCCGGTGTTTCCTCCTCCACCAGATCCACCTCCTGTAGTCAAAAAGGACCGAAGTGGTCGCGCCTAGTGTTCCCAGCATCCCTCTAAACTACACATTGATGGTTTATGATCTTGTTCCACTACCAATGCCACTCCTTGACACATTACCCAATCCTTTCATACTTGTACCTTGTCCAAAGATTCGTCCAAATACAAGAATGGCTTGCGTAGTCATGGATGTTCCAAACAATAAATTATATCTCCCGGGTGCTAATCGATTACTCCCATCGATACCAAATGGGTTAACAATACTTCTCCCTTGATCCTGGAAAACCAAGAGCCAATGTTTAGTTGCTAGGTGGGTTCAGATGTGGGCCAACAACTCTTCTTTCTCCATGCGAAGAACTTTCATCGAAGTTGAAGGGGCCTCTCTACAAGGCTTGCCAAGATGGGGTAGCACAAACTACTCTGGCTCCACATCCTCTACGTGAACCTCAACTACTTCTTGCAACTTCTACCTCCATAGATCCATCACACTTGCAACCTCATGTTGTCTAGTCATATCACTTTCACGAGCTTTGCTATACTTGAGTCATCTCTCCTCCCTTTCCTCTTCACCTTGCAATGTCTACCATTTTCCTCCACCCTAGCTTCCTCTCCCAGTGCTCAGAGAAGCTTAGATGACCATGGGAAATGCTTCTAAACTCAAGGTAATGACCAAGATATTCATAGCCAAAGGAATAACATGCAAAAATGATCCTCTAGGTTCCCTCAGAAACTCAAACTCAACAACTTATGGGAAATAATACGTAGAAATGGCATATTCAAGAGTATAACTGGTCAACACTCTCTTCCACTAGTGATCAACAACACACCTCCAAGTCATATTTGCATCATGCAGCCTCTGATAGTCATCTTAGGTCCATACACGTGATCTATAGTACCAGCTCGATCTAGATATGTATGTTGAAAGACATTCATATATCTCTACTAGGAAGCAAAGAAAAAAATGTCTCCTACAATGCATGATATAGATTCTCTTTTACCCATCTACGTGCATAAAATGTAGGTCCAATGCTGAATATTTGAGTGAACTCCTCCTCCATGGTCTTGAACCATGCTTCAACACTTTCTAAGGTCGGGCGCTTTGTCATCACACATCATTGGGACAAGGATGCATGCTATTTCTCATAACAACTTACAAAATAGGTCCCGAAACGGAACCAAGATGTAGTCATATTTTATACCTTTAGAACAATAGTCTAATCCCATGCACATCGGCCTATCACCCAACGGGCACCGAGTGTTCACTCCGAGGCACGCGGCTGGGCACCGAGTCTCTCCTTTATGCGAGTCTTAGGAGAACGCATCATCTTATAACAAATATTTAAATGGAAATGAGCAGAAAGAACCATGTCATATCCTAGAATGAGTTATCTTATTGCATTCGAGGAAAAGAGAAATAACAAGCAACATAAGGAAATATCTCATAGAGAAAGGAAATACATTACTATATTTCCAAACACAGATGATTTATAAGAGAGAAATGTATTCATATTAAGAGATTCAATAATCACATTAAAATCCATTGGGTTCATAACATACCCACATATAATAATGCAAATCCAAGTCATGCATCAGAACTATACCATGTTCATCACATTACAAGGACAAATGTAGACCCATTCCCTTAAATGTGCCATCATTCCTATATGCTCCTATTCCCAACCCATATAATCCTCCATTCATTTTTGTAAAGTGTGCCTCTCTTTAACTATATCCCTTTCTTATATTGGGTGCTTGTATTAATAACCTTAGTACCCATCGTCATGCCTTTTAGAAGTTATAGATCGGTCACCAAGTGTTGAAGTGGTCCTCCATGGGAGCATGCCTCCTCAAATCTGAGCTCTACACTCTTTGCAATGATGTCTTATAGAACCTTATTTCACATGCCCGGAACATTCCCTCTTTGATCCGTAGATGCGAGGATGGCACCTTATCCACAAGGGTCATACTTTTCTCATGTGTTTCCTAGGATGCCGAATGTGGCTAAGTACAAAACTTGTTTTTCCTTGCATGCGAGTGCTATGTTTTCTAAAAACCCTTCCCTCCATGCCTTCAACCCACTCACCCTTCTTCAAATGGGTCCTACGTGCCCCTGAGACCTTCTTGTACTTAGCTGATATTTTGGGGCCCAACAATAAGTGCACATAGGGTATTCTCATCATAAAGAGGGTGTATGTGGGGTTAGGTGAGTCTATAACATTTTCTAACCACCTAGGTTGTCACTTAAGTGATGCAATTTCCTTTCTTGTTTGGTGGCACACTTTTGTGTCCCACATATCCCTTTGACTTTTGTCAAAGGGAAAAAGTTACACAATGGGTCTCTAAGTGCATATTTTCCAAAAATAGATGTTTTCCTTCATCGGACACTTTCGCCTAAAATAGCTACGAGTCCATTTTCTTTCCACTAGAGCTAGGAGTGGACTTATAAGGGAAAAAATTATATGATTTTGAATCCAAAATGAATGACAAAAAAGTTACCACCATTTTTGAATCCAGTTATCCCCGCAATGTTCCATTTTGTCCCTTTTTCAATTCTTCCTAAGCTTATGCATCGTTGAAATAAAATGCCACCAAATTTCATGATGATCAAAAGAAAAACAAAAACCTTGGATTTGAAGGGTGTCTCACATATGTCACATTGGAATTTTAATCAACTTCTAAATCTCCTTAGAACTCACATAATTTTCAGTTGAATATTCACTAGGATTGAAAATCTTTATCGCACTTCTGACCAATATATGTAAATATGATCCTAAGAATCCCTTGAAACCTTTTTAAAAATGAACTAGAAACTCTTATATTACCAATTAGTATATTATTTCTTTCCAATTCTTCATGAGGCTCTTGATATATCAATAACAAGCAAGTAGCATTTTCACTTGCTTTCATTTTGTTATGCTTTATGCTAAAAATATCCTGGTATTACATAAATTATTCTTGAACCTTATTTTTCTTCCATAAATCTCCTAAATCACTTCAGTGCATCTTTTAGCTCCTCTACATAACACCCGGTTGGGTTTTTCCTAAACAATAATCTTATGAGGGAATGTCTACCAAGTGTGAAAAAATCCACGAAAATAGGCCTCTTTAGGTATTTGAGAGAAATTCCTTCTAAATGAATCCATGAATCACCTCCCTACACATGAAACACACTTGAAAATAAAATTAGAACATTCCTCTTGGCCATTATGAGGGTAACATAGTAACTAAGTTGGCTGGAGGACATGTTTACATTGATCGGGAGAAGGATTTTCAAATGAGGTTATCATGTATTTTTTTGAATTTTTCATGTAAAAATTTATCATGAAAACATAGTGCTTTATTTTTAGAACTATAATTATAAAATTCCTTGACACAAAACTATACACTTCTTCTAAAACTATCTTTGTGCGGTCTTGGACTTTGATTCAATATCTACAACTTCCTAGATAGATGGTCACCACTGGGACTATATGTTGTTATCAAGCCCTAATTTATGATCATGTTGTGAAGCTGTTTGAATAGCTTGAATGAGGTCTCAAACCCTAACCATGGGTGGGAGACCCTGTGAAATAAGCATTTGTTCGGTTGTGGGCACCCTTCTGCACCGCCGATGTTCGTACCACTCTAAAGAGGCCTCAAACCACACATCATTCTCCACCTATCATGTGATATCTATATGAATGCAACTATGATTTGGGAACTCTCTTTGAAAATGCTATATTTAAGTTGGATCTTGCTAAAATACTTGGAGAAGGGATAATTGAGTGCTTATAGGCAAGATATGATGACTCCTTGACTTGATAAGAAGTTGGTCATGCCCATGACTTCACAACCCAAAATTGCCATCCAAATAGCTCATAAAATTTTGGGATTTTTAAAAATATTAGTTAAGTACTAAATGATTAAACCATTATTATACTAAACCAATTAGTTTTACTAAGGATGTACTTGAAATCGTTAAAGTAATATGGTCTAGTTAATTTTATTACAACCTCCCCATCAAGAGGGTATATAAAACACCATCATATTATATTGCACAATTAGATTTAGTCTAATTAGGGATGACTAAAACTAAACCAAGTGTTACTTGTGCTAATTAAGGTGAATTTAACTTAACTACACTTATTCCAAATAGATAAAATTAGTTGTTGAGTGTGACCATAACCGTAGTATTATTTTCAAAATTTAAGGTTGTTATTTGCATTGCTTAAAGTTAATAAGATTTTCCCCACCAAGACGTCCAATTCAACAAGGTAAGAAATTTTATTTTACAAAGGGTTAAACAAGTCAAATTCAGCATGGGACCCATTTGGCCCCATCCAAATGGGTCCATGCCGATTACACTCATTTAACAAATAAGGATTTTATAAAACCCTAGTTATCACATAGTCACATATGATAAATAAATGCTAAAGCTCATATTTAATGTAAGTAGTAGGTTCAAGAAATATGAAACCATATGTGCGAGAGAGAGAGAGAGAGAGAGAGAGAGAGAGAGATTACGAGACTTATTTGATTTTGCAATTGATCCGAAAGTGTTATGGACTAGAAAACCGATGAATAGGAGGAAGATGTTATCACAATCAAAAAAAAATTTGTAACTTCTGGATGAGCTTGGGTGGGAGTGGGCACCTATGTGCTAGAGTACCTTTGTAGGTGTTTGTGATTAGTGACTACAAATGATCTCAGAAATTGATTCTTCTTGTGTCGCAAGGTGGTCTCTAACCTTCGTCATCTTTGGTCACTTGTATGTCATTGAATGATTACAGAGTTCACCTATAACCCGTAAACTAAATGATATCTGTAAAATCCCATAACACATCAAATCCTATAAACAAAAGATGGAAATAAGGAGTCGACCGACCCCAATGGTTACCCGATAGAGTGAACTTACAACTAAGCACCGCACTACATCTCGAGTCCATGTAGTTCTGTGTGTGTGTGTGTGTGTGTGTGTGTGTAGAAATTGTGCCCTAAGAAGCTCTTATGAAAGATGTACTTGATATCAAACCATAACTAGATGTAGTAATGTAGATAGATGTGTGGATGGAAAAAATAAATTCCCCTCGTATACATGTATGTAGAAAATGCAGTTCCTTTTCCCTTGAGTGAGTTCTATATGGATGTTTTGATAATCTTAGAATACAACCTTAGGTGATGATATTAGATGCTTAGGGCTTGGTCCTTTATTTTGGACACATAGTTTTGTATTTGTATGATTACCTTAATTGAATTTCATAAATTGACAACCAACATACTTTTCGACCCATAAGAAAACAAGATGCCCAAAAGATAAAAAAGGCCCAAAAGAGGTGAGTAAGATACAAATAGGTCGAGGGCACCTAGAGGGGATGAGGGCACTTGGGCGTTGGTGTCTAGAGTCAAGAAATATAAGCAAGTGAAATGACCGACCAGAAGTAGGGTGTATAAGGCCAAATAGAAAATAAGAAACATTGAAAAAGGCCAAACTCAATAGTCAATTACTAGTTTTCTCACTTAGGAATCATATGAATAGTAGTATGTGTTTAGGACCTAAAAATGTACCCAAGTGCATGATTTTATGTCTATATTTGCCCCCATTTTATGTTGTTGAGTGAATACTTGATAACATAAAGTAGATAAGAGATGTGTACTTGATAACCATGTAGATAAATGTCGAAAGCATGATGAAGAGACAAGTGAAAGCGTGGAGTGATAAAAATGAAGAATGCAAGCTAAGCTTGATGTGGGGCTTCTCCTTGTTGTGTATTAAGGATGTACCTACAAAATAAGAGTGAAAGAGTAGTAAAATTCATGTGTTATGAAAATTCTATAAAAAAATGTGAAAGTATGTAAAAATGCAAATAAGTAGTAAAAAGGAACATGTACACCTGATCCGTGACGAGTGAAAAGGATATAAAGTGTCCTAAGTTGCTGTAGAAGAGTTATTTTTTTGGGTGATCTCATGCCAAGAGCGATTTTTTTGGGAGATCTCATATAAAGTGTTATTTTGGGCGATCTCACGCCACAACATAAGATTTTTGGGGAGAAAGGTCTAGTGTTATTCTCCATCATTGAATCCTTCCCAAATTTATACACAAGTGTAGATGGTGTGATCCTAATTTGTTTCGTGTTCGATCTAAAGAATAAAGAAGATAAAATGCATTCTAATTGCTAGAGGAATTTTCTTATACTATGAAGACTGATATGTAAACTACGGAAATCCATGTCAATATGAGAAAGTAACTATAACTACCTCTTAGTCATAGGTACCCAAGAAAGGTCGTAAGCTCCCAGTGTGCTAGTGTCTATATGTCGGGTGCTAGCATATGTGCTATACCGAGGACCCAAGTTATATTTAGGCCATTTTTTTACTATAAATTTTTTTGTTCTGTAATGTGTAGGCATATATCAAGCTCTGAGCTGCTATATGAGGTGACTGATTCACCCAATGTATGCCCCCCTCACTTGGGATGCATGTGACATCGCTAAGAGGATGTCTCCCAAAGGAGAGGAATGGATGATGATCTAAAATTATATCCATGTACGGAGAGGGAATTTGTGCATGGTAGAAACCAAGGCACATGCAAACAATATGGCTTAAAACATGCGTGAGTAGAAAAAGTTACAAGCATATAATAGAAGATAGTTTAAACAAAGTAGACTGAAAAGAGCAGGTTTCATACATGGGACATCACTCACAATGTCACAATACAAGCAGGCTTGAAGAGGCCAAAATCATACAAACAATGATCAAACAAGAAACATCGCAAAACCCGTAAATAATGACATATAATGGAAGGCAATGGAAAATAGTTGAAATTAAAGTATCAGATAACCATGGTGGAAAATAGTTCCTGTAAAAAAATGATGCACATAAAGCACCCATTATCATGTTAGAAAGATAAAAATTATGTCCAAATGTGTATGTATTGATATAGTAGTGTTCTAGTAAGAATATGAAGTACTATAAAACACAACAATAACACTTGTAGTGTGTAAGAAAGTAGATGGCCCTAGGAGCCTCGGTGAGATTTGTAAGAGGTACATGCCAAGCATCTATGCGCATGTAAAGAGCTATATGAAATCTGCATTCAAAAATAAATACCAAGTAAATGTGCATGCGTAAATGGAAAATATAATGACATACTATATATCCGGCTAACATAGTAAGCAAAGTGTAACATGTGAGTATAAGAAAACAAGAGTAAACACAACAAAGATATGCAACATGATGTGAATGAGTGAGGTGGAATGATATGAAATATGAATGTGATAGGAGAAGCGTGTCCCACGGGTGAATGTGGATGAGTATGAAATGAGGTTTAGTTATAAAATACCCCTCGACAGTCAAAAATGAACCATAAAATAAGAGTGCGTCATTGGGGAATGGTTTGATAGTTTGTGCTTAGAAAGATATGATCATGAAGAACAAAGCATGAAGAGGAATGTGGTGAGGTTCATTTCAAATTTAGATCCTCAACACTTGAGTATGAACCATGAAATTATAGTGTGTCATAGGGTAATGAGGATACAAGTTGTGTATCAAGTTGTGTAAGATGCATGAGAAAGACTAAATGTGAAGCACAGAGCGTAATAGTAGAAATATGAGACACCTGATAATGATTAAAGGGGGGGGAGTAAGAATTATTCACCCAAGTGTATGATGATGAGTATGCTATCTGAAAAATTTAAGGGAAAGGGTCATCCACCTGATTCTTGCAGAGATAAAGGCTTGTGAGCATGCTCGTGAATCGGTGATTTATGAGACAAATGATGTATCAGTGAATGATACTTATGAGGTGATGAGAACCTATGTGAAGGAGACCGAGGAGGTGATGTGCACCTATATGAAGGATACCATGAAGGTGAGGTGCACCTATGTGAAGCATTTGTTTGAGTGGTGGACCTAGGCTGATGAGATTGATTAGTTGACCAATGGGACCGAGTAGATAGTGTACAAATAGAAGAGATAGAAGCATATTGTGACTTAGATTTGAGAGGTCCAAAGGACCTAGATTCTCTAGTGAGTGTAATGACAACTTCAAGAGGATGTCGCGGCCATGGTGTGTATGGCGAAACACCTTTGATGGTTATAACTTGCTTATAGTGAATGAAATTTAGACAGAAGTGATTCGTGGAAATGATAGCTTGAGTGGCATAGAACTAAGGAAGACAAAAGAACATGTCACATCCTTTTATTGAAGGTGCCGCAATGAATGACACAAGCATTATAAGATGTTCAAATATAACTGAAAGGTTGACATAACCATAAGATTTAGGAATTTGATATGAAATATGAGATAATGGATAGTTAATAGAAAAAATAAGTACAATCTAGAACAAGACCATATAATTTAATGGATCGATCATTATATAACTGATAGTATGAGGTCAATAGAAGTCTTGATATGCAATGTATCATATGAGAATATAGCATGATAATCGTGATAAGAAAATGTAATGAATGGTGGATATGCATCAACATTAGAAACTAGAAAATCAAGAGCCCTCGATGAAGGAAGAGGCACTGCATGATATGTATGATTGAAATAAGAGTCAAAAAAATTATTTTCATACTTTAGGGATAGGATCTTTAAAGTTTTTGAGATTTTTATTTTCATTGACTGGTGTAGATGCCAAAGGCTCAAGGAGCTCGATTTTATTGTTTTCTAGTAGATCTTGAATGAGATTCCTGAGTTTAAAACATAAATTATTAGAATGTCTAATGCATTTATGATAGTCACACCTAAAATTTTTATTATAATTTTGGCCCTTAGGGTGAGAGGGATACATATTAAGTGGAGGAGGAAGAGCAATAATATTTCTCGAATAAGTTGTGGCAATAGGATATGTATATCAAAAGTTAATTTTGTGAATTTATACTTTGGAGGCTTCCATTGAATGTTTTCAAGAGTAGAGACAAGGTTGATAATAGCTTTTCTTCACTAGTTTTAGTAGATGGCTTGAAATTTTATTTTATTTGAAACCGATTAGAAGATGAAGCCTGATCATGATATTTAAGCTTTCCCATAGATAATAGTTTTCTTTCATGTAACTTAAGAGTATGGCATAGCTGATAAAATGAAGGAGATGTCTTAAAGATGACACTCTCTTATAATGGAGACAAAATACTTTGGACAAAAATATCTTATAATTCAGAGTCCACAAGTACATTAGACATCTTAGATAAGTTGTTCTTATATCATAATACATAATCCATTAGATGCTCATTAGATCCTTGTTTGATTTTTGCTAGTTGAACATAAGATATTTTATAACCAATATTGATTGAAAAATGAGCGAGAAAAGCATTTCCAAATACATAAATGATGTTACCAAATGAATAGGTAGATCATAGAACCAATGCATTTCATAATATTGGAGGCTTCTAGGAAAGATATTTGCTAGTAAAGTATGATCATCCACATAATCAAGACATGCCACATGAAAAGATCAAATATGCTTTTGAGGGTCACCATGGCCATTGAAGGTAGGAAGCTTAGGAGTGATGAAGTTTGGAGGAAGTACATAAGTGGAAATGGCAGGGTGCAAAAGGAGTATGAAGGAGTAAAGTGGAATCAAGATATGGAGATGCACGAGAAGTAGTTTTATGAAGTTGATGGATTTAAACTTTGAGATCCCGATAGATAAAGGCTAGGTCTTGATTTCCAAAGTGGAAAAGGCTTCCAAAACATGTGATAAATAAGAGGCAAGAGTGAAGTGGTTGCTAGGGGTAGGAATAAATACATGAATAGTAGTAGTAGGTGGAAGGGCTGGAGTATGGTGTTTTGTAGCAATTAGCATAGAAGTGGGAATAGATGTAGGAAAATTAAGCTTTAAAATATTGGTGGCCTCCTTGCGAGAAGCCAATAAGAGTAGATCTAGATCTTGGGGATGTTCAGCAAGATTATCATTGAGCTCTTGAAGGTGGGATTTAGTAAATGGTCCATTAGATTAAACCATGATAAAAGATGGAAAAATACCTAGAATCAAGGTTGGGTTCAAACGATGGGTTCACAAAATGATTTAAAAAATAAGGAATTTGTAAAACCCTAAATATTGCAGAGTCACATATGATAAATAAATGCTAAAGAATAGATTTGATGTAAGTATTAAGAGTTAAAAAAATACAAAATCCTATGTGCAAGAGAGAGATTAGAAGACTTAACTGATTTCCCAATTGATCCTGAAGTGTTCTGGACTGGAAAATTGATGAAAAGGAGGAGGAGAATGTCTCAATCAAACACATAAAATTCTGCAACTACCGAATGAGCCTTGACTAGGGTGCCTGGACTAGGGCGAGGGAACTTAGGCACTAGAGACCTCTTTTAGGCACTTATGACTATGCAAGATCTTGGAAACCGATTCTTCTTGTGTTGTAAGGTGGTTTCTAACCTTCATTGTTAGTCACATGTATGTCATTGAATGATCACAGAGTTTGTTTGTAATATGCAAAACAAATGATATCCTACAAAACCCCAAAACACATCAAGTCCTAAAAATAAAATATGAAAATGGGGATTTGGACTGAACCCAATGGTCACCCAAAAAAGAGAACTTATAACTAAGCACTACACTACATCTCATACTCCATGTAGTTCTAGTGCATGCGTGTAGAAATCGTGCCCTAGGAAGCTCTTGTGCAAGATGCACTTGATAACAAGCAATGGTGAGATGAAATAATGTAGATAGATGTGTGGATGAAAGAATGAAATTCCCTCCTATTCATGTATGCAATAAGTTCAGTCCCTTGTCCCTTGAGTGAGTATAAGATGGATGCCTTGATGATCTTAGAATGCAACCTTAGGTGATGATAGAATATGCTTAGAGCTTGGTCCTTTATTTTAGTCATATAGTTTTGTATTTGTATGATTCCCTTGGTTGAATTTTTAATTAACAACTAAAAGACTGAACCATAAGAAAACAAGATTCCCATAAGATAAAAGAGGCCCAAAAGAAGTGAGTTATATATAAAGAGGTCGGGGGATCTTAGAGGGGACAAGGGTGCTTGGGCATTGGCATCCTATCCAGGCACCGGTATCTAGAGTCAATAAATATTAAAAAGTGAAATACCGACCGGGGAAGTATGGCATAGAAGGCCAAATAGAAAATATGAAACGCTCAAAAGGTCAAATATAATAGTCAATTAATAGTTTTCTTGCTTAGGAATCATATGAATAGTAGTATGTGATTAGGACCTAGAAATGTACCCAAGTGCATGATTTTGTGTTTACATACACCCATAACTAATTAAAACCTAATTTTAATTACCCAATTATTATTCACCCAAAATCCAAAAGGGAGCCACTTTGACAACCAAAATTCAACTAAGTTGCCTTAATTGGGCAAGTGGAAAATCCTAGGTTGATTGAGAGCCTTTAGATCAAAGGGATCTCCACCATTGATCCTAGATCCTTTTGAAAAACACAATTTCTCTTTTAAACTATATAATACATTTCGGTTATGATATTTTCCCTCACGAATTCTCCTTGTTTTTGGTTGTTTATTTTTCCTCCTATTTTTTAATTCTAAAATACCCTTATTAGGGTTTATTAAGGAGGAAAGTGTGTGTGTGTGTGTGTGTATATATATATATATATATATATATATATTATATAAGATAGTGAAACAATTTTTACCATAGCTATGAACCATAGGGTTAATGGGACCCCAACCTACAATACACAAAATATGATAGCGTTAAGAAACATCTAGTAAAAAAATAGTACCCGGGGACATGGTACTTAAAACATAGAAAGGCCAAACGAAATCTAGAGAATCAAGGCCACAAAAAGTAAAAAAATGAGAGAAGGTGCGAGAAAAGGAAGTCAATCAAATATTACATGAACTACTCTTGTTTCACTTAAGAATGTTACATAGTCTTGCGTCCTCAAAAGCAGTCGAGGAGCCGAGTGTCTCCACTTTTTGAGGATTATAAAGGACAAACCAATAGAATCCTTGAGCCACCATTCACTTAGGAGGAGGAGAGACGGGGGCCGTGAGAATAGTTAAATTCAGAGAGGGAAACTTGAAGAAAAATGCCCCGTGTGAGTAGCGAGATAAAGTGGGACGGATTCCACAAAATGAAAAAGAATACATTTTTCTCCAAATATTTACATATTTTATGGTCCACCCAATGGGCGATGGAGAAGGGCCGAATGCAAAAATAGAGGGGGAAGAAAAGCATCTTCCTATTTCCTCAATGAGGGTAGATGAAATGAGTTGCAACCTTCACTGTAATATCTTTGTCGGTGCACATTAGGAGCTAATTGAACACGAAAATGCCATCAATCTTAGAATTGACATGATCTCGCTCAAAGCTCTAAAGATAATTGACACCTAACACTTTCTATATCCCATTATAAACTAGATCTCGAGCCAATATAAAAGACATGGTGAAATCGAGTTGAAGACACCAAGGAAAAGAATGCTATTTTGGGATTCTCCCCATGTAGAGGAATGAGAAGGAAAAAGGTAGTCACCATAAAGGAAGAGAAGGATGGCACCGAGAAAGGAAAGGAGATGGCACAAATGAAAGTGGTTGGGAACCCACCCAAAATTAATAACACCTTGGCACATATGAGGGGAAGCCTTTAGGATCATGACGATTGGTGACATCTAGAGACTCCCATACCTTAGCATGATTTAGAATGATAGCCTCCTCATTTTCTATAACCCCATAATTGGTGAGGATGTGCGTGGCTTGGTTGTTCTCACGAGAAACATGGCGAATGGACAAATCCTTAAAGAAATAGAGTCAACCATTAATATGATTAACAAAGATATTAAGAGACGAAGCTAAAACTTTTCCCTTGTAAATGGTAAGAACTATTGTTTGAGAATCCCCTTCAATACAGAGTTTGTAGTAACCACAATCCATGGAAATTTTAATGCCATGCGAGAAGAGCCCGAGCTTTAACTGCATTACTAGAACCATGGGGAGCTGGAAAGAACCAACTTTGATAAGAAAACCCCCTCATAATGAAGAATACACCCCTCCTCCGAAATATTGGGATTCCCTTTGTATGAGTGAGGAAAGTGTATATTTAAATATATACATGCATATATCCATAAATTTATATATAAATTTGTGTGTGTATATATTTATTTATGACTATAATGTGTAGACATAGATACAAGTTTAAATGAAGGTCAGTGAGATAAAGGAGGCCAAAAGTGTGGTTTGATAGGGTTAAGAGGATTCTTAGGCCATGATACAGTGTTACGAGGGCGTGGAGCCACATATTTTTGGCGAGTTCTTAAGGTAGGGTTGTTCCTAGGCTACATCGGGAATGTATTGTATTAACTATGTTAGGGTTATTATGGAGGGGTCGCAGCCAAGTTGTGGCCCCTATTTTCGACATATATTTATATAATCTACTATGATTTTGTTTTATATAAAAATCAAACTCTTGTTACACACACACATTTTATAATACAAACCCAAATTATTTTAATTTACAAATAGAAATATTTTATAAGCTCATTTGTTTTAAAAGTAATTTCATATATTTAAATCTCATTTACACACACACACACACACACACACACACACACACACACACACACACACACACACACACACACACACACACACACACACACAAATAAGCTTATATGGAGATAGCTATTTATTTAAAATAAAACTTTTAAATCCTATCTTGATTAAGATAAATATATTTTCTAGAAATCCAAAGAGTGATTGGGCAATGGATAAATTAAAATCCTATATTTTCTTTTGCTAACAATAAAGTAATGAATCAACTTAGATATTTATAAACACAAATCAACTTCCTTTGAAAACCATTGTAATTCAACAATTTATCCATTTTCTTTCTTCTTGAAAATTTTAACATTTCATACTCAAATAGAATTAATGGAAATATTTACAAGTTCATCAAAGAAATTTTCCAACACCAATTTTAAATTGTAATCTATAGTTCAAAACATATTCTAATAAGCCCTATAAACTCAACCAAAATTCATGTTTAGTTTTAATCATCAAAAACAACATTTATTTTGTAAAACAACAAGAATTTGGAGAATTTATATTTACATAAGTTTCTTCATTCCAATAGTTCAATATTTGTACATTTTATTCAATTCTATATTAAAGCGAGAATGATACAAATCTAGAATAACTTTCCTCATTCAAAAGCAAGTTTTACAAATGTTGTTTCAATATGATTTATGAAAATAATTACACTAATTGAGCTCTTTCCTTCATTTAAAATAAGGATAAAAATAAATTTTAAAATTTAAGAGAAAAATCCTCCCAAAAAAAAAAAAGTGGGAACAAAATGGAAAATATTTCATTAATTCCATAATCATAAAACAAGAATTCAAGCTCCCAAAACCATTTAAACTCCAAGCTCAATCTCCAACTAAGAATGCATCCAAGCCACAAGAGGATACTTTTTTGACCCCCAAACCAAATGACATCATTACATGCCATATCTAATAAAGGAGAGCATGATAGCCTCCTCATAAGCCCATGGGAGAGAGGAGAAACAAACATCTAAGTGAGAATGTATAGGGTAAGGGAATATCTAACACCAACAAAAAAGAAACTAAAGAAGTTTGGAAAACAACTCACAACAAACAAGAAGATATATGATTCTACCAATATGGGGAAGAGAGGAAAAAAATACCAATAACAACAAATCCAAACAAGTACCCAAATGTGTCCAAAATTTTTCCAAGAATCTGAAATAGCCTCCAACGTCCCATATCCCGCCAATTCCTTATATCTCCTTGCCTCCTCCTTGCTAAGGATTTTCAAACCTTGGAGGTTTCCTTATTAAGGATGGGAGATGGTTTCCAAACCATATATAAAATAAAATCCTACTTCTAACCATATGAAGGGTGTTAGGTAATAAGGGATAAAAATTATGCAGAAAAATCCCACAGAATCACAACAGTAGAAACTAAAATGCAGAATATATTACATATCTAAAATTAAAGTACAAAAGATAAAAGAACACAACTCAGAGATAATATTTAACGTGGCTCACCCAGATTCGGGCTACATCAACAAACCATCCATTTCTTCTTTTATTCCATCTAGAAAAATACAAGAAGGGATAAACCCTACAACAAATCGACGTAACTTCCTCTTCTCTCTATCACAATATCCTCACAATTACAAACAAAATAGGAATACAAATGAGCCACACCTCACAACCCTTTTAGGGAAACAAATAAAAAACCACCCTAACCTATATCATTATATTTGTGACCTAATAATGAATAGACTAGATTTTACAATGAATAAATACATATAAAATATGGCTTTTAGGGGCTATGAGTGTTAACTAATAAGATCATGCTCCAAAACCAAAAAAGGGAGTAAAATAGAAATCTGAATAAGGATTTCCCATCAATCCTTATGGGAAATAAGAAGGTATTATTCCCTATTCCCCTTACAAATCCAAAATCCACTCCCTAGGTTGGATGGAGAAAAATAGAACTAAACAACAACATGTTTCTAAACCAACAAATCCATTCCAACACAAAAACTCAACAATATTAAAAAAATACTTTCCAAAATAATCAACATAATAAAAAGGGTGAGGCCTACCTCATAAGAGTAAATTTGAATCCAATCTTCCAAAACCTAAGAGAAATTCTTCCCAAAATGAAAAATCCAATCTTTCCAAATCTAACCAGCTCCTTCTCTCTAAATTAGCCCAAAAAAAAAGCACCAAAAGAACCCCCAACCCTCCAAGTTGGAGGATAATATAGGAGAAGAAACTCCCAATAAAAACCCAATAGGATGATGACATGTGTCACCCCTCATATAAGAATCCATGTCACCCAAGTAACCTCAACTTGCACTGAAAAACAATAAATGAAAAGTAAAATTCCAATGCAAGCAAGTCAAATATCCACATGGAGCAATCTTGCACTCCAAATATCCATCAAATATAAATTATAAAATCATAAATGTTGGTGGTTGAACAAGTATTTTAAAGGGGGAAATTAAGCTTAATGATCCTTGAGAAGATCTCATCCAACTATAAGGATGGTACTTAGGAATCTTTTTAAAGAAAAAGTAGCCTCGTTACTTACCTTACCATCCTCCAAAAATTCACTTCTTCCCAAATTCGAGTTTTGGGGAAGAGGTGGCATTTAATAGGGTTAATGGATCCACCTAATCCATGATTAGGTGATCCTAAACCCATATAATCAATAGTAAGACAAATTAAAACATCCCAAGAAAGTGGAAAGAGATTTTCTAAATAAAACAACCAATTAACTAGCAATAACCAAGGTTAAATTAAATAAACACATGAGAGATAAAAGAAATGTAATAACCATAAATAATGAGGGATAAATAAATTAATAACATAAACTAAGGGGTTAAACCAAATAACCATAAGTGATATGGAAGCAAGATAAAATTGAGTATTAAAAGTAGTAATCTCATACCAAGGGTGTAATTCCCATTTTTCAGAATTAATCAACAATATAAAATCACAAGGGGCCAAAATCAAACAACGGTTAAATTTGGCCTATACAACCTATTATGCCATATGGAGGTGCATCCTTTCAAACCCATGTTCTCTTATAGTGTGAACTGTTTCCTACACACTTAATTAGAAATATCATGCATGCTTGATACAAAATGATAAATAAATTAATAATCTACATTTCCAAAAACAATCCAAACATATGCTTAACTAAACCAAATAGTTATGAAACCATCCATCCATCAGATAAGAGATTAGAAACTACTATAATCATCCATTACATATCCAATATAAAATACATGCTAATCTCAAAACTATAAGATCCATAACATTACATCCAAATAAGATAATAATGACAATGATCATGAATTGGAATCATGTGCCAAATAAAACATCCAATTGGGATAGCATAAAATGATAATGTGATGAAAAATTATTATATTTCTAAATAAATTAACCATAATAATAATAATGTGTCCAATGTCTCAACACAAAAAGAACAAAGATTCTACGTAATCAAAATAGAGTGATAAATTGCTAAAATTTGTCGAATAATTAGGGTGATTTGTTCTTAATTATGATGAGGAGAATTGGAGTGTTAAGTGCATGTAACCCAACATGGAAACATATGAGAGATAAAATAAGAGTGAAGAACCAAAGAAACTCTTGAAGGAAGAAGACCATGTATTAGAGTTATTCAACTCCTCTAATATATTCCCCTTTAAATGTAATAGGAAAGGAAAGGCTAACTATGAAGAGCTTAGTCACTTAGATACCTTATGTAATTCCATGGATCACATCACTACATGAGAATCTAGGCCTAATTTTGTAAACTAAATATAAACTATAATGTATTAAAATGTAGAATAAAAAAGGAGGCCCATACCCCCAAAAATCCTAAAACTTTAATGTAAACTTAGTATCATAGTGAAGGAGTGAAGTGTTTAATACCCCTCATAACTAATATAAACTAAGTGAGCTAGATTTGAAATTGCACCAAAAACGTGTACTTGTGGGTGAAAATTTGAAATTGCTAAGAAAGTTGATGTAACTATCTCTGGGAACAAGCTGTGTGGGAGAGTTAAGACCATACATATTGTCTTGACCATATCTTATGTTTTCAAAATTTTGAACCTTTTTCTTGGATTTTTGTGCTTGAATGTGTTTCTAAGTACATGTACCTTATTTTTACTTGTATATTTTCCCATAATTCTACACGTGTCTTTTGTAGTGTAGAATATACTTGGATGAATGATTTCTCTTTTGAAGCATGTGCCAAAACCATGTTGGGCATGTGGTTCAAAATATTAGATGTGTAGGTCCATAAAGTAGATGTATGAGAATTAGTAGGAGAGAGTATGATGTTAAACAAGTGGACACCTTGAAAAAAATGCACGTACAAAAGGAATTTTTATTCATAGTGGTAACCATGATGCACAAAAAGAGAAATTATAACAAAAAAATAAATAGTAGAGAAAATTACAACATTATTAATAAGGCATGTATAATAAACGAGTGCAACAACAATGAATTTAGAGTCAACAATATACAAACAATGTCACACAAAATACATAGAGCTTGCAAACACGGGACACCCAAGATGTCACAAGACAATCAAGTTCTACCTTTGGATGGAAAAAAGAGCACACAAGATAGGCATAATGCTAAAAACATGGGACACCCATGGTGTCAGAAGACAATCAAGGAACTCAAGCCATAACCAGTGAAACAAGTAAGGAACAACACACACAACAAGCATAAGTATGAAACATAAAAGTGTTAAAACATGATGAAATGATATAACAATTGATTTAGAAAGAAACATGTGAATTAAGATGTTTCAACACCGCATAAGACACATGTGTTAGTCTTGTTAGCTCAAAAGATAATATATACACAATATATGTAATTGATTTTGATGAGGAAGTAGAAACGAACTATAATAGAACAATAAAACATGTGTGTAGTGTATAATAGATGCCCCCAAATGTATAGGAAGTCTAGGTAAAGGGACATCGACACTTATAATTGTTTCTTGCTTTTGTGTATCTTGCATCAATATCAATATACCACATGGACACATATGTATAAATAAAAAAATAAATATGTTATCTATCAAAGCCAAAGTGACAAACAACATGTGTAATGTAAAGTGTATGTCTTGTTTTTCTATTTTGTAAATATATGAATGTTTTTATATTTTGAAATGTTGATATATGTATAACAAAGAGGGTTAATATTAAATCTATTTGATGATAACCTCATGAAGAGGTGGATAAAATGTTAAGGAATATAGAGGTTTTTGCCTCAATTATGACTCAAATGCAAATGGTATAACACTAGTAATGTGTGGTAAAGAAGGCTTGTGATATGATATAGATGTATGGGTAATGTGTAAAGTAGTTTGAAATTACATATATTACTATTGTTAGGGGTGATTGTAATATGGCCTATATGGTATCACATGATGGGAATTAGGAACTTTGGAAGAAGAATTACAAGTGTTAAGATTAGGAAGTGGAGCCTGATCAAGATTCAATGTGCTCATCCCATTCAATTACATTAGAGTCTATGATATCTTGGATGATGTGGTGAATATTGATACATTGATAAGTGAGGTGACCAATGCAACTATGATAGTCATAATAAGAAGTAGAATCAAAGTTATTACAATGAGGGTTACTTGTATTAACCTCAATTAGTGGAGTGAGAGATACAATATTGCACTAAAGTGATTGTTGAAGCATAATGTATGGACAAAAAGGTAGAAATGTAAACTATCTTTGTGTATGGTGTGGAGAAGTAGATATATCCAAACACTACTCACTTGGGGTATCAAGTTGTTCATCATCACGTGCATCAAAATAATATTCAAATCCCTAACGGGATTAAAATTCAATGTGTTCAAATGTTGATCTAACATATCAAATGGTTTATGGATATCATCATCTGAATAAGGATATGTTTCAGTTTGTTTAGGGAGATTAGAGTTATCTATATAATCTATTATTGTGTTTCCAACTAATTGGTCTTGTGGCGGCTGTAACTTATTTGAGGTGGTGTGTAATTTTTCATCCTCAACTAGTATGTGATTGTTGTTTGCATAATAGGATGATGTAAGTCACTTATGGAGAGTATTTTTCTGAAAGAGGTATTGTACTTGAATGTGCTTTGTGAGGATACGACTCATGTTGTATATCCAAAGGTGTATCATTAGCGTCATAGTATTCTTTTTATATATATAGTTGATATAACTTTTAGTTTCCATTAATATTTTGGAACTGACGTGATTGCATATGACAATGTTGTATATCAAAGGATATAAAGCCCTTGTTCTGTAGTTGTTGGATATGTCATTGTAAATTATAACAATCGTTTTCACGATCTCCCTTAATTCCATGATAATTACAAAATGGTTGAACTTTGATTTTGTAATCCAATAATTGGGGTAGTAATAAGTAGTAAATAATGTGATTAAGTGATGACTGAGTAGCTCATATAGAATATCATGTTGTCTAGAATTATTTTCAAACCAAGGTGGTGCCTTAGTAATTGAGATTGATATTGTGGAACATACACATTGGTTCCTCTATGTAGGACTTTCACTTCACTTGTATGGGCACATGTATTATGAATAATGTATGTATCACATTGCTTCTCAATAGGATTGGAAGTAGATTAATTATGATGTGTAGAGATATGATGGACATGGGAATTGGAAGAATCCTTTATATATGCTAGCTCACATTTGAGAGATGTGATCTCAATATTCATATCTTGAAATTTATCTTGAAAAGCATGGTGTAAAGCTTGAATAGACTCTAATATAGCCTTATGAAATGTGTCATAATTACTAATAGGAGATAAAATATAACTCAAAATTTTAAAGAACATTATTTCTTGTACTATTTTGTGATAGTATCCCTACATGCTTGGTGACGTTCAAGTAAGTTATTCAAGGAGACTTGAGAAATTGCAGGATCATCCATGATGAAAGAAAGATGATAGAAGAAACTCCAAGGAGGTAATAAATAAGAATCAACACATGAAGGGTCGACAATGAAGAGATCATAAGACCCAAAAGTGATGTTGAGAAAAAGTGACCTTTGTCAAATTAATAAAACAAACTCTATGAAAATAGAAATTGAATTTAATGAAACCAAAATTATGTATTTTTGAATCTGATTATATGGAAGACAAATCTCCAAGGAATTTTCCAAAAGTGTATATTTTTCCAATTATGCCCTAATTACTAAATATACTAGTTTTGAAGTTACCATGGTAAAAATTAGGGAAAAAGAGGTTTTCTTTAAATATATAATAAATATATACTAACTTCAAAGAAATTTGAAGATAGAGATGTTATTCTTGAGATATGCGGTAAAAGGTGATTAGGAAATTAAGAACCCTATAAAGAGACCCAATTAGTAGGACCAATCATGAGACCCTAGGGAAAATTATAAAAACTAGAGTTAGGGCATATGATAGGTGAAAATTAGGTATGGATATGAATATACAATGTAGATATAAAACCCTAGGGACACTATGGTTTGATCCAAAATGAAAATTGTAGATGTCAGGTTCACCAAAATATTTACACCCTTATTAGATTATGTGAAATCTAAGAATTAGTGAATTGAGTACACTAAAGGATTTAAGGGGAGTTATAGGAGGTTATTTTGATTAATTAACTTCCAACATTAATTATGTAATATCATAACAACACATTAATAATTTCATCTAAGATATGAAATAAGATATGAAATTGGAAATACAAGAGGATGGGTGCACTTAGCTGATTATAAATGGATTTGGGGATTTCGAGAGTGTACCTTTGTTGAAATAGAGGGATCTAAACCCGACGATGCTTTATTTTAGGAACTATGAGTGAAAATTGACTTGGGTAGGACCATACACTTTTGCTTTAGGGCCATCTATATGGTCTTGAACCTATTTTATGGTCTTTGACCTAATTAGATTCTAGATGTGTAACTTTATGAGATGTTCACTTGCACTAGAAATGTTTATCATTGTCAAACCCTAGTTTTTAGTTATGCTGCGAATCCCTTTGAACATTCCGAACAAGATCTAAAAGCCTAACCATGGATGAATTACCATGTAAAATAAACATTAGTTGGGTTTTGGAAATTGTCCTATAACTGATTGTGGCATTACTCTAAAGAGGCATCAAGTCACACGATGTACTCCACTTAACATGTGATATAGGATCGCAACTAGATTTGGAAACTTATTTGACATTTCTTGAGTTGAGTTTGGATCTTGCTAAAATAATTGGATAATGGATATATGAGCATTTGTGGACAAGATAGACCGATGCTTTAACCTAATAAGAATATTTGGACATGTAAATATTACCACCTTAATGATTGTGGATGTGCATTTACAATATGTATGGAGTCTTGGGTGCCTTTTGCAAGTGTTGGTAGTGTGTGTATTAATATAGTGCCATGGAATTTCTAGGTTAGCAAATTATTTAGTGTTAGATTGCTTATATAGGGTTTTGAAGGTGAATTATCAAAGAAATGTTCTACCGGAGGAGTAAGCGATCCATTGGAGAATTCCGAATTGAAATAAAATATGGAGTTTATGAGGGTGTAAAAGCATACATATAATTCAAGATCATATATAAATTCTCGACCAAACTATAGAACCTTGAACATGGATAAAAAATGTTAAATGAAGTGTGCATTCTGTTAGGTTGACTTAATATATGGATTTTATTCATCATGATCTCAAAATGTGTCAACATATCAATGTGCAAAGATAAAAATGCTAGAAAACATACCTTTAAATATATTAAGTGGGAATGGAAAGGTTATGTTTATATCAACGAGAGTGCATTGTCAAACCAAAAATTTCAAAAAGTTACTAAATTTTATTGTCTATTTAATGAATCAACAAAAATCCCCTCAAGTTCAAATTAATTCACCCTAACCAATGCTTGTAATTGAAGGTAATGAGGAGAATCCAATCGCTTCCTTAATATGTTAACGAATTTATCGGTAGTGGGAAAAAACTCTAAGTGAACAACTCCATCCTAGAATAACTTCCAAATGAAGTGCATGTAAATATGTATATGTTTGTCTCTACTTCTAAACGTGTCACCGGGGCTTCTAGGAGACTCAACCTTGAGTCTCTTTGCTGAGGGGGATGAACCTTTGGATGACATTGCTCGTGATCTCGCTGAACATTAGTAGTGTCGGTCCCAGCGGCACCAACGGATAACCCTTCTAGAAGATTGGAGGCCTTAGAGGCTGAGCTTAAATTGCTGAAGGATGAGGTAAAAAATCTTGCTAAGCAAAAAGGCAAAAAAAGCATTGAGGGAGAAGGGAGCATTGGCAATAGCCAGCTTGATGAAATATACAAAAATCGACCTCCTAGACTCCGCCTTGGGAAAACGAAGACTAGGCATGAGTATAATATTGCAGCATTCAGGGCCATAGAGGAATTCATCGAAGGTCATGCAAGAAGTGTTTCGCATCTCAGCGGTGTCCCGATTACTCTTTGGGGCAATGAGAAAGAGAGTAAAAGAACCAGAGAGGAGCTCGATAAGATGGATGCTGCTGCTCATATGACCACGCGGGTATGTATCATGCTTGGAAAAAGTAAAGATGAGTATTGATCAAGCGGCCAAGAAGTAGTCCAGTTTACTACTACCGCTTCTTGGTGTAGGCTTCTTGTTTTGTTGCCGTTGTTTTCTTTGTTAAGTCTCGTTTGTGTTGTCTGTTTCTAGGCTTTGGTGTTCTTTTTGTAACTTTTGTGCTTTGATACTGACTTCTCTGCTCCTCTCTCTTATTCAGCTTTTAGGCCTCCTTTTTGTACACAAGGGTATAGTCCCTTTCAAAAACTATTTACCAATATTAAAAAAAAAAAAATGTATATGTTTGTTTTGTTTCAAGCTCAATTAATTTAAATAAAATCTCAATGCAACTCTAGTCATCACACCAAATAAAAGTGGGAGATTGATGAGGAAATAAAAATCACAAAGTGAAATTCAAATATCGATATCCTCATGTCTAGCTTAATAATACCTTTCTACTCTTCCTTAATTAATAACAATACAACTAAAATTTGTTTCTTGCATGCCTATATAACAGAACTAGAGGGAAGGTGAGAGAGGAATCTAGAATTGGATATGTGGGTATCAACACATCCTCCACAATCTAAATCTATGAATCCATCAATATAATAAGATCCTAATGGTGTGTACTTAATGTAAAATTTCAGTTTACCCCAAATATAGCACAAAATACACTTTGGTTCCTATCAATGACTCTCATGTGGCCTATAGGAGAAATGAGAGACCAAGTTGACAAAAAGGTGATATTAGGGGATGTACGATTCAAGTATAAAATATTTCCAGCCAACTACACCGTATAATGTAGGATCAACCAATTTTTATTTATAATCAATAGTCAAAGCAATACCGATTGTTATGGTGTGAGAGAAAACTTTAATCTGCCATTCCAAAATGATGAAGAATATATTTGGCATAATTTGTTTATCCAATAGAAATACCTTCAAGAGACTGATGAACCTAGATGCCTAAAAATAGTTTATAATTCCCATGTATGTCATATCAAATATTTCCATCAACTTTTGTTTATGTATTGAATCAAGGAGTCTAAACTATCTATGAGGATGAGTTTATCAATATACAAAAATAAAATTCAAATATCCTCACCTTGGTCTAGGATGTAAACATTATGATCAGAATAAAAAGATAAAAGATAAAACTTAAAAGAAATCCATCCATATTTTTGCACCAATCATGAGGAGCTTGTTTATGCCCATAAATATAATGATAAAGTGTACATACCCATGTAAGCAGACCTTCAAAAATCCTTGAGGCTGATCTATATAGATCTCCTCTTGGAAATCACCATGTAGGAAGGAAATATTCATGTCCATATGATAGATGTGACATTGATGTGATGTAGTAAGAGGGAACAAGGTGTATTGATTCTTCACCCTCTTCTATGTCATATTCTATCATCCCATCTCGTTTTCTTCTTTCTTTTCATCCTTCCTAAATCCCTTCTTGCCCTATCATCCTTATCTCTTATTCTCTTCCACCTCTTTCATTCCCTTTTTCCTACTCCGTCTCTCGTCGCTCTATTTTATACCCTTGTCTCCTTCACCTCTGATTTTTATTTCCTCATGACATTTTCCCATTCTTCACCTACCCATAATCAACCACTACTCCTGTTCATTCCTTTTTTCTCTCTTTCCACTCTCACTCGTTATGTCCTTCAACACATATTCACACCTAGCATTCAAGGCCGATTGAATTATTTCCCCATTTGCACACCATAGTTGTTCCATTCTCTTACACCCCATTCTTGTCCTCCTCTCCACAATGTTGACCTCTCCTCTTTTTGAGAGCTCTATCATCTCTTTAATTCTCATCAGCCCTCTTGAGGGGGAATCGTCATATCCAACCCTAATTACATATTCCCATGATGTTTTTATCTTGGATGATACCATAACATTCATCATCTACCACCTTCTATTCTCACAAATAAATGTATGTTCTACTTTTTTCTTAGAAAAAGTAGATTGAATTCTTCCCCCATTCTCACGAGAAAAAGTTTGTTCTACTTTTGCTTAGAGAATGCTTTCTCTTTTCTTCCTCTAATAACTTCTTATTGAAGGAAAACCTTCCTTAAGAAGAATATCTTCAAAACCTTAAATCTCGTTTCTTGGGAATATTCATCCATTTCATCTAATTTCTTTGAAAGGAAACTACTTTCATAGTACCCTTCTAAAGAGGGGAAAATGTAGACACCCCAATTTCACACCTCTCCTAAATCAATTAATTTTCCCATTCCATTTCCCATAAAAACCCATGAGGAATTAATTGACATTAGTCAATTAATAAAACCTTGTCAATTCCTAATTAATCTTCCTCACATGTCAAATATTCCCCATGTCCCCCACTTGTAAATTAAATATTCAAGTTTAATTCATGTCCATTCTTCATGTCCCCCACTCACTTAATCATGCTTACTTTTTCAAATCATGATTAACCAAAACCCTCTGAATTAATCCAATTTTTTAGGATATAATTAGATCCTTTCTCCCTCCTCTGTAAAATAGAAAAAAAAGCCTATCAAATATCTTGCATTCTTTTTCACATAGCATCCCTTCCATCTAGTCCTAATGTCTACATAAGCCTACTTTTCCCATCCATAAATCCTTCATCCTCACATCCCTTGGTGCAAAGTTTTGAATCGATCGTCGGTGCAATGAAGCTCTTGCTCACATTGGAGAAAACACCTACACTTTAAGTAGTATGGTCCCTTGATTCATTGCCAATTCCAGAGGTTTTGAAGGAGACACATGGAAGAAGGTATAAAGTTTAGTTTCTGTGCTTTATTATTATCATAATTTATGTAGCTTATAACAGGTACTTTCAGAAATCATAGTGCGAACAATAGGAAATCAATAGAGAGTAATTGTGACACCATTGTGACATAATAGAAACTATTATCTAATTTTCCCACCTTGGCAATAGGGTAAGAACCTATCCAAGCACCGAAAGGGGTCCACATAGGAGAATCTAGGATTTACATGGAAAATCGGTGTTTCAGGAGAATTTGGAAAGGATTCAAGAGCTTGCAATCATCAGAGGAATTTTTTCCTCTTCTAGGTTTAGTTAGAACTCAGTTTAGTCTTAAGGTGAAGAATGTCTCTGATGGGCCCACCTCTACCCAAAATGGGCAAAGAAGGGGAAAATTTGAAAATACAGTCCCTAATATTTGATAAATTCCCCATAGTCTTCCGTACTAAAAATTCATGAAAATCAGAAAACAAAAACATAAAAATTTGATAAATTTTTCTCAATAGGGGTCAAGGGGTGATCTAGCTCACCCAAATGCAATGCAAAATACACAAAGAGCCCCAAACATTGAAAATATCATATCTTAAGCTCTGGTTGTCAAAGTTTTACAAAATACTAGTCGTTGGAAAGGTCGTGAAGAGATCTACATCCGTAGGCATCAAACGTGAATTTTGGAGGTTTTGACCTTCAAAATTATAGAACCATAAATAATGGGTAGGTCGAAGTCATTAATGAAAACATGGGCATCAATTTTTTCAGCATGGGGGAAAACTATTGGAAGCATTGACAACTCCAAGGATGATGCAAGTAGGGATGGTGCTCCTCAACTCATGGAAATCCTAATTTCTTCCCTCTCTCTTGAATTTTATTCTAAAATTGTAATGGGGTTACACATTTCAAGGGATTAGTCATTTTTCCTCCTCTGCACCCCTATTGTTCTTTCCTTCAGTTGGGCTATTGTGAATTTCTTGGGGCTTCAAGCCTTCCTCCTAAAAGCGTAATTCTTGAAAATGAATACTTGAAAACAATATTTGACACAAAAGCTTTGCACAGAAACAAGACGGTGCTTGTGTATTTTATTAATATCAAAATCAAGCATTACAGAAAAATGAGAGAGCTGCAATATTTATAGATATTGGACAACTTCTATCTCATCCACAATATATGGAAACAAATCATCTAATCTGAGAAAATATGTAGAAATAGCATATTGCCCCTAATTGCCCCTATTTCCCCTCATGGAAATCATCTGGGAACAAAATATGCAAGATAGAACATGATCCAAAAACATTGGGATGAGAACACTATCACTTAGTTAACTAACAACTAAGGATAACTAATACCTATTAACATAAGTTTAAAGTATTTAAATTAAATACTTTAACTTATTACATTTATTCAAATATCAACTAATGATGAATTAAGCTAATTTTTATTCATAACATTCCTCCCCTTAATTCAACATGGTCTCAAGTAAATAGGATAGAAATTCTCTAAAACACTAAAATTTATCTCGAGCAAGTGACTTTGTGAAGACATCTAAATGTTGCATATCTTGTTGGGAAATATTGGAGCTGGATGTTTTTATTTTGAACATGTTCAAGAATGAAATGTACCTACATCTCAATGTGTTTGGTGCGCTCATGAAAAAGGGATTCGAATAAGTTTTACTACTTCATTATATACATGTAGAATACTTGGATCTTTCGTGGTATTACCAATCCTTCAAGTATACGTTAGAGCCATATCACTTCACGAGATAGCTCCACCCATGCATGATATTATGATTCTATGGAGGACCTTGAAAAACAATTCTACTTCTTACTCCCCCATGATATCGGTCTAGATCAAAAAGAATACAAATCTCGAAGTGGATTTCATATCATCTATATTTCTGCATGATCCGAATCGAATATCTTATCAAGAAGAAGTTATTATTTTTCTTGTATACTAGGTCATAGTCCATAGTTCCTCTGATGTACCTCAGTATCTTCTTTCTTACTTTCTAGTGAGAAACCCTTGGTTCTTGCATGAACCGTCAAATATAGCTGACTGCATAGCTGATATCCGGACTAGTGTAAATCAAGTAGATGAGACTCTTGATCAACTACCGATAAAGAGTTACATTTACGTGTGGTGATGGATCTATTCGACAAATTTGAAGTCTTATCTCCATAGGTGTGGAAAATGGCTTACAATCCATCATATTGAATTTCTCAAGTATTGTCTTGGCGTATTTCAATTGTGACACAAAGATATGATTTTCTCTTTGCCAAACTTCAAGTATAAGATAATAATGCAGAAGTTTGAGATTGCTCATTTCAATTGATCATGTTAGATCTTTCTTTGTTGACTCAATCATCCTCACTAATCCTCCAATGATGACTAGATCATCGATATGTACTACAATGATCACTATCTCCCCGTATGGACTCCCGATGAGATTTTTGAGATAGAGATTAGGATTGTATGGACTCCTATTGAATCCATGTTGAATGAGATTCTCATTAATTTTTATGTACCATGACTTGGGAGATTGCTTTAGACCATATAGTGATTTAATGAGTTTACATACCTTTTCCTCTTTACTTGGTATGACAACCTTCTAATCGAGTCATGTAAAATTCTTCCTATAAATCACCATTAAGAAAGTCACTTTTCACATCCATTTTGTGTATTTTCCAACCAAATTATGTAGATAGAGAAAATATTTTAACCTAAAAGTTTTTATCTTAGTTGTGGGAGAAAAAGTCTCCTCATAATCAATGCTTTATTTTTGAGCATATATCCCTTAGCAACTAGTCTAGCCTTATGTTTCTCAAATTTTTCCATGGTGGAAGATCTGTAAGTTACCATGTATTATTTTTCATAAGTGACTTATATTCTACATCCATAGCATATTTCCAAGGTTTAGACTGTAGGGATTCTGAAACTAAGGAAGGCTCAATAGTTTCAAAAAATTTACCCATTAAGGCCAAATTGACCTCATTTCGAGCCATACTGTGAGTCCTCATTCTAGTGGTAGATGTGTCAGGGACACTATCCAATTTTGCATCTCTAATCATACTTGTATACCATTTAGGCATACGTTTTTTGGTTCATGTGGGAGGTTGAATTTCATTATCTTCCCCATCATAATTTTCATCATCAAAGTGATTACCATCCTCTGTTTTCACTATAGGGATGATTTTTTCATCATATGAGTATATGGAAGGAGCATTTTCTTCTTTATTCTCAAAGAACTCAACATCCCAACTAGTGTATACCCTCCTTGTTTTTAGATCCATAAGTCTATAACCAAGTGCTTCATCATTGTATCCCAAGAAGATAAGTTTTTCTAATTTCATATCAAGATTAGTTCTTTGTTTCTTAGGAATGTGCATACTTGCTTTACATCCAAAAACTCTAAGGTGTGAAATAGATGGCTTATGCCCTGACCATGCTTCCTATGGTGTTATTCCATCAAGAGCTGTAGTGGGAACTCTATTTAGTAAATAGACTGCCATTTTAGCTGCTTCGGCCCAAAATGTTTTTGATAAACCTGCATCATCAATCATACATCGCACCATATCCATGATAGTATGATTTTACCTTTCAACAACACCATTTTGTTGCGGTGTGTGAGGAGGATCCATTTGATGATGAATGCCATGTGTTTTCAAAAATCATTGAACTCATTGTTGGTGTATTCTCCCCTTGATTTGAATGGAGTGTTTTTATTTTCCTACCAGGCTCTATTTCAACAAGGGCTTTGAACTTATTGAAAGTTTCAAAAGATTGGTATTTTGTAGAAAGATAGATTATCCACATTTTTCTTGAAAAATCATCAATAAAGAGCATGAAATATTGAAACCCAGAGTGGCTAGGTCTCATTGGTACACACAAATCAATATGCACCACATCAAGTTTTTCCTTCGCCCAAAATGTATTATGTTTGAATGGTGCTCTATTTTGTTTTCCTGCCAAAAAAGTATGACATTTATCTGTACCTCTTTTTAGAGGTGGTAAACCCCTAACCATGTTGCATTGATGAAGTGTGTCAAGATATCTGAAACTCACATGTCCAAGTCTTTGATGCCATAGTTGAGCTGATGATATATCTTGGCTACAAGTGCTTGATCATTTTGTTGAACAAAATCCAACTGAAACATTCTTCCCACATTCAAAGCTTTTGCAATAATTTTGGAGCTTTGTGAATTATCTTGAATTATGCACATATTTTTACCACCTTTACAATCAAAGTCAATTTTGATATTTTGATCTAATAATTGACTCACGGATAATAGATTTTTGTTAAACCAGGGACATAAAGAACATCTGTAATTTTACAATTATGATTCCCAAGTGGTAGTGAAATGGATCCAATGCCTTTAACACTGCATGATGTGTCATCACCCAAAGAGATGTGATTTTCGGTGGGTGTTTTACTCATTGTGAAGAACCAATCTTTCTTTCCTGTCATGTGTCGAGTTGCACCCAAGTAGACATACAAAATTTGATTTGTAGAATTGGATACTTCATTTGATTGTGCAGAATATAGGAAGTCATCATCATCAAATTGATCTTCCTGGTCAGCTACATTTCCTTGTTGAGTTGGTTTCTTCTTCCACATATTTTTTTCCCCTGTTTAATCTATTGTTGACCAAATTTTTTTTTTGGGTAATTAATCTTTGTACCACTTGATGATCCTTGTTTGAATGTGTTGTACCAACAATTTTTTAAGTCATGTCCTTTTCAACCACAAATAAGACATTTTTGTTGGTCCTTTTGGCCTTGTTGAGTAATACCTTGCTTCGAGGCATGTTTATTAGACTTATCATGTTTTTGCCTTTTTATTAGAAGCAAGTGCTCGCTCTTGGCCTAAGTAGTTGAGTGAATAGCTTCCTCTTGTTGTAGCATATTCACTAACTCTTCAAAAGTTGTTGTTTGACCAGTTATGTTTAACGTGGTCAAAAAAATCCTATAAGAAGGAGGAAGAGATCTCAATACTATATGCATGAGTGATGTGTCAGTTACTTCTTCTTCCAAAGCTTGAAGTGATGCACGCAAAGTTTCTACTCTTCTCAAAAACATTTCAACTTTTTTATTTGGTTGCATTTTCAAGTTCAATAGTTGACTGGAGATGAAGTATTGTGTTCTTATTTTTGACTCATATACTATTTTCAACTTGTCCCAAGATTATTTTGTTGTTGTGGTCTCATGAATATGAGGTTGTACCTCATCTAAAACACTAAACAAGATTATTAACTTTGCTTTTGATTTGCATGATCAAATGTAGCTTGTTGTGTAACATTTGTTGCAAATCTTGTTAATGTACTAGAAACAATGGACCATAGATTTTCAAAATCAAGTTGTGCACGAATTTTTGTTTTCCATGTTGGATAATTATCAGAATGCAAAAGTTGAGAATCTGGAAAAAATAATTTTGGTGTCGTAATTACGGCCATTGTGAAAAGTGATAAATAGTAGAAGAAAAAATTGAACACTTTTCCCCCTTAAAGCATGCACAACCCCCAAAAAATTATTTTATTTATTTTGGGCTCCTTTTCAATTGTGTACAATGAATTTTTGGCACTATTGGCCCTATTACAATTTTGGCTCTGTGGCCGATTTGTAAAAATAAAATGGCTCTCTTGGCCGATTTGAAAAAAATAAATTTTGGACTCTTTGGCCTCTTTTGAAATACAAACAATCTCTAATTTGTTCAATTTTTAAAAAAAAAGCTTATTAAAAGCTAGACCAAGACATGCATATCACAAAAATACACACTTTACAAAAAAATGGCACCTCAATCCGAGGTACCAGTTGAAAGTTATGGCTCTTTTAAGTTATGATTTCAATATCTTTTTGGGCCCCTTTCCAAAAATGGATTTTTTTATTCTTTTAAAAATGAAGCGCAGATAACAACTTACGTGCATGTGTAGTGTGTTTTAGGGTGAAATCAGTAATTCAACAAATGACTTTGCCTAAGCATTTTATAACCCTTGGCCGCAATTTTTTATTGTTTCTCTTTGTACAGGTATTTTTTTCTTCGAGGCAACTTTTTCTTCCTTCTTTCAACGCAATTTTTGATGTTGAATATTTTGCAAGCATGTCTTCTTCTTCTCTTCAATGCTCTTGATCTGTGAATGCAATCTCTAGGTTGATTGGAGGCTTTGGGATGACGCTTTGGACATAGATCTTCTCACAGGAACGTAGAATTCTCTTGCCATATATATGAAAAGATAGAGCACAGAGAAGAGGAAGTAGAAGTTATGTGGGGAGCTTGAAAAGCTTGGGTCCCCACAATACAAAAATATTGTATATATATTTTTTAAAATGCTTCCAATTTAAAAAAAAAATGTAGGTACAGGTAATTTTTTTAAATACCAGAGAATGAAACAATGTCACCTTTTGCAATAGATTTGCATCTAGGTCTACAAGGGCCTATGATTGTGCTAGGTGTTCTTCAACTGCAAATCAACCATGAACCAAGGTGTGGATTTGGGTAGGGGTTGTGAAATGGTTGGGGGCATCTATGGCTCCTCCTAGCTCTGTAATTTCTCTAGATCTCCTAAACTTCCTAAAACTTCCTACACTCCTCTCTGGATCAAAATACTACTCTGATACCAAATATTGACAATGAATACTTGAAAACAATATTTGACATAGAATCTTTGCACAAAAACAAGACGATGCTTGTGTATTTTATTAATATCAAAATCAAGCATTACAGACAAATGAGAGAGCTGCAATATTTATAGATATTGGACTTCTATCTCATCCACAATATATGGAAACAAATCATCTAATCTGAGAAAATATGTAGAAATAGCATATTGCCCCTAACTACCCCTATTGCCCCTCATGGAAATCATCCGGGAACAAAATATGCAAGATAGAACATGATCCCACAAACATTGGGATGAGAACACTATCACTTAGTTAACTAACAACTAAGGATAACTAATACCTATTGACATAAGTTTAAAGTATTTAAATTAAATACTTTAACTTATTACATTTATTCAAATATCAACTAATGATGAATTAAGCTAAGTTTTATTCCTAACAAGATAATGACATTTCTTGCCTCTTCTTGCTAAAATTTTTACCATGCATACTTAATGGATTAATAAAGTGGTGTTTTGTGATTCATCTACCAATCCTTGCATCATTTCTTTTACTTTTATTTCCTCTCATTATGCTTGTAAGATCTTTGCATATTCTTTGTTTCATTGCAGGGTTTGGGTGTTTTGTGCTTATTTAGTAAAGGTGGATGTATTCGTTTTGGTGGTGGTGCATGACCACCCTCTCCAAGTTCATTCCTTCACTATTTTGAGGATGGAAAAGTGTCGACACCCCCTTTTCTTGGTGCTATCACCATTCTAGTGTAGGATTTCCTTCATTTCATGCATTTTCTCTATCCTTGTCTCCTTGGAAGTGTTAGAATAGGTTTAACTAGTTTATTTTATTTAATTAGGAGTAGTTTAGCATTAGGATTATGAGGAGGAAGTTGGGATTCTTCGAGAGGTCCATCTCAAGCCCGCAAGTCCCACATATTGAGATATGGTACCCATGTTAGCAAAAAGTAGGGATCCATAACCAAATATCCCAGGGTGCTACTTTTTTCCATAATAGTTTTGGCATGCTCGGTGGGACAATAAGAGCTAAAAATTTCAAAGGAGCTTCATTACAAAATCTACTACACTTCAAAGCTTAGCATTTTAGAGGTCCCTTCACTATTCAGATTTTGGAAGTTAAAGATTTAAAATTTTGTAGGTTTTGCTGCAGGGTCCACTTCTTAAAATGGATTTTTTAGGTTTTAACATGTTCAAAATTGGATCCAAGTTTCACAGAGGATAGATCAGGGTTCAAAGATTCCAAAACAAGTCATAAATTTCAATTTCAGAATTTTGGAATTTTTTGGGTTTTATGCATTTTAGACATTTCAGAATTTTAGACTTTTCAAAATTTTGGACATTTTTCAGGTTTTAGAATTCTGACTTTTCAAAATTTGGAATTCATACTTTGTGCTACATTCGGACCTTAGACTTCGGATATTTAAGAGATTTTGGGGTTTTTTAATTTTTAACTTCAGGAATTTTAAGTTATGGAGGTTGCACATTTCAAACTTTAGAGGTTGTTGTATGGAGCCAAGTTCCAAAATTTCTAATTTTGGAGATTAGTTGCTTCTAAAAAAATTCTATCTTCCACACTAATTTTGGGCCCTTCAAGGTGTACATTTTAATATTCACTTCATTTCATCAAGTTTTTTTGTGCTCTTGATGAAGTTTCAACCTTTGGAGGAATATGCAAAGCATAACTAGAAACTCGATTTGGTCAAAACCCACTCTACGAGTTACAAATTTTTGGTTTCCACCCATTTCCATCCATTTTTCCTCTCAATTTTTCTTTTCACATCTTTCCATATTCTTCCATTCCATGAATTTATACAACCATGGCTTCATTTCCCGCATGGAATTCACACTTGTAGTAGCAGCCATACTGGTACAACCCACCTCCAAATTTACAAGATTCATCTCTAAGCTATTTTCACACCCCTTTAGAATCATTCTATGATGAAAATCAACAACATGCATATTCCTATGAGAAGGATACAGGCCAGTTTGGCTATCCACCAAACTATGCAACAATGCAAGGTTGGGAGTATGCAGATTTGAAGGCCATCCCATATATGGAGATGATGAGTTGCAACTGAAAATTCAAAAAATGGAGGCAAGTATGGTGCAACCTAGAGCTTCAGCTCAAATGAAGACATTCAAGATCAGTTTTAGGAAACCTTATCCATGGGGTAGCCCTATACCGAGACACTTTAGCCCTCAAAAGAATTTATACTTCATGATTTAAATATTTCCCCAACTTGCATGATGGATTGAGGAGATAGAGTCTTTCGAACTGCTACCAGAAACCTTGTCAATGGGTAAGTCTTATACTATCATCTCAAAATTTTCTCCCCATTCCCAAAGCAACACCATCTCAGAATGAACTTTAATTCCCAAGATTCTTACCTACTTCCACCATTGTGGAAACCATTTCCCCATCTCCTAATCTTCTACCTCATCTAACTTTTTCTACCCTTTTCCCTTCTAAACCCAAGTCCCCCACACGGGAGCAGAACGTAAAACCCCTTCCATCGCCTCAAGAAATGGTAGTATCGGTTGAATCCCAATCCACCCCTCCTCTTGTAGTCCCAAAAATGTTGGGAAGACACTCGAGAAAACCATTCAAGAGGCACAATAAGAAGAAGATCCCAACAGAGAAGAAATGACATAATTTTTAAGGAATTGGGCTGCAAAGTTTGGAATCAATAAGATCCCCTTCATGGCTAAGCCTTCCGTGGAGGCCAAGGTTGGGAAATAGGTGGTAAAATATGATTTATTTGCAGCAGTAGTAAATAAAGAACATGTAGAAGAATATCAACAATCAGTGTGTTTGGAATGCATTGTTCATATGGGCACTCTTTTTTGGAGGTTATAGATCCACCATCTGTTGTAGACTCGGTTGAGAGGGAAGGAAAGGTAGCTCCAAGAACAAGAGAAGAGGAGCTTTGCCATGGAGGAGAATCATTCAAATTCATAGGACTTGGAAACAAACAGGCCATGCAATAAATTTCATGCCCTTTTCCCATTTCATCCTCTCGAATTTTGATTTTTTTATGAGTTTGATCTATCAAACTTTATTTTTGATGATGAAGTCACACATGATGAACAAGATGAAAATTTAGGAGTCATCATGGGAAAAGGAATTTTTGTACATTGGGGTGGCGGGGGATTGAATATTTGTCATATTAAATCCCCTTGGTTAAGGATTAGGTTTGTTTCTAGTAAAACAAGTGCTCTTGCACACTTTGTATGTCTCATTTGGGCATGTATGATTTGTTATTTTGTATACAATTTTATTCAGTTTGTACCAACATAGTAAACCACATTTCAACAATGCCACAAGAAAGAAGCTCATAACTACAGGGAACAATTGCAATATTCAAATAATTTCAAATGCAGAGAAACTAAATTTAATAAAGGGCGGGTTTTAGTATTTTCTATTCCTTGGTTCCTTCAAATCAATCATAGGTGAGCTTCTAGAATCCCTTGTAGGATCGAAAAATCAACCCTTAAATCATTCAAAGTCACCCATGATTGAAAGTAGAAGACCAACCTCAAATCCTTATTAAGTCATTTACATTGTAAATATTATGGATTTGTAGGGAGTCTCAATCCTTAGTAGTATTCCAAGGAGTATTCATAAGAGGGAAAGAATTAGGATTTAATAGAGTTCCATGATGTCCCAACTCAACAAATATTTTACTCAAAAAAATTTAATGTGCTATGCATGCTAAGAAATCATTGGTTTCAGTGTGCTTTATACTTGGCAAAATCAAGTTTTGAAATAGGTGCGGAAGTCCATTTTTGAGTTCCATAGATTAGGATTGCAGAGAGAAAAGAGTGAAAATTCCATATTTAAGACAATTTTCGACTCTCAAAAAATTGTAATTAAAAATATTGTAAGTGAGGTTGTCAATTCAAGTTAAGCTTCAGGTTTAGTAGTGTTTCAAGTAGTCTCGGGGCTAGTTCAAGGTTCGGATCAGTTCAAGTCATCAATAGTAACTCCATGCCCAATGAAGGCTTCAAGCTCTGGTCTAGAAAATCTAGTAGGTAGATGTCCCCTGTGAGTCGCCAAAATTTTTATCCATTTCCCCCCCAGGAAAAATGGACATGTTGTCGTGTAAATGTGCAGCAAGGAAATTTACAATTTCGAGCATGACAACTATACCCATGTGCCAAAATTTTCATCTCTTATCATTCCCAAGAATACAAGTCCATCTAGTAATTCTAGTAACCTCTTGATCGGTGTTAATTAATTCCCTAGGTGATTTAGGAAATTCAAATCAACCCCCTAGGTGATTTTAGGAGTCCATCAAAAGATGTTATCTTCTAGCAGTATTGGGAAGGGCTATCACTAGCCTTCCCAAAGATCTTTGGATCAACCCCCTAGAGTGGAGCGGAAGGGAAAAATTAAAAATACAGGTGAATGGAATACCTTATAACATCATGGAAATTATTTTGGAATGTTTGGGGAATTTCTGAAAGACTTGGAGCAGTCTGAGTAAAAACAGGGTTCACAAGCCTAAGTAGTACACATGCCTAAAACAACTATTGGGCTTCAAAAGAAGATTCCAGGGAGCTCCGAATGGAGTTAGAAGTAAAAACAAACATCTTAGGAAAGAGGATTACAAGACCTAAATTATTATGAAATAATATTTTTCACAACACCTCAGTGCATAGGATTTGTAGGTAGTTTTTTTCAAGCACATGTGGAGTCTCAAGTCACAAATCTACTTCTTTAGGGATCAAATGGATGAATAAATACATGAGGCCCAAACCATTGGATTTAAAATTCCATTTCCAGTTAGGATAATATAACATTTCACCAATAAATTCCACCGAGAGCTCAAGTTATCATCATTTAAAGTTACCCTCTCAAAGGCATCTCAGGACTTAGTCATTTTTCGGGAGGACAACTGTCAACACCAAGATTCAGCAGGATTTCATGTCCCTAAATCCCCTAAGGTCAAGTGCACCAAACTTTTAAAAATGTTCCCAACCCCCATGTGACCTTAGGGATCCTCATGTGACCTCTAGATTTGATAGTTCAGCCCCCAAGTGTATTTTTGGAGCATCCATTCCCTACTATAAAATCAAGGGCAACATGTCAGCTCCAAGACCACTTTGTGGAAAATGATTTCCCTCATGTCCCTAAGTTGAGGGACATAAAGCATGTAAAAATGAACCCAGACCCTATGGGAGTCTTTTTGTCACCCACGTGTGACTTTTAGCCCCAGTGCATTTTGGAGCATACATTCCCTACCATCGGATCAAGCGCCACGTGTTAGCTCCACGACCACTATGGAAATTGATGTCCCTCATGTCCCTAAGGCAAGGGATGAAAAAATGGAAAAATTTGCCTGGACCTCTAGGAGAGTGTTTTGGTCACCCATATGACCATTTTTCAGCCCCTCGGTGCTTTAAAGCTGATTTTTGAGTACTCGTTCCCTGTCGTCAGATCACCGCCATGTGTTTCCATCTTGCTCATTATGGAAATTGATGTCCCTCATGTCCTTAAGGTTAGGGACATCAGGAACAAAAAGTGCACCCAACTCCAACTCAAAAATTTGAAATTTTTTCTAATTGTTGGCTACTTCTTGTTGTTTCTCATTGCTTCTTGTTGCTTCTAACATCCGTGTGCACAAACATCTCCATATCCTCCTCTATAACTCCTCACCATCATTCCTCCATTGCTGAAACTTGAACCATACCTTCCATAGAGGTACTTCCCTTCACTCCATGAAATCACATAGGTCCTAGAAGGAAAATTGGAGCAAACATAGAAGGAGAAGCACATAAAGAAGAAGGAGAAAACAAAGAAAACTCCATGGCCATGAAACGAGAATTTGAAGAAATATCCCAAATAGATGTGTGAAACAAAAATTTATATTTTTTTCATTCCTCTACCCAAGGCCATCAAGAAGACACCTTCAAACTCTCCTCTTGTGCAACAGAGCATCCACAATGAAGAAATCCCACTTCTAGCTCAACGAAGAAAAAATCCAATTTCTTGTCAAACTGTTGGGTGAAACAAAGTAGAATTTCACATGAAGCACTAGAAGAAAAAATATATTGCAATGAAATTTATTTCATCAAAAACGGAGGAAAAACCAGACTCTGCAATTTTGAGGTCCATTAATGGTCTTAGGGTCCAAAAGCACATTGTCAGTCCGAAAATTAAAACTTTAAAATCTTTTGGACTATTAAGCGGGCGGGCCCAAAATTTCAGAGGGGTGATATTGGGAAAAAAATCCATATCAAAAAACTTCATTCCACATCAATCCGACTCCCATAAGCCAACTTTCTAAAAATAACAGGTCTACTACATAAGAACTGTTGTTTCGGGAAAGTCATCATCAAAAGAACAGCGAAGGAGGTGAATACATTAGAGGTGCAATACAACTGAGAATTCACCAGGACTAACATTTTTGACACTTACTAAAAATAGTAAGTGTTCCCACAGACACCTACTAAAAATAGAAAATCACAATGAAAGAGTAGTTTTGGCACAATGGGACATTCAAAACTTTGTGGCATTAGGGATTTCCATGAACAAGGACCATCGAAATTCATCGCAGAAACGTCTTATCCTCCTCTCTCTCTTCCCTCTCCCCCAAATTTATCTCTCTTCAAATGTTCTAATTCTTCATTGGGGTTTGCACTTTTTGATATGCCTTTAAGTCACTTAAAAGTGACTTTAGAAACATAATGTAAATTAAGTCACCTTGATTTTATAAAAGGGACTTCAATGTTTTTAGGAATATGAATAGTCTAAAGTTAGAATTAAGGCATATGGAGGGTCATGAGGAAGACAATAAGTCACCTCTCATTCTATAAATTGTAACACCATTCCCATTTCAAAGGGTTGGTGATTGATCTTGTAAACTCAAGAGTATATTGTACTTTGAGAGAACAAAGGAGATAGCCATTTTCTTCCATTTCCCCCTTCTCAATTTCCTCCATTTCTCCACTATGTACAACTTTGTTTGAGAAATTAATACAAGAAGGAGTTTCTAGATTTCTTTGACTAATATATTTCTTGATACTTTATGTTCATCAAATTTCATTTGGTCTTAATGATGCTTACAAAGTTGTTTCTTCTCATAAATGCATGTGTTGAAGTTTCTAACTAGTGTGTGCAGGAATCTGATTTTTCCTACCTACAACATTAGCTCTCCTACGTCTTTTCTCACACCATTTTCCCACTCTTCAGATAAAGTCTTCCCTAGCAATAGATTGCTAGCTTTGTTGCCGGGTCGATGGAGTACCCTGTTGGACCCCGATCGAAAGGCCACAATAGAAATCCACATTTTCTTGAACATGCATACACGACAGCTACACCAGTTAAGTAGAGGGACTTAGATTCCCAAAGTATTGGAAAGAAATCCACAAGTTTTTCCACCCAAAAAATTTCTCGCCAACGGGAAAATAGAGTAAAAATTGACCCAAGCACCGGAAGGGGCCCACACAAGTGAATTTGGGATTTACAGGGGAAAATCAAGTGTTTCAAGAGCATTTGGAAAGGATTTAGGAGCTTGCAATCATCAGAGGATTTTTTTCCTCTTCTGGGTTTTGTTAGAACTTAGTTTGGTCTTAAGGTGAAGAAGGGCTCTAATAGGCTTACCTCTACCCAAAATGGGCAAAGAATGGGAAAAATTTAAAATCCAGTCCCTAAGCTTTCAGTAAATTCCCCATAGTCTCGACACTAAAAAATTCGTGAAAATTAGGAAAAAGTGCAAAAATAAAACAAAATTCGAAATGGGGTCAAGGGGTGATTGAGCTAAAGTATCTTGCCAAACAGCTCAGAAAGCTGCTCGGTGGTCGACTCACCCAAATGCGGTCTGAGGCCCGAGAATACATAGAGAGCCCCAAAACATTGCAAATGCCATATCTTGAGCTCTAGTTATTGGATTTTCACAAAATACTAGTCATTGGAAAGGTGGAGAAGAGATATATTATTTGGAGGCATCAAAAGTGAATTTTAGGAGATTTAGGACCTATGAAATTATAGAACCATGAATATTTCCAAGGTAGGTGGAAGTCATTAATGAAAACATGGGCATCCATTTTTCATCATAATGACCAAGTATGGAAGCATGGGAAATTCCAAGGATGATGCAAGTAGGGATGGTGCCCCTAAACTCGTGCAAATCTGAATTTCTTCCCTCTCTTGAATTTTCTTCTATTAAAATTAATGGGGTTGTACATTTGAAGGGGTTAGTCATTTTTCCTCCTCTACACCCCTTATTATTCTTTCCTTCATTGGGTCATTGTGAATTTGTTGGGGCTTTGAGCCTTCCTCCTAAAACTTGTAATGGAATTTCTTACCTCTTATTACTAAAACAATGTATTGTGCATACTTAATGGAGTAATAAAGTGGTGTTTTTGATTCATCTGTCAATCCTTGCATCATTTCTATTACTTTTCTTACCTCTCATTGTGCTTGCAGGATCTGTGCATATTCTTTGTTTCATTGTAGGGTTTGGGTGTTTTGTGCTTATTTAGGAATGGTGGATGTATGTGTTTTGGTTTTGGTGCATGACCACCCTCTCCAATTTCATTCCTTCACTATTTTGCAAGCTGGAAAAGTGTCGACACCCCATTTTCTTTGCTCTATCACGGTTATAGTGTAGGATTTCCTTCATTTCATTCATTCTCTCTATCCCCTTCTCCTTAGAAGTGTTAGAATAGGTTTAGTTAGTATATTTTCTTGAATTAGGGTAGTTTAGCATTAGGATTATGCGGAGGAAGCCGACCTTCTCTGGAGGTCCATCTCAAGCCCGCAAGTCCCACCACTTGAGAGATGGTACCCATGTTAGCAAAAATTAGGGATCCATAATTAAATATCCCAAGGTGCTACTTTTTTGCCACAACAGAAACCAGATTCAAAGATTTTGCATAGTCATTGGTGCGTAGATACAGTCATCGAATCCCAGACGCCCTTTTCTAACCTTGTTCATGAGTTGAATAATTTACAAAGATCAGGTATGACCTTATTTACATCTTGTTCATCACTTCTCCCTATGCAAATCAATTATAGATTGTGTGGATATCAGCTAAGTCCTATCACCTTCTTCTTTATTTAGGGTGGTGATATTTACATCTTGTTCATAACTTCTCCCTATCTCGATTAGTTCCAGATTGCATGGATATCAGCCAAGTCCTCTCTCCTTCTTCTTTGTTTAGGGTTTCATACTTTAAATCTTAGTTTTCTTGTGTCATTTTATTATTTTACCATTTATACATCAGTTACTCTGTAATGCTTAGATTTAATTCAAATTAAATTAAACACACACACACACACATACTATTATTACAAAATTTTGATTATAATTAGACTATTACATTATTAATTAATTTGATCAATAACAACATATAACAACTTGTGTTATCAATATCAAATTTTCACTTTGTCACATTGACCTTGCTCTTAACAAGCATTAACATGACTTGATTAACCAATAACCTCATTATCTAGTTGTGTCATAATCATCATTAAGTTCGGGGTGTGATAATTCATCTCAATATAAACCCATACGTGCATATGATAAATTCATAATTATGCCCTCTTATGTTGTGTATGTAGTATGCAATATATCTTTCTTCCTTAGCTCAAGTAATGGTATATAGATAGGTGCTTACTATATGACAAATTCCTACATTATACTTGTATATCTATGAGTTCTTACTTTGAAATTAAAACCTTCTTTGGTGGGGAAAGGCTAGTCCGAGAAGATAAAATTTGATAGACAAAAGAGTAACTAATGGGCCCATAAAAAGAAAACAATTGAAAGGAAAGAGGGTTCAAGACCATATACATATGGGTTATGATCATATGTAGTGTTATGACCTTATTGTATAGTCTTGGACCAAGCTTAGATACAATAAAAAGTAAAATGGAATTACCATCGATATATATATATATATATAAGGTAATACGAAATCAAACCAAAAAGGTGAAATAGTTAGAGATAGGCTTAAATAAATCCAAAAAGAACAATCTAAAAAATAATGATGCCACTAAAACCTTGTCTGTTGTTTAAAATTCATCTATATATAAATATAATAAAAGCATGATGTAATAATGTATTTATGTAGATTCTAGTCTCTATATTCCCCCTTTATGGTCGTGAATGTAATTTACTAGTGTAAAGGAGAAGTAAGTTGTACCAAGAAAGTGTCGAAGCAAGAAAAATCCAAAACATACTAAGAGAAAGTAACCATTGTTGTAGAAAAATATGAGTAATTATTTTACCCATGTAAAGATAAGGTAAAAGCGTATTATCAAATTATAAAAGATGCATTTAGAGATATGGAGATTCATATTTAGTGTGTTTGTAGAGTGGTGGCGATCAAATCCATAATAATTTGTTTGATTTTAAAGAGATGTGGTATTAGGTGTCCTAACACCAAGGGAAGAGTGTTACAAGGATTTCTAGTCACCCACTATAACTCCTAATAATGGGACCACACCATTGTAGACAAATCTAGGTCACGAGATATTTAGAAAACCCTATAAGGTGGAAGGGAAATGATGTTGAATTTTCCCCACCATGTAATTATATGGGTGTATTGTTAGAAAGCGTAGTCTTGGTACTTTCATAAATTTTGAATATTTAATTTTCCCCTATATTTATAACAAATACAGAGGCATTATATGTTTGTGGTTATCTATTTTTGGTACAGTGTATACTTTTGTGGTCGAGGAGTATTTGTTGGGTGATAGAGTTAAATTGAAGCATGTGATAAAGAGAGAGAAATGTGGAATTTCATATCGATCCTTACTTGATTCATGTGTATTGTATACAAATAAGGATGGCCTTGTATGACTAATCCATTAGATGTTAATCATTAATTTGAGAGGAGAAAAGGATACTGACCATTTATGGTTGGTCTATAGAGTTTCACCCTATTTGATGAAAGGGAGAGTGTGAAATAGTGTCACTTGAGGAAAAAGTGATTAGATGAAACTATGTTAGAGACCGCATAATATAAGGGCTAGAAATTTGAGTTGTATATGTTAAAATATAAGATAGAGTAATTAACAAGGGTTAGTGGAGAAGTATGTTTGCAATAGATTCAAATTCATATCTTTTGTCAAAATACGACACAACCATATAGGGTGCATGATATTGTGTTGTAATTTATTGATGCAAAAGTGGTGGGAAAGGTGAGTGTGATGCCACAAAAATGTGTAAATCTAGTGAATAAGGCCCAAGATATAGACCATACAACTATGATGTCGTGATTGGAGTATTAGTATGAGAAGTAAGTTAGGTCGCGTAATGTCACGGGTAATTATTTCTATAAATAGTAATAGGGAAAAATTAAATGTACTTTTCATTTCGTAATTGTGATTGAGTGTTATATGAGCTCGAGAAGATGTTGTAAGCTAGAGGGTCATGTAATCATAATTTGAGCAGATGGAAGATGTTATTTAGGCACAAATCACCCATGAACTAGTAAATATAATTAATGTTTTTTTTATGAAATAGGATTTGTTTTGTGATTTTGTGAATTTTTTCAATTTTTTTCATTTTAGAATATATTGATGAAATCGTAGTGAATGGAACTTTTTGGACCTAGGGTGGGACCATAAATTTCCGAATAGGATATGTGTGGTCCTAACTTAAGACATAGGGTTCTAAGATAATTGGTAAAGTAGGATGATGTGGATGTTGTTTTGATAATATGTGAACATGTGATTGATGTACAATGACATTTTACGTGGTTATATGCACTAATACGATGTCTGAGTTATGTTATTTGTGTTTTTACTAAGATATATTCATGCATGAGAATTTTGGGGAGGCCACAACATAATGAGTTTTTTTACATTGGGACTAGATGATACAGTATGGGATTAGGGCCACATTGCGTTATGTGGAGAGGTTGGAGAAATTTCCAATGAATATGCATTTGATCATGACATTATGTGAGCAGTGGAATGAATATACACATTTTGGCACCCGATAAGGGATATGACACTTACACTTGAGGGTGTTTATTACATTTGCGACTAGCGATTGTAGGTGAGAGAATACAAGTGTTTTCTCCAAACATTTCATACCATTTGAGACAAGAACATATATATTTTTTGGGATGTGGAGGTATTGAAGATCCCACGATCAAATTGATATTTATTATGACAATTACTATCATATAGTTGTAGAAGTATATTTGTGTACTATTTTCATCATTTGTGGAAGTAGATGGTGGTGGGGTATTTGTATTATACAAGATATAGAGGATCATGGGACACAATATGCATATGGTAGGTGTGTATTGGACCATCTATATAGTGATGTCTATAAGTTCACATTAGAGAACCATGGTGGTGGAATAGTAGTGGTGACATTGATACATGTATGGGCCTCACGAGCACATTGTGGTTGTGTGACCAATTTTTGGGCCTCATCTAGAAGCGGGAACATGATTATTCCATGGTGACAAGGGTTTCAAATCATGACTTATAGAGATATTTTTTATGGGTTAAGACCATGTGATATCATTTAGAGGCCATATATGGTATTAGAAATTGGCTCGAGGATGTCATGGAGATGCAGTGGATGTGGTGTATTGTGTGATTATAGGTTCAATTTCTCCACCAAGGGTAATTATTTCAGTATGAGCATATGTTGTGAAAAATTGGGATCATGCAAAAGGTGCCTCGACACCTTTGTATCTATGGAGGATATTGAACCACATGGTTTAGAGAGACGGGGATTAGCAAAGGCCAACCCCAGCTAAACTATTTCCCACACCAAATGATGAGGTAGATCAAGTGGTTATGTTGAGTGATTAAAATAATGTAGGTTGCACTATTACATATGCGAGAGACCATATGGGTTTTATTGTTTCTTATTACGATTAGTGATCTAGGAGGTGATATTGCACCTAGTGTAGTAGGTGATATAAGGATGAATCTACCCACAAGTGAAGGATCTAAGGGAGGAAGATATGCCCCTAATGGAGATGTAGTGGTGAAACTTGTTGCATAGTGTAAGTATTATATGATGTTAAAAAATTTATTAGTGATAGTTAGAAATAATGTTGTTGAGTTTTTAGATGTTGTTATGGATGTCTTAATGATCATATGTGATACCAATTGGGCCAAAATTATAAACACATTTGTGCGTACAATGTTTTGTAATATTATAGGACATGTGATGGCGAAGGCATGTTCAAGCATGTGGATGATGTAGCATATGAGAATGCATGTTTATTTTATCCAGTTGTAGTGGTGAGGGCCACATGCATATTATTTTAGAGTGACAAGGATAAAATACGAGAAGAGTGTGTGTAAAAATAATATACCCGACTAGGGACTTTGTTAATACATTATTTGTTGAAAAATATAGTGGATTTGTAGGCTCGGTGTGCATAGGTGTTGGGCTGCGAATTCCAAATTATGTGAGTGGTTGGAACAAAATCAAGAGAAGTCACATTCTATAGATCATGGTGTTATTCTTGGTGCCTCAATTTCTCAAGATAATATGTCTATTAATATAAGTAGTGACGATGATGAATGAATGTGATGACTCGACATATTGTATCAAATTTTTGTATTTATGTTGAGATTGATTTTGAACTTGTGGAAATTTTTGTTTATCATAATGGTTATAGTATTTATACTATAGTTGATGAGATGGATATCTATATGTGGTGATATTATGATTTTTAAATGTATTTGATTTTTTTATAATATGGTTTTGTTTGAGTTGATGTTATAATATGCACATTATTAGTATTTAGATGATGTATATGGACTGTTACATTCGGTATGTGATATGTGATGTGTAAGAAAGCATAATGCAAGTATGATTAAAATACAAGTGTATTTAAGGAATTGATTATGTAATTATTAGTGAGTTCATAGTGATGAGAAAGAGTAATGGGTGGTATGTGCATAACCTCTACATAATATCTCATGAGCATATATAGAGAGAAAACCCATTATTAATAAATAAGGAAGGGTGACTCTCATTTATGTCATGAGGTACTTAGTGAGAGTGTAGTGGTTATGAGAGATGTAGATAGTGAGTGTATTATATGGGAAATTAAAACATTGTGATGGAAAATTTAAATGGGAATAGGCATAATAATTCATGTTAGAGACCAAAAATGCATTTGGTGAAAATCAAATGTGAAGCTTGAGCTTAACCAAACTATTACCAAATAAGTTTTAAAAGTCATGTGTGTAAATTTTGGAAAAAAAAATTGTTTCATGTTAAGCCATTTATTTGTGGGTTATGACCACTCTGTGGAGGAATAAATTCATTGTGAGAAACATCACTTGATGTATGAGAGGATAAATGCTTACTTAGAGTAACACTTGTTACATGATGATGGCATGGAGGAGGTGAAATAGATCTATTGGAATGGAATGTCTTGAAAGTGATAATGATTTTTAACAAGTAACTTAAGTTTTGATATAATACATAACAATCATTATCTCGGTGTCCACTAATCCAATGGAAATTGTAAAAATGTCTTCCCTTTGCTCGTTTCATCCAATGATAGGGATGATGATCATTAGATGGTAATTGAATTAACTCCTTATATTTATTGTATGTAGGATGTCATGAAGCTTCCAGAGAGGGTGATTGGCAAAGGCCAACCCTAGCTAAACTATTTCCCACACCAGATGATGAGGTAGATCAAGTGGTTATGTTGAGTGATTAAGATAATGCAAGTTGCACTATTACATATGCGAGAGACCATATGGGTTTTATTTTTTCTTATTACGATTAGTGATCTAGGAGGTGATATTGCACCTGGTGTAGTAGGTGATATAAGGATGAATCTACCCACAAGTGAAGGATCTAAGGGAGGAAGATATGCCCCTAATGGAGATGTAGTGGTGAAACTTGTTGCATAGCGTAAGTATTATATGATGTTAAAATTTTTATTAATGATAGTTAGAAATAATGTTGTTGAGTTTTTAGATGTTGTTATGGATGTCTTAATGATCATATGTGATACCAATTGGGCCAAAATTATAAACACATTTGTGTGTACAATGTTTTGTAATATTATAGGACATGTGATGGCGAAGGCATGTTCGAGCATGTGGATGATGTAGCATATGAGAATGCATGTTTATTTTATCCAGTTGTAGTGGTGAGGGCCACATGCATGTTATTTTAGAGTGACAAGGATAAGATACAAGAAGAGTGTGTGTAAAAATAATATACCCGACTAGGGACTTTGTTAATACATTATTTTTGAAAAATATAGTGGATTTGTAGGCTAAGTGTGCATAGGTGTTGAACCGAGAATGCCAAATTATGTGAGTGGTTGGAACAAAATCAAGAGAAGTCACATTCTATAGATCATGGTGATATTATTGGTGCCTCAATTTCTCAAGATAATATGTCCTGTTAATATAAGTAGTGATGATGATGAATGAATGTGATGACTCGACATATTGTATCAAATTTTTGTATTTATGTTGAGATTGATTTTGAACTTGTGGAATTTTTTGTTTATCATAATGGTTATAGTATTTATACTATAGTTAATGAGATGGATATCTATATGTGGTGATATTATGATTTTTAGATGTATGTGATTTTTTTATAATGTGGTTTTGTTTTGGTTGATGTTATGATGTGCACATTATTAGTATTTAGATGATGTATATGTATTGTTAAATTTGGTATGTGATGTGTGATGTGTAAGAAATCATAATGTAGGTGTGATTAGGATACAAGTGTATTAGGGAATTGATTATGTAATTATTAGTGAGTTCATAGTGATGAGAAAGCGTAATGGGTGGTATGTGCATAACCTCTACATAATATCTCATGAGCATATAGGGAGAGGAAACCTATTCTTAAGAAATAAGGAAGGGTGATCCTCATTTATGTCGTGAGGTACTTAGTGAGAGGGTAGTGGTCAAGAGAGATGTAGATAGTGAGTGTAATATATGGGAAATTAAAACATTGTGATGGAAAATTTAAATGGGAATAGGCATAAGAATTCATGTTAGATACAAAAATGCATTTGGTGAAAATCAAATGTGAAGCTTGAGCTTAACCAAACTATTACCAAATAAGTTTTAAAAGTCATGTGTGTAACTTTTGGAAAAAAAAATTGTTTCATGGTAAGCCATTTATTTGTGGGTTATGACCACTCCTGTGGAGGAATAAATTCATTGTGAGAAACATCACTTGATGTATGAGAGGATAAATGCTTACTTAGAGTAACACTTGTTACATGATGATGGCATGGAGGAGGTGAAATAGATCTATTGGAATGGTATGTCTTGAAATTGATAATGATTTTTTCAAAAGTAACTTAAGTTTTTGATATAATACATAACAATAATTATCTCGGTGTCCACTAATCCAATGGAAATTGTAAAAATGTCTTCCTTTGCTCGTTTCATCCAGGTGATAGGGATGATGATAATTAGATGGTAATTGAATTAAATCCTTATATTTATTGTATGCAGGATGTAATGCATCCTATAAATATATTTTTCAAAGTATAATGGTCTATGTTTAGGCATAAGATCATCCTTTATGATAAATCTTCGTTTAGGCTCGAATGATAAAAATTGATATCACAATACAGAACCTTAACTTGAGTATCATTAGGTATTGATTCTATTTGTGCATAATAATGATGCATAATGTAAGTAATGGAAATTTTATCATATGAATGCTTGGGTTGATGTGGGAATGTAAGTTCTTGTTATAGATCAATGACACGTAGAAAAAGATTGGTAAATGAATCACATATGTCATGAAGTATTTATTACTTAAGAGGTTGTATGAGACCTTGACAAAAAGATATATTACATCTATAGGTCAATGGACTGATATAATAAAAATTGCATGTTTTATTTGAAACATAAGATATGTTTTGATATTGGTTTGTTCTAACCTAAATGTAAGGAGGATAAGTGCTCATATGTAGCCCTATTGCCTTTCATGTAACTATAGTGGGTGAGAAAAGTATCCTCAAGTTCTAGACATGCACCGAGAGATCTATTAGGGAGGTATGTATACTAATTCATAGCATCTCCTATGATACTTTAAGGGAAATATTTGATAAGAGTTATATCATTGTGATATAAATCCATAAGTTCCTTATAATTCTTAAGATGTAGATAAGGATCCGATGTACGATAAAATATTTGGAATGAAAGGATGGAAAAATTATTAGGAACTAATATTGGAAGACTTTACGCTGAATGGGATTTTCCATAAATAGTATTGGAATCAATGCTAGCATAGTAATCTTTTCTCTCTATATTTAATGCATGTACTTTATGTTGCAAATCTCCTACCACATACATAAGATATATGACCTCTTGAGGAGGTATGACATATACATCTAGAGGCTCATTCAAGGGTTGTACCTTACCATTAATAGTGGCCATAGGAACACTATTTCATTTAAAAGTAATATGGGGTGATGTGTCATTAGGTAGAACTTGGGGTTTTATAGGCTTGGTTGCACATTGAGGTTCTAAAGGAGTATTAATTCTAGCCACAAGTAAATCATCCAAACTAGGAGATGAAAGTAGACAATGTGTATCACATGCAATTTAAGGGAAGTTAACATGTTCATGTTTATGAAGAGAAATATATGCCATATCATCATTATGTACATTATCATCCGTAGTGGTGGAGAACAAGTACTAATAAAACCATTGCATTTTCTTTCAAGATAAGAAGTATAAAAACAAGTTGTATCAATAATAGTATGTGTGATATGAATATTCCCTTCCTTCCATTTTCCACAATCATGTTTTATTTTCCCTATCATTTTTGTCCCAAATATCTATGGAAATGTGATTGGATACGGCTCAGAGGATCATATTTGGGCCTTATATCATTTCCAAATTCTCTGTCCTTAAAGAAAGATTCATTTCGGACTCAAATGGTGATTTTTCTTGCATTTTTACGGCATTTCAAAGGTGTGTTTTTCCCCATCAATTTACATCTCAGCATCTATGGAAATGTGGCCCTTTTTGGTTGGATGTGGCTTAATGGGGCACTTTAAAACTCTAAGGCCCGATTCAACTCAAAACTTGTCCACGTGGAGGGTCGGCGCTCATCTAAAAATTCACCTTTTGGTTTGGCCTTGAGTCGGCACCGGGAGACACGTGGAGGTTTTTCGCTGCCTTGCCCTAGACTTAGAAAATTTTTTCATGCGGCCAATACAGTTTTGGTGGACCATGGACATGTGGAGGGCTGGCACTCATTTGAGGATCCACCTCAAGGTCCCACCTTAACAATTGTGACAGGGAGACATGTGGAGGCTTCCGCTAGCTTTGCTCTATACTTAAACTTTTCAAAGCAATTTTGAAAGGCCTAGGACACATGGAGGGACCATGCACTGTTTGGGGACCAGCCCCTAAGTTTTATTTTGAAGAAGCACCAGGAGGACACTTGGAGGCTTCTTCGCTCACTTTCCCTTGCTTGGACTTTTCAATGGCTAAGGAAAACTATCTCGAACCCTAGACACATGGCGCCTTCCACTGATCCTTCAAATTTTTAACAAACTCTTGAGATCGAGACACGTGGTGAGCCCCGCTTGTTTCAGGGTCTCACTTTTGGGACCATCTCAAAGTGTGCCAAGGAGACACATGGAGGCTTTCGCTGGCTCCTTTTTTACTGAGACTTTTCAAAGGCCAAAAGGCATTTTTCTTGGGCCAGGGCATGTGGAAGGCCCACGCTTGTTTGGAAACTTTCCCCTATACTTCTCCTTTGTAGTTGTGCCAAGGAAACATGTGGATGGATATAATATAAATAAAGTAGAAAAGGGGAAAATCAATGGTTGTTGTGTATTACTCTCTTTTTTCTGCCATTTTTCTCCAAGACTCTGGAGATGTGAATACACATTATTTTTCATCATTTTTGATGAAATTCCTTGTCATCTCTATCTATAAAGTGCCATTGAATGGATTTAGAACTTAATTTGTGAGTCCAAGGATTGTTAAGGTCGATATTTTGAAGTTGGAATTGCTCAAGCACTTGCAAAAATGGGAATTACTAGAGAAAGATGGATGGGAAGAGTTACAGAGGAAAGAAAGGGAAAAGGATGAAATGATGAAAGTTCAGGCACAAAAGATGAAAAAGGTGTTTCCTCGAGAGTGAAAAGGATTACCTATCATATCCAACTATGCAGAGCCTCCAAAAATGATTAAAAAGGGGATTTCTCATGACAATAATCAAAATGATTAGAAGGATTGCCAAAAGTTGTGGCATGGCATCCTAGTCATTAGTCGAGGGCCCAAGAAATGTGATCAGTTCACAATTGGTCCACCTGGAAGCTTTCGGATGTGAATTTGTTAAATGTCACTTTTTGAGGAAAATTGGTAACAAGAAAAGGTCCCTCAAATATTCTTTCTTTTGGGGGAAAATTGAGTGAGTAAAATGTATAAATGCAATGAGAATACTCTTGCAAAGGGTCGGGGTTGAATTCTTAAGAGAAAATTTTGAGAAAATCATCTTCTGAGAGACCAATCTGAGATAACCTGTTAATTTTTTCTATGTGTTAGATTTTCTATCATGTCAAGTTGGTTACAGATGTATAGCCATTGATGAGCACTGAGATTTCTCTGGAAGCTTTCCCCTACTGATGAATCTAAGCAATTTTGAAATTAATTTGTGTCAATCTTGGAGCAATTAGTGTCTGCTTTGTTTCAGAATGTCTGCAAATGGTTTTTTTTGTTCCTATTGCAATCTTACATTGAAATATTTGTGAAATCACACAGGATCTCATCCCTGTGATAGTTTAGTGGCATTTGCAATTTCATTTCAAGAAGATCCTTCATCCTATGATGAGATAAACAAATTTAAAATCACTCCACTATCATTTGTTGATAAAGATTGTCTGTAAGTCTTTGGGTGTACCTTAGGCATGATTGATCAAAGATTTTGGTGTTTAATTGAGTCTTTTAACTCGAGCCTTCATGTGTTGATTCTCAAATATTGTGTGAAAATGTGTTGATCTGGGCCTCCATTGAAGCACACCTTTGGTTGAAGGAATGTCTTAACTATTCTAAAGCTTTTTTGTTGTTGAGTTGTCCATTGTTGTGAAGTTTCTCAAAGATCTGGTATAATCAACTTTATCCTACTTAATCTCCCACCAAAATCATTCAAAAACCATGAATCCATCCTAAACTACCCCTATTTTCCCGTATATCAACAAAGGAACAAAATCTATTTACTAAAATATGTAGAACAATCAGATTCATAATGTCTTCAATAACCTTAGCCTTGTTTTGAAAGTATCTCCATATTTTAGAAGTGACAACTCTTAAGAGTTAAATTATGGAGTATTGATCATATTTTCCCAAGGTTTTCTTCATAAAATTTGTGCAAAAGAAGGATATCTCCATCTCCTTCATCAAAAAGAGGTTACACTATGGGTCCTCTCACCCTGGTCAAAAGGCACGACCTAAAGTAGTGAGGATAGGTCAAATCCTCTTGAAGGTGTTATCCATCTCTCCACAAATCTGAGTGACAAAGGGCCAGTTAGATCTCATCCTAGCTACAAAATGACACACATTATGATCTATCTATCTCTAAGCTCCATGTCAAATCTATGATGATGTTGCTTATCTTGAAAAGGAGAACAAATTTGGATACCAACACTGTGCACCATTTGGGACACACTAGGTCATCGTGGGATTTGTTGATTTTTTTGAATTTTTTCAACAACATTTTACATACAACAACAGCTCATGTCAACAACACATACATGCTTGTAATAAATTTTACATGATCTAAGTTTTTCAAATATCATTGCAAATACATTGCTAAAACATCATTATCTGTTCAGATCTGTAAGAATTGTTCAAAGTTTGTAAGTTTTGAGTGCAATATTTCCAGCTTATATAGTTATTACACTAAAGTTTGTATCATCATTGATAAATTTGGGTAGAAGAAGAGTAGATCTTGTAAGATTTGCATGAATATAGTATTAAAAGACATTTGATAGGTCTTTCATAGTGCATTTGCACAAACTAAGGTGAAAATCCTTAGTGGTGACTCCATGTTGTTTAAATTCTTAATAAATACCAGTGTCTTAACATATATCAAGTAAGATTTGTCATTAATCTCTACAAAGCTGGAAGGAAGAAGATCTTTCTTCACCAAGGACCCTAGTAGAAGGTTGTTTCAAGAGTTGGGAAAGTCTAATTCAGAAGGAAGAAGAATTTGGAAGGTTGTTGGAGATCAAGCATCAAGAAAAGAGATCTCCATTGGTGAAACTGATCAACATGTGATTGAAGATTGCAATACTTCCTCAAGTGCTTCTGAATCAGGTAGTCTCTTTGTTGAATTGAATTCTCCATCTGGAGAGGGTCCTTATTTTGTATTTGAAACATTTTCTTCTCAATCTGTCCCTGTATTTTCCAAATCTAATAGAGTTTTCCAAGAAACAAGAGCCTTTAGAGGGTAGTCATTTTGAAAATTGCATCCCTGTACCACACACACTCTCACCCTCATCATTTTGTTTCTCCTGTAAGATCACCTCCTCAAAATAATATGGCTCAGCCTCCACCTAGACCTCCATTTGTTGTTAATACTTTTGGTCCCATCAATTTTAGAGGTATGGCTGGCTATCCAAATGTTGTGCCACAAGATGTAAGAAATAGATTGCCTAAGTTTCAAGGAAATAATGCAATCACTGGTGATCAACACTTGAAGCTCTTTGTCAATATGATGGAGGACTTTGAAATAGAATTTGAGGATGTATACATTAAATTGTTTATCCATACTCTAGAAGAAGATGCAAGGGATTGGTATAAATATTTTCCAGATAATTCCATTGATTCTTGGATAGAGATGAAGAATGCTTTTAGAATGTAGTATGGTGATAAAACAGACCCTAGGTTTCTTTTATTAGAATTTGAAAATATAAAAAGAATCCTAATGAATCAAGTGCATGATTTCAATACAAGATTTAACAAAACATTGAGAAGACTACCTGTTAATTTGAGGCCATGTGATGAATCATGTCTGATAAAGTATTCAGATGCATTTGATAAGAAAGTTGCTTACTATTTGAGGGATAAGAACCCTAGAACTTTGAGGCAGGCCTTTACCATGGCTCTACAAATTGAGAACAACATTAAAGTAGTTGGAAAACCTCCTAAGAGGGAGGGTGTTAAACTGATCAACCCAGAGAAGCCTCAATCAAGTAAGGTTGTGGATCTTGAGGAAGTTGTAAAGACTTTGGCCGGGCTATCAAAGAAATCTCTTACAAGCTAGCCAGGGAAGAGAAAGGAATTGGACAAGGTTCTCAAGGTCAACATAGGAAACAAGGACAAGACATATTTGCAAATCATCCTAGAAATGATCAGAGATCTGATGACAGAGGTAAAGGACCCATGGGAGCTAGACAACCCCAAGCTAGGGAAAATAGAGTAGTGCTTGATCCTCTAAATGCTAGAGTTGTTGTTGTTGAAGAGACAAATGAAATTGATTGGTGTGACAAATGTTTCTTACCCCACCCACCATGTGAAGTAGATCAACAAGTTGAAGAAGTTGATGATGATGATAACACTGATGATGATGCATGCATGGTGGACTACTCTACAAGCTCACAACAAGGAGCAACTTCAATTGAAGTAATAAGTGCAAGAACTGCTGCAAGTTTTTGGGATTGCATTCACCGGGTACCTCTTCTTCCTCCCTCTCATGCTTTAGAAATAGATATGGTACAAGATTTTGAACTTCCTAATAATGATTTTGAGTACCTAAGAGCTCTAATGATTAAGAAGTATGATGGAGGAATCCCATCAGAAGAGGATAGACAACTGTTAATGAATGTTGTTGTTGCCCAAGAAAAAGAGTATAACACAAGAAGTAAAGTTATCAAAGGGGCAGGGCCTCAAGCCAAACCAAAGACCCCAGTTCTCACCAATGTCCCAAAAGAAACTCCAAAGAAAGATGCATCTAGAAAAGGCCTTGTTGTCTCAAGTAGAACTGGTGTTCCCACCCATGCCCAAAATGTGAAAAATCTTGTGCCATCCGATGAGTTTGTCAATCTTTTCTCCAAATGTTGCTTTTCCCAAATACATTCCTTATGACATTTCCCAAGTCTTGAGTCAGATCAAGATTTTTGTCCCAATTGTTGAACTGCTTAGGATTCCTGAGCACAAGAAGAGGGATTTTGAGTATTTGGGATTGGAAGAAGATAGGAGTACCCAAGGTAGAAATATAAATAATGTAAACACTCCTCCTCCAACCATTACAGACCTAGAAAAACCACCAAGCATTGGAGGAGATAGGTGAACCACCTAAAGTTTACTTGGGAACATCTTTGGTTGAGTCTCAATTAAATGTTGATCCATTTTTTACAACTGATTATTAAGGACAGATGATCTGCTACACAATTGTATGTTTGATTCCAGAGCATCATGTAATGTTATGCCTCTAGAAGTCATGAATGAATTGAACATTAAAGTGACAACAACTTATGGCAAGTGTGTGTAATGAATGGATTCTAGAGAGGTTCCAGTTGTAGGATGTGTAAAAGGTTTGGTGGTACAACTTGTAGCTTATCCGGTAAGAACTTGAAACTTGATGTTGTTATTGTTGATTGCCCTGCCAAATGGGGCATGTTGTTATCAAGAAAGTGGGCTGCAAGTGTTGGTGGAAGTGTTCAGATGGATATGTCTTTTTCCACCATTCCAATTAAGGGAAGCCTTGTAAAAAGGCAGATGGAGAGAAGAAGATGTTGCACCTCATTGAAGATCCCAATAATGCTTCTTATGAAGTGTTGTATGATGTAGATGTTGATAACTTTGTTGGGTTTTGTTGATGGCAAAGAGCATAAGATTGATCAATGTAAATGTCTTGAACAAGTAGGTTTACCTTGGACCTTGTTATTTGATGGAGCTTGTTCCAAGTTTGGAAATGGTGCTGGCATTGTTTTGATTTCTCCAAGCCAAGAAGAGTTTTTTTTTCTTTCAAACTCAACTTTGAATGCACTAACAACATTTTGAATATGAAGCATTATTATTAGGCTTGAGAATTGCATGGAAATATGGTATAAAGGATATCATTGTCAAAGGGGATTCAGAATTGATTGTCAAGAAAATTAGAAAACTGTATGCTACTAAAAATAGAGAATGAAACAATACAAGCATGCAAAGTCTGGGATTTGATTGAAATGTTTGACTCTTTTAATATTGTGCACCATGATAGAAAGTTTAATGTTGTTGTAGAAAAGTTAGTAGTGCTAGGATCTAGATTTGGGAATGTATAGTATCTCCATTTTGTGAGTATGATGTTGAAATACTAACAAGGCCATCTGTCCCTAATAACGTTAAAAATTGGCAAGTGTTTGATGATGATGCCTAGGTGAAATGGTTTTTATAGAACCAAGGTGAGTTTTCTAACCAAAATATAGATTGGGAACCAATGGTGTGTGTGTTGTCAAGGAAAGGAAACTTTATTTGGAAAAGACATCATCCAATAAAGACAAACATGATTCCTAGAGGTTTGGTGGCACTTGAATCAAACTTTGATAATGTTGATTGCATTATTAAAAGAAGTATGTCAGTTTCAAGAGATGTGGAAGAGCATGACTGGGCACAAAGGAAAACCATGTAAAATCTGGTTAGGAAGCAATCTCAAGCAAGGAAGAGAAGCAAGTCCTATGTTCAATTGTTGAAGAAATATCAAGACTGCCTAGCTTGGTCTTACTCTGAGTTGAAGGCATACAGGAAGATTTGTTCCAACATGAAATTCCTCTTGAATCTAATGCCAAGCCTTTCAGGAAAAAAAATAGAGGCCCATCAATCCACTCCTTTCTTTGAAGATGCAAGAAGAACTGAAGAAGTTGAGGGATGGAGGGATCATTCAGCCCACAAGGTACTCATCTTGGGTTACAAACCTAGTGCCTATCGTAAAAAAAGAATGGTGATATAAGGTTGTGTGTAGACTTCAGAACTTGAATAAAGCATCATTGAAAGATAATTACCCTCTGCCAAACATGGAGAATATGCTACAATTGGTAACTGGTTTTGAATTGTTATCCACTTGGATGGTTTCTCTGGCTATAATCAAGTTGTTGTGAAGGAGTCAGAAAGAATAAAGACTTCCTTTACCACTCCTTGGGGAACTTATGTCTATGTCAGGATGCCTTTTGGCTTAATGAATGCTGGAGAAACTTTCCAAAGAGCAATGGATGTAGCATTTGTTGGTTATATTAATGATTTCATTGTTGTTTATCAAGATGATGTAACTGTGTTTTCCAAAAAAAAAATGATCACTTGCAACACTTGGAGAGAATGTTGTTAAGGTGTAGAGAGTATGGCATATCATTGAATCCCAAGAAGTGCCATTTTGGAGTGCAAAAGGAAAAGTTGCTTGGTCACATTATATCAAAGGAAGGGGTCATGATTGATCCCGAGAGAGTGGAAGCCATCAACAAGGTTCCAATTCCAAGAACTAAGAAGGGAGTTCAATCCTTCTTTGGACAAATAAACTTTATTAGAAGATTTGTGTCTAACTTTTTTGAGATGACCATCCCCATTACTAGCATGCTGAAAAAGGACCAAGTTATCAAATGGGAAGAAGCTTCCATTCAAGATTTCAATGGGATCAAGGAAGCACTAAAGCATGCCCCTATTTTGGCAGCTCCAAATTACAAAGAAGCCTTTTCAAGTGTTTTCTTTTTCTTCATAAAACACCATTGCATATCTTTTTTGTTGTAGAAGGATGATGAAGGGGCTGAGAGACCAATTGCCTTTTCAGTAAGGCATTGCAAGGAGCTGAGTTGAAGTACACCATCATGGAGAAGCAAGCATTTTCCTTGGTGAAAGCAACAAAGGTTTTCAAGACCCTACATCTTGAGCTCTAAAGTTTTTTTTGCTTATGTTCCCCACACCATGGTGAAAGACATCTTATCAGAGATGGAGGTCTCAAGAAAAAGATGTAGATGGGTAAACAAGTTACAAGAATATGACATGGATATCCAAACCATGAAATTGATAAGAGGTTTGGGCCTAGCTAAGCTTATGGCTGAGAGAAACTTGCAAACTATTGAGGTGAATGAAGTAGAAGGAGAAAGGGTGGATGTCCTTGAAAAGTTGGTAAGCTGAATGGTACAAAGATATAATATTTTATCTCAGACATCTATGTTGCCCTGAACATTTGAGTAAAAATCAGAAAAGAGCTCTTAAGTTAGCCTCTCAAAAATATGTCATTACTGATTTTGGGTTAGCTTGGAAGAACCGGAGGGAGTGCTCTTAAGATGCATTGCTGAGGATGAAGCCCCAAAGGTAATTTCTGATCTCCATGGAGGAGTTTGTGGGGGACATTTTTTTGGAAGAGTTACAACACATAAAATCTTGAGGGCTGGTTATTGGTGGCCAACTCTCTTCAAAGATACAACTCTATTGGTTAGGAAATGTGAAAGTTGCCAGCATTTTTTTGGAAGAATGAAAGCTTCAGCTCCCTTCCTTTGCATCCTGTGTCATTGAAGCCCCATTTAAGCAATGGGGAATGGATTTCATTGGGGAAATTTTGATCCTTCCAGTGTTGGTCATAAATGGATTCTTGTAGCCACTGATTATTTCACTAAGTGGGTGGAAGCAATCCCCACCAAGAAAGCAACACACCAAGTTATCATGGACTTCATGTTGAATCAAATCATATGCAGATTTGGAGTGCCAATTAAAATTGTTGTTGATAATGCCATGAGTTTTAGAGCCAAACCTTTGGTGGCAATGT